>OZ025255.1:11207638-11587469 GCA_964019135.1 Arenicola marina
TGAGAGCAAAATTAGATCGTTTTACGTTGGTGTAACGCGATTAGCGATCAACGGCGATTGGCTCAACATTTGACTCAGATCAGCGCTGATCTTGCTTTTGAAACCGGGCCCTGGCTCTAGGTCAGGTGGGGCGATGAGTTACGCTGTGTCACATGACACACGCCGTAGCCTTCGAGTAATAATGGTGCGCCTGATATCTGAGATATTAAAATATCTTGTTAACAACGATACACAGACCCAGTTATCGTGTTCTGTCGTTACTAGCGGAACAGATATGAAAAGGTTTTATAACAATATAGGTATATTGTAACACGATGGCGGTATAGATGTACCTGTCGCCATGCGTCTCAATATCGCATGTATATGTCTCAGATCGAACCTGGCTCTCCCAAGCCGATGAGATAACTGGGTGTAGAAACCATTGCAAGAAAGTTCTGATCCGGGATCCAACATGGCTTTGCGGCCTGAGAACAATTCCGGCCCCCTGTTGGCGCTGGGTCTACTCTCTCTGATTGGCTCGGGACATATGACCCTTGGTTCAGTAGCCGGAAGTTACTACATTGATCTGCATTCTTCCGAGTCGCTTGATATTTGCGCCGACGACATCTATCATGGATGTGGAACAGCCGCTGCGGCTTTGTCACGGCTTGCCGCTCGGGCCGAAGCCTGGCTCACATTCTGCCACCCTACTGTAGCATGTCAAAGGCAGTTACAGACGGCTAGACCCCACCCCCCTTCTCGGAGTCACACTTGGTCGCCGTGCGGAGTTATCTCTGCCTCTGAATTGAACGCCTTCTCCTTGCATTGGACCATAGCAAGCCCACTGATGCACCAGTTTAACCTGACTGTGTTCCAGTTCCAGTCAAGCGATGGCTTTAGGAACTGCGAATTCGGTATATCCCAAAAGCTGACGCTGAGCGACCCCGTTTCCTCGGTGCACCTGGTCGATAGTGTCTACTACGCGTTCCGAGAAGAGCGGCAGGTGATTACCAGGGTGTGCGGGGCCTCTCCGCCACAAGTTCACTTCTCGGCCTCCAATGCCGTCCAATTGCAGTTTAGTGGTACAATCGATTACGAGCGGTGGAGTCGCTTCTGCCTAGCCTATCAGATAGTCGAAGCTGCTCCTAGAGTGACACTGCATGAACCATCGATGCCTTTAAACTGCCGCAGGTTTAGATCGGGCTTCGCTGAAGTGTGTGATGTAATCGATACGATACTACATAAATCTGACGCCGACTGGGTTTCAAGTCACCGCCTGTCCTTGGCCGGACCCGCTCCGGACTTACTCAACGTCGCAGGGGAACATTGGACGTTCGCCTGGATAGTTACTTCTGGAATTCCCTGGGTAGCATCTGGGATCTCTGTGACCCGTTTCCAGTGCAGTGGTTCCTACTCGCCATCAGATGGAGTGGGTGAACGTGTGATCCAGATCGTTGACGGACCGTTCAGCCCAGTGGTCCAGGGTCAGTGGTTTGCCGTGCTATGGGCAATTCCCTGTGCCGATGTCGACACCCGACATGTTAATAACCACTTCGGTAGTGTCGGTGACGTCACGCTTTTGGCCACGCTCGGACCACACCACGTGGTCTCTCTCCAAATGGAGTACATGATTTCCCCAGAGAAGACATGCGTGATGTCGTCTTGTCCCGACGCTGCCGTAGAACTCGGCTCAGACGGCTGGCGAGAGTTCAACGCCTCCGGTGATGGGGGCACGGAGCGTAAGTCGACGGTCATCCGCGTGACGCCGGGGGCGGCGGGCTTCATTGAGATCCGGGACTTGAGGGTCACCTTTGCGGGGTTTAGTCATTACGGGTGTCCAGGGGGTGGTTTGTTCCTGGTGGAGCCCCACAGGGAGCCATCCACGCCCATCTTGACCTCCATCTGCTCCCATCGCACGGCCGATATCTGGAGTGTGGACGGACTGATCCTACGCTTCAGTAACAAACCTCTTTGGATCATCCTGAAAACCTACAGAGGTATCACCAATATAACCTTCTCTGGAAGGGCGCGGATAGGGGAATGCCAGGGACTGGTCAACATGTTCCATGTAAAATATGTAACAGTGTATGAACAGAGTGAGACAGGGTTGGAATCGAAATGGTCCACGTCAACTCGTCAAGCGGAGTCTTGCGTCGCAATCTACTTCCTGTGGTCGGATGAACTGGGCGACTGGCATCGTGAAGATTATCTGTACGAAGTGAGACTAATCAGGCAATCCAATGACCTATCATTCCCCGCCCGAAGGAGGTTTACTCGTTATATTCATGTCACGGATGAAGTATTGCAAGACATGTTCCAAATCTTGACGGACGATGGTTATTGGTGCGGAGGAAATTTCCGTTCGTATACAGAAAGCGGTAAGATTTTCAGGGGACATACAATACAGGACTACATTATATTCGGCGACAAAACCTTCAGTGAAATCTACAGCAGTACCAACGACACACTGCAGTTCGACAGAAATTGTCTCATGCTTGGCATAAATCTCCAATTGATGACAGATAGAGTGAAGGAAGAAATTTGCCTGAAGCCTAGGACACAAGATGAAAGGGTACCTTCGTACAGGATTAATCTGCCACCGTGGTTTTGCGGCTTCCTCGTCCTGCCGATACCAGCCGAAAGACTCCATGGTCCAGACGTTCAACGCGTGACGTTTCACCCCCCCAGACAGCAGGATCCACTTCGCTGCTGCCAAATGTTGATGACGGTTCAGAGAGATTGCGGTCTGCCTGGAGGCGGAAGTCTGGAGCTGAAGGACACCCAGGACGCACGCCGTGTCGTCTGGAGCGAACCGGCACCGGCACAGGATCCAGACACCGAATCGAAACAGGGTCACAACCGATCACAGCTAAGCATCAAGTGGAGGACGAATGCGCCATATGACTACGTAACGCTGACATTTCTGTTGAATCCAAGAGTGCGATTATGTACAACGCACCTGTCTTATCACTTCCTTGGCGACCCGGCGCCGTACGTGATCCTCCGCTACCTGGAACAGGAGTTTAAACCTCACCTACCGTTCATAACCTCCGAGACCCCCGTCCCTTGGAAAGACCAGCTGACAGGCTGCGGTCGCATCGCAAAACATCAAACTCCTCTGGCTTCAATGCCCACGTGTCCCATATATGAATTTCTCTCTGGGAACCGGACCATCTGCCCCAGCGCAGTGGGCATGTGCTACAAAAGTTTGGGATTGGGGGCGATGTCTTGGAGTCAGACGCGTGAGACCTGTCGGTCCCTGGGCTGGGAGATGTTGACCTTGTCCAGTGAGATCGAGTGGCATTGGTTGGCGGCCATTTTCTCCAGACACGTCATCAAAACGTCTGTGTTGCTGTCGGAGATCCAGATCATTTATATTGGCCTGTCCTGGAACGAAACGGTAAGTCGGCACCTGCCCAGGTCAAGTCATATATCTATCTTTCTAACTATCCAATCACCTAATTACATAACTAAATATTTATTTATCTATATATATATATTTATCTATCTAACTATCGATCTAACTATCTAACTATCTACCTATCTACCTACCTACCTACGTACCTGTCTGTCTATCTATCTATCTATCTATCTATCTATCTATCTATTGATAAATATATATTTATATATAAATATCCATCTATATATGTGCATTAACATTCTAACCCTATTAATAAATATATATATGTATATCCACTATTGATATATCTGTTCATATGTATCTGTATATTTTTCGCATAATTATCAATGTGTCAGTCTTTATAGTTGTTAGGATTTAAACTTAAAGATATTTGCTCTTAGGCATAGTTTATTTTTCAATAATTGTAGTGATATATCACTGCTAGACTTGCTAAAGGTCTGTGTTGAATAATTTTTGTAGTTTTTTTTTTTTTATATATATCTATAACCCTGATATTTGCGTTAAAGCATTGGTGTTGTTCGTAACACATATATCTATCTATCTAGCAATATCTACGACCTGGCTTTAAATATTTGCCGACATTAGTCACTCCCCAACCCCCACCTCCAGCATTCCCCTGCCTCGCCGTAATTCATGTGTTATCGATCTATGTAATTGTGTATAACTGTCTATCTAATGGTTTCTATCTATCTATCAATTGTCTATCAAGCTGTATGTAAGACCTGGCTTTAACGGTTTGTTGACCGCCCTCCCCCATCCCCCTTTTTTGCTGGATCAAGTCTTAGAACATCTCTAACAGGGTCATAGTACCCACAAGTTGAGATAGGAATAAAATCATCGAAAAACAGCGCAATTTTTATTATCATAAACCATTATTTCAGACAAAAGTAGCACGCTGGATACATGACTCGGCCCTAGTTTTCCAAGAGTGGTCCGCCCCAGACAAAGGCACTGTGTTGCCCATAACGAAGTATTCCGAGCGGTCCTACTCCAAGCTGCCTTTTGTGATGAATCAGGGATCCTTGCTCCAGCCGGCGTGGACCAGTGACTGGGGATGCGCGGCTGTGGCCGTGTACTCCAGCGTTGACCTGGGCTGGATCACGGTGCCCTGCAACGAGACACAGACAGATACATTAGGTGTGTGTCAAAAGGAAAGCGGTGGTCCCCAGGACTCCCCAAGGACGGGGGTCCATGACACTAATGTCACCGTCTTGGCCGTGTCTCCAATGCGCTGTCCCGGGTCGGGATGGTGGATTACTACAGCAGGCGGGTTATGTGTCTCCATGGAGATCGCAGGGGTCACCGAGGAGCAGGAGGGGTGGTCTGCCCAGCGAGTGTGCGAGAGCCTGGGTGGGAGCGTTCTCCTGGGTGACCACGCGGCCAGGGACGAGTTACTTCTCTCATACCTCGCAGGAATATTGCAGGACCCCGAAGGAGACAAACTGTGGCTGAGACTAGGCGATGATAACAGCACAGACAACCAGTGCGTTGAGGCAACCTTCGGTGATCCGCACAGCAATCTGACGCGGAGGATGTCCTTTAGCGTTGAAATGGACTGCGACCAGACGGCTTGGAACTCGCCAGCCCGCTACGTGGCGTGTCAAGCTCAGCCACATCTAGATCTAGTGGGATGCTCATCGGAACAGTTCATGTGTCTGGACGGAACCTGCATCCTGTCCCACTACCGCTGTGACGGAAACTTGGACTGCCCCGACCACTGGGATGAGGCCAGCTGTTCAGACGTGTGCACGTTCACATCCCCTGAGGAGGATGGCCGTGACTGTTTTAAAGACTGTCGCCAAGACAACTGTTGGTGTGACTCCTTGTATTACCATTGCGTGACGTCAGCTCGGTGTCTGCCGGCCTCAAGGCTCTGCGACGGCCACGAGGACTGTCCCGACGGCCACGATGAAGCGGTCTGCAAACACGGGACCAAGACTACCTATTTCACGGAAACCCCGACAGAGAAATCTTCATTGTCACCAGAAGGATACACATCGGGTAGTCCGGACCGTGGCTTTATGTGTGACGATGGTACACGTCTACCCAATACTGTCGTGAACGATCTAGTCGCTGATTGCCCCAATGGAGAAGACGAGAAGGACTTATATTGGTTTTACCGCCGTTTGTTTCCTAATCAAACGTTTACCCACAATGTAGATTCCACATGTCGTTTGCGCGGTCAGACTACTTGTATAAAGGGTTTCAGGGGTGTGTGCCACCCCGTGAAGAAGCTGTGTACTCATGAGATTGACCCTGTAAAGGGCGGGCCGAGGCATTGTAGGGACGGCTCCCACCTGTCCAGGTGTGTCGACTACCAGTGTCCCGCCATGTTCAAGTGTCCCCTCGGTTACTGCGTCCCGACCTCCTATGTATGTGATGGTAAGGCGGACTGTCCTCGAGGGGAAGATGAGCTTGGCTGCCAGTCTCTGTCCTGTCCGGGGATGGTCAAGTGTCACTTGGATGAGGTATGTGTCCATCCAAAGTATGTGGGTGACGGCGTCATTGATTGCCCCAAGTCCGTCGATGACGAATTTAACGTCATCGTCCAAGCACAAAGCTGTGATTCCCGCTGCCGATGCACGGGTTTAGCAATGGCGTGTCAATCTGTTGCCATGGGACATATCCCAAGTAGGTCTCCAGAGTTAAAACACTTAAATTACACAGGTAATAATCTAACTCGACTGACCCCCAACACCCTCAGGTGGGCGGAACGGCTCCTGGTAATCGACCTCTCCAACAACTCCATACAAGTGATTGCTAAAGACACATTTGACAAATTAAATCGGTTATTTCATCTTGTGCTGGCGAATAATTCGATCAAATTGATTTCCAAAGAAATTTTTTTTGGCTTGAGTAGCCTGACGTTGTTAGATGTGAGTCAGAATGACATTCATACAGTTGTAGTTGATGGTTTCCGCGGCCTACCAAGTCTGGTGTTCTTAGATCTTAGTGAACAGGCCTTAACGACACTGGAGAGTTGTGCTTTCAATGGGCTGACCTCCCTCAGCGGCCTCAGTGTGGCTTCCAACGCCATCAGTAGATTGGGAAGAGACGTTTTCTGCGGCATCGCAGCCACGCTACAGTGGCTCGACGCCAGGGACAACCAGGGTCTGCAGTTCGAATTGAACACATTCGCCGACCTGAAGGAGCTGAGTGTAATCCATTTGAGCATCCCACATCTCTGTTGCTTGGTCCCCAAGCACATCGCTTGCGATAGCCAGAGATTTAGTTGCGCTGGAATGATTACGAATAAAATTCTGCGCGCCATTCTCTGGGTCATGGCTATACTTAGTATTATTTTAAACGTTTTGGCTTGCTGGACATTCAGATATGCGACGGCAAAGAGAGCTAAGTCACAATCCGCCATATGGCTCCTTAACCTGACAAACTGTTCCCATGCTGCCTGCGTGTTGATATTATGTGTTCTAGACGCGTATTACGGAGATAATTACCCGTACTACCTGTCGTGGTGGGTATCAGGGGTGCCCTGTAAGGCACTAGGCGCCGCCATGTTCGTCCTATTCCAGATTCATATCGTCCTACAGGCGCAGTACTCCGTGGAGAGAATGGTGGCAGTTCGTTTCCCGTTCAAACACTTCAATATGTCCTACACCACACGGTCATTCGGTTTAACGGCGTCCGCCGCTATCTTTACAATGATGGCCCTTCTCCCTTCCTGGATCATCCAAGATCCCGTCACTTCCCTTGAAAACCCCATCTGCCTGGTGCTACCACCAGTTGGTCATGACAGCCACCACCGCCTAGCTCTGGCTGCCGTATTTCTCATCATCAATGGTACCTTGTTGGGCGTCACCCTTGTGATGTACGCCATGATCTTGTCAGCTCTCGCCAACAAATCGTCAGACATGACTCTAAATGAAACTAGGCGTAGGTGGACGTGGAATGCTCTGACCATGGCGGCCTTGAACCTAATCTTCTTCGTAGCCATGTTGTTGCTATTGATCAGCCTTCAATTGTACTTTATCCTGACACCTGGCGGTGACTCAGCCACCATGACTTCGCTTTTTGTCTGTTTCACGCAGCTGGGTGAGATGATGGAACCGTTCATACACACATTCCTGACAAACGACAAACGCAAACGTGAACCTGCGCGTGAGAAAATAAAATGAACGTACATGCACGTGCATAGTGAATTCAATAATAATCGGGATAAGGCTAAGCATAACTGTTAACATGGCAGAGAAACTGTTAAAAAACTGCCTATATATGCATACATGATGCTGCGTCTTAAACCATAAGCAGAACTGATGACATTACGTCATAATTACATTTGTCATACGTTGTTGTGTCAAAATTACATATAATACATACAAATAATATAAATTACCCAACATTGCGTATTATTTATGGAGTTGAAATTATTCTTTTTGAGTAACAAATTGAAGTGCAGACTCTTGCCAGATCGAATCCATGCGCCATAGAATATCATCAACTGCCTAGATCAGATGCATAACAACACATTGGTGAAATACCGAATTAGAACTGCAATATTGGTTTATGAGTCATCACAGTATTTCTAATAACTACTCTATTGTATTGTATACGTATTGCAATACTGTAATTATCTGAATTTCTGCTCGACGTAAAGACTATCGGTGTAGTTTTTGTTAAATTTATCATAATCGGGTATAATTAATACTAAGGTAATATACCCGTAAACTCCATACATATATGATGCATATTATGAATGGTTATATATCGACACAAATGAAAAATAAAACATGTTTTAATTTGATTATCACCCTGCATACATTTTGCACATCCCAAGCTGTCACGACGAACCATTGTTGGTTCTAGTGCTTAGTTGCATTGTATATTTTTTGCTTGTCTTTACTCAATGATTATTGTTCTTGTCTGTGTAGTCCGAAATAAAGAAAAAAACAGAGCGGACTGAGTCGTCTCAGAATACGACGCCATGCGATCGTGACGTCATGATCCAAGAATAGAGTGTGGAGTCATTTACGGCAATGAATTTACCTCCTTTTAGTTATATTAAGTAAAGAATTAACACTCATATCAAGAACTAGATATCAAGGCTCACATGGTTACTTGCAATAGAAATTTGACAGTTACGTGGAATGAGTATATAGGCTGAGGCGCATCACAGCTTCTGCGTTACTATCGACTTCAATATCTATAAGACACTTCTGTTAGAGACCGCCGATAACTTACTACCAAAATTGCTTTATGGTGTGTTAGCTCTCAGACAGCTTCGCTCAGGTTTGTTTTCCCTTATTTATTTGCTGGGACGAATTGTAGACAATAGCAATTTGCTTTGTTTTTCCCATTTCCGGGTAGCGTCCAGTAATACTGCGGCCCCTTCAATAAAACAATATCACGAGTTATGTAATGTTATTGGTCCCACATGAGGCAGCCCACCAATTTCCGTTACCCGTTGCATCACCGCGACTTTTTGTTGGGGGGGGGGCTGAACTGGGGCAACCATGGGAACGGAATGAGGGGGAGGGGAGGGAGGGCCGCTACTTATATTAGGTATACACTCATGTGCCGCCCTAATGACACTTTTTTCGTCTGTTTCTCTCGTTACTCGGTGCAGTTACCTACATGTTCTCTCAATGTGCAGATCTGAGACCTAAACCCATCCGCAAGGAAATACAATTATCTATATTGTCCTCCCATCTTTCGATGGTTCCCTTGCCCGGAGATCTCAATCAGTTCTAACCCCAATGCGTTGTATAACCGTCATTATTACGAGTTGACGGTCGTGTTAACTAATATAATAGCATTAAATCTGAAGGCCGCGAAATCCTGTAATCTGACCTAAACCGCTATTCGGTCCTTTCAATTGACCACCGTTGCCATAGTTACATGGCGTGGAACAATGAAACATGACGTCACGCACAAAAACATTATAATTATTGATTTAAGTGGCCCGCCGAGTTGCCTAGCTATATACTTATATGGTGTAAAAAAGGCAACTGGCTCAAAAGATTGTAAGCATGTAAGCGCTAAACATTTTACTTAGAACGTTGTTTGCGAATTAAACCAAAGAAGCAACAAGACATGTTAACGCCCAGCACATATGTGAGGTACACTAGAACTTAAATTCAACTCGTAATAATAGTACTAGCGCGAGGTGTTCATGGCGTCCGACATTTTATTCGCCCTTCTTCAAACTGTAGCAGCATTTCATTTTCATTATCCGGGCGGATAATGAAAATGAAGGGCTGCTACAGCTTGATGTCGGGCCAATAAAATTGCCTAACGCTTCTCTCACTCTGCACACCCAAACAACTGCAGTAAGGTAGTGCCCCCCCCCCCCCCGCCTTCCTCATCCTGTGGTGAAGGCTCGGTAATTAGGTAACGCTGCTGCATGCGGTTGTTAACCAGCTACGAAATCGCTGAACACGTGCAGTCATGGCTACCTTTGAAGTCAACCCGACAGGCGCCAAAAGAACGGGAGAATGCCTACACAGTCATCGGTCATAGCGTAAAGAACTTATTTTTGAGAGAACAAAATTAACTCGTTACGCGACGAAGTTTGGAATAACTTATTTTTGGGGAAAAAAATAAACTCGTTCTACAACGATGTTTGGATCCAGGAGAATTTGGGACCATTTATTTGGTTTATAATAAAAAATATCGCGATTTCCTAAACCGGGCACCGTAGTTAGTGAATGCTGATTTTAAAGGCTGTTTGTTTCGGATGATTCTGATGCCTCTGATCCCCCTTCCGCGTTAATTTCAAAGAGGAGGATAAACTAACATGTCGTACATTATACGACACGATGAGGGGCAACGTTTGGTTGTAAAAACGGCACTTGATATGGGGAAGGATGGGGGTTAGGATGTAAGATTAGTCGACATTTATGTGTGCCTCTTTCAAACAAAAGAATGTGGATCCACGTCTTCTAATAGCGGCGAATAGGTGAGACTTAGCGATAAGGTCTCTCAGAGTATCCAGATGCTGATGAATTAGCCCGAATGAACTTCGCTGGCATAAACGCACGACCCGGATCGTGAAGCATTCGGAACTGACATTTGTCTGTATTTCACTTCAGGAGCAGAACATCAAAGATCGAGATACATGGCTAATTATGGGCTTCTTTACTTCCATGTAAGATGAGGCAGAATTTCCAAGTCCTCTAATACGCCTCAGGCGGAGGGAAGGATGCCACGTGATTAATTCGTCATGTACCCCTTCATGATTTGCTAGATGCCAGCTGTCAGCAAAACACCGTTTGTGCACCTCATTGCAATGGACGAATGGAGTGCTGTTTGATGTCATATTCGGGGCTCGTGTAACTCACACTGAACGAGGGCAATACCTGGGAGATAATTGATATGTGAAGAAATTTTCAGATTTGAGGACAGAATGTGATCGAAGGTCCAAATAAATACCAACGAGATTTAGTTCGTCACGTCAATATAAATAAATGTATTAGTTTATACATTCAGTATCCTGAGCATATACCACTATGCGTGGGCGTAATGTACTACAGTCGTGTACTGAGAAACGGAGACTCCTGACTCAAAATGGGACCATGGGTCGTCTGTCGACAAATATCTCGACCGACGACAAACTGTGAAAACACCCTTCTTCAGCCCGGCGAGAAGGGTTTTACTAAAATAAAAATTAAAAGATTTCAAGTTTGAAACATAACAAAAGACAAGAAACTCTAATGTGAGTTGTGACCTGAGGCCGGGCGATCGACAAACTGCCCGCCTGTTTATTTGGTGCGTCTTATATTGGGCTACATTTGGTCACATGGACAATTCCATGCCCCCACCCCACATTTACGGGGGTCTCGGGAGCACGTGATGGTGGCAGGCCTATTTTCTTTAGTTGAAACTAGCATTAGGTCACTTTTACCCAGCGGTTCACCCCAACCCACTTTAATAAGGCATCCGTGTATTATGTTGCTTCAATTGTGGAATAAGGATTATGCTATTTTGACAGAGTTTATTGCGTCGATTATTGATCTGGCAAAGGTCCCACTTGGCACTTGGACATCAGCAATGTTTCATAAAGCTAGTCGCATAACTTGACATGATATCCCCGGTCATCAAAAAGACTCGAATACAGGCAATCTGATTGATAAGAACAGACAAAACAGAAGTTACCACGCCAGTCTTTTTAAAAATGGTCCAGCCATGAACTGGCTATGAGCTTGGGCACGGAGGAGGCAACTCATTTGTAGCTTGCCTTATCTAACGCCATCAGTACCATCCCGAAGCAAGTTGAATGTCTCATGTTGCGCAATGCCGGAATCTCACAATGGCGTCCATTCACCTGTTCACACAGACCTTCATCCGTAAAAAGGACACCGCGTCCGTCCACAGTAAGCCGAACATACGTAATGGATGCCATGAAGCGTCCATTACCGCTCGCTGGAAGGTGTTTTCCCGGTGTTATTGGTGATTTTACATATAAAATGTTCGCAATTTTTTAGGGCAAAAACCTAACAAAGACTCAATCATCATCTACCGTTGTCATTTGCCCGAAGACAATGTGAAGCTATGGCAGGCCAATAACAATAAATTCATTCAGAGATTCAGAAGGTGTTCAAGGCATTTGTATTGTGGTGTCGGCCCTACGTGGATCTAGGTAGAGTGTTATCACCTTAGCCACACTCGATGAAAGAGAGCCCTGCCGACAATTTGATCATCCTAGTCATGCCACAAAATAAAACGATTAGCAACCTACGTTAAGTACTATGTTTCATCGTCACGTTACTGTCCCAGGGCACTTCAACAATTCTGCGGTTGTTCCACTGGCTACCCGCTGAAAGGTGTTTATTTTCTGGCATATTGGACAAACATAATTCGTTTTGAAAACCGCGTCCCCCGAAAACTACCTAGTTCATTAACTGATTAATACTCATTAGCCATCAATTCCTATGATCTGGAAGGAGCGCTTCCAATGCGTCATTGAGAGAAAATATAGGCGGATGGTCCGTGGCAACACAGACAAAATGCGAACAAGGGATCATTTTGGTCACACATATGTTAGAACGTAAAGCACTATATTCTGTATTTTTTGTATTACCAACCTCTTCCCCAGGTCAAATAAGTATGTTCTGTCTTGAACTGAAATCCTGAAAGCCTGTGGGCTTTCTGGGGAGAAGAAATTTGGTCACCAGAGCAGAAGTTGGTGGCCGGCTCTATATCACTGCGCGCCTGTTCGCTGTCCGGTATTTTTGTGATGTCGACCGCGGCTCGCTATCACGTCCGCGCGCGCTATAAATAAACCGACTCTTAGAGATATAAAACATATATGCATCATAATTTTATCCCAAATACTTTTAGTCTTGACTCGAAAATGTAAAAAAATCTAAGATCGCGCATGTAAGTATATTGCTTTAAAGCAGCCTACTTATATTCGCCATGTTAGAATTTTTGACCTTTTACATTTGAGACTAAAAGTATCTAAAAATTATGATGCATCGATGTTTTATATATTTTTGAGACTGCAAAACAACAATTTCAACCTAAAATTTGCTTGTCTGCGGATTCTGGATCTAAATTCAAGACAGAATATACTTATTTGACATGGAGAAAAGATTGGTAATATAAAAAAATACAGAACATATTGCTTTAACTTATGTTAGTATGCCCCCCCCCCCCACACCCCACCACGGAAGTACAGTAAGTGGCATGGGCCAGTTTTTGCGTAAGGCGTGGTGGGGGTTACCAGGACGGGTTTTTAATTAATGAATAAGGTAATTGTCATCATCACATTTGCGGAAATGTTCATCAATCACATCTGCAGTTCCAAATCGTCCCTACGTCTTTAACAGATTAAAACATTTCTCTTCGATCGAGACGGATTGATCTCCAGAATACATGATCCGAACATGACAATCGGGGCCAGCACTGGGCAACCAGGATCGCACCAGGAACAAAACATAAGCGATGACGTAGACAGGTCTGGTTAGGGGTGACGGGTAAATTCGGAGCGTTAGTCACAAGCATACAAGATTGGTGGAGATCTAGTTACGGGTGAGGGGATGGGCTGGCCACACATCATTATAACAGGTGCCTCTCCCACTGATGTTCGTCTCTCCATCAGCACGCCAAGTGATGTGCATTACTTCTGACGGGTAAAAACTATTTTTTGTAACTGTAGCCCCATGTGTTGTTATCCTCAGACACTGGCAGCTGCGCTGTTTTTGTTCGGTGCTCAGAAACTTGCTTTCTTGGTGTCAAAGTCGGAAGCGTCAAACATCTGTGCTTTCCTGTGATTTACGAGGTGACAAAAGCTTCCCCCGTAGTTCTGGCAGTAGTACGGCTCCAGGCCAATTGATCGACGCAGTCTCGATACCAAATCAGGGTATCCGAAAATGCATTTCACATATCTGGGAAGGTATCAAAAATACAAGTTTGTGACTTCCGTCGCATATACGGTATCCAGGGGCGTGGGCAGACATTTTATGAAATTGGGGGCTCGAGACGTATTATTTGAACACTATAATCGTTGGTTAGATAAGGAAAGAACGCAAACTATTAAACTTGATGCCTTTTAATATATAAGGAGAGGCCTAATACCTTTTGACAACATATATATATATATGTATTCTTGAAGTAACAATATCAAGTCAAAACATGTGAAATGAACGTGACTATCATTTTTGTGACGTGACTAGTATTTTGCGATGCACACAATACAACTACATTTAACTTACTTCCGGTTCCAGAGGTGACGGCAATTTTCTTTGTGACTTCCATTGTTAAAGCTTTCCCTCTCTTATCACATGGAAAATGTCTTGTCGCGCATTTTGCAAGTGTCTTCGTCAACACAGTACCAGGATTTTCTTTGGCTAAACATGATACCATGTAGCCACATTACGTCCTTACCTTATACATTCGGGCAAGAAATGACGTCTAAGGAATTTTTCGAAACTTGGCAATTGGTGAAATATACAAATCTTTGGTGGTTGCAGGTGGTCCCACTGTCGTCATTTTGCAGCCATCACTCTCCACTCCAGCTGCGTATTGCTAATAATGTGACCTCAGTTTATTACTGTAACCTGTTATTATTATTATTCGCATTGTTTATATTCTATCGGCAAAGTCAAGGTTCAAGTAAATCTAGACTTAAGACGCGACGTCACGATAGTCAAGAGTGGATGTCATAGATACCTCTCAGTCTCCGACTTCCACTTAAATGGATCCCTTTAAGAGCGGCAGTCCTAATCAGTCATTGTTACGTATGGCGACGTTTAACTTGGCCCCCGTTGCGCCGTTTTGTCGCTCTGGTTCTTTTTGTCGCTAGGCTACATCGCTGACAATATCCATCCTCCTTCGATTCTCGCTGACAGCTATTGGCAAAGACTGGCTATGAAACTTTTTGCATGCGCGAGTTTCTAAGGGAATATAAAGTGTCGGATTATCGCTCGCAGTCATGGCATTTTGGAGCCGAGTTAGGAGCCTAGGGGATGCCATGTATCGATCCCGACAGTGGAGCGGTTTGCGCGAACCTTGCTGGCCATCGGCCACGACGATAGCTCACCCCACGATTGAGTAAAGGGCATTGGACATTTGTGCCGCACAGCCATAGCCGATCCCTCAATGGAATCGAATAATGCATTATTTAATGCAAATTATCGCATTATCTCTGTGCGACTCATCTTCCTTCATGTATTGAAGACAACGCCTTTGTTCAGGGCTAACTTACTCCATATCTCCTGAGACACGACATTCCTTCGGCGGCATTCAAAAACCTCATTGGGTGGCAGAATTGCTCGACAGGATTTGATAATTGAAACATGAGCCATTATTTAGGTGTACATTAACAAGATCTCGCGTCTAAGTAGAATTTCATTATTAAGGCGAGATGAGAAATTCAGGAGGAGAGTACGTTTCCAAAACTCACTTGAGACAAATATCGCAGCGCCCCTGGGAAACATAATGTGCTCTGATGTGGCGGGTTTTATTCATCCCATGTATTGTTTGTACTGGCCTTAATTTTGCTATTGTCATTAGAAACAAAAAAAACATGCCCAACAATTTTGATCGCATTTGACGAGAGATGATAATAGGATGAAATTGTCGTCACGAAGGTCGTGGCATACTTGTTGTAGTCTATCCAGTTTTCTCTATATCTTGGCATAATAGATCTTTTGGGTCTATATGTCTTCGGGTTTCAGAAACTTCTCGTTCTAGGGATCTCCTAATGCTAAGTATCTCATAATGAGAGGTATGTTATGGTCCTAAAAAAATCTTGGCACTGGAAATCGTCTGACCATAGATCTCCTATCTAAATGGATCACGTGACTCCATGAATCTCATGGATTTAGGGGTTTTCTGGCTATAGATATTTACTAGGGATTTTCTGGTGCTATGGAGCCTCATGGCTCTAGGGCTCTCATGGTTGTATGCGTCTCATGGCTACGATGATACCATGACTCTATCGATGGCATGACTCAATCATGGGGCCAGGGATATCTATATATATATATGGGGCCAAGGCACCTCATTGATCCAGGGATCTCATCAACATGTATTTCTTTTGGGTGTGTGGATCTCAATGGCTGAGGATTAATCCGAATCTAGAGACCTTTTGGTTTGTTTCCCTGGCACTGAATATTCGCTATTTTTTTTAACCAGCTCCCTATGTGGATGATTTGATTATAACGGTTAGTTGGTGATGGAATCTGCCACTCTGAACGCGGCGCAATTTCTGCGACCTGGTTTCCTTGGCCAGCGCCGACACTACCATAGCCAACAATTGTTTGGTGAGTTACCAAGGTTTGCTACTGCTCACGTAGCCCAACGTGTTTTGAAGTCGGAATATATGAAGGTTTCTCAGCCGGTGTCTTGAAAATACACCACAAGTCACATGACACCCCAGCATGACGCCATAGAGTGTGCATATTCTCTCTTGTCTCTTGGGTATGATTGTTCGACTGTTAGCAGGTGCCGACGAGGCGAACGCAGCATTACTTTCCGCGTTAATGTGGTCGCTGACGTACTCTTGTTTTTAGTTGGCAACAAAACCTGCTGCGAACCCTCTGTCGGAACGGTTTAAAACGTCGATATTTCACCAAGAAATCTGCCGCGGGGCCCGAAGCTGTTGTACTTTCCAGAATGTTTTCATAACAGTGAGAACAAATGAGCTCTCGCGAGAATCACAAGAAGGATGAGGGCTATTTTCATTGATGTAGCCTGGCGACAGGAAGAGCCAGAAGGACAAAACAGGGCGACGGGAGCCAAGTTGAACGTCGGCGGCAATAGTCTATAAACACGACGATGGAAGCAAAACTTAACAATAACTGATGGTGACTGTCGTTTTCTTAAAGCGATCCCGCTGAGTGGGTGATAGAGACTGAGAGGCAGCTATGATACTTTACTTCACGCTTTTGTCTCAACGTGTTGGTGACACGATCATTTTAACTTCAAACATAACGAATACGAATGCACCAGGAATATGAGAAATTGTAGACTCGTCGAGATCTGTTGCAAGTTGGCCTCGTGATTTTGCGATACCATTGCGAGCCATCGTGATGATTATATGGTAGCGCACACCGTTGCTGACCAACCCGTATGCATAACCAAACACCACCTGTGTCCGGCGCCAATGTGCAATGTTTGACCCGGTTTGGTCCATGTAGGCTAATATCTCCCCGATATGTAGAGAACGATTGTGCGCGTTATGGGTTCCATCAATCCTCGCCGCCGCCCTCGATCCGGTAGTTATTCGCAAAATAAATTCTGGACAGGAGAGCATGTTCTTCGATCTCCCGACAAAGGGCGCGTTCCGCTTATGCTATAGTCCCTCTGCGCCCTGCAAACCAGAGCTGCACCCTGCAAATCAGAGCAGCCCCGTGCGAATCAGAGCTGCGCCATGCAAATCAGAGCAGAATTATTCGCTCTATAAGGGTATCTTTTTCAGCACAAATGTCCGCTCTCTCATCTCCGATTTCCACGACGCGACTCTGATTTGCAGGGTGCAGCTGCGATCCGCACAGTGTAGCTACTTAGATGGTGACGAACTCAGATCAATGACGTAAAGTATTCTGGGTGAATTTATTGTCAATCCAACGACACGGCCTCACATTGCCTTCTGTAAATTGATAACCGATTTGCGGTAGACGTTGATTGGATCTTCGTTGGTGTCGCTGTCCTCAAATTGCCAACATTTTATGTGTCAAATCACCAATGAAACCAGGACGTTTGGACTGCACGGCGTATATAATAAACGTTTCATGGCATCTAATGAGTGGAATCGGCTTTCGTGGCCCGGATGCGGCGTCTTGATGACAGGGGAGGGCCTACGGGCACAAATGAATATAACAGATCGGCGCCGCATAAGAGAGGGCGCAGCTCTGATTTGCGGGAGCAAGACAACTCCCCCCCGGTCAGTTACCCCCCAGATAATTCCCCCCCGGACAATTCCCACCTAGGACAATTCCCCCTCTGACAACTCCCACCCGGACAATTCCCCCCCGGACAATTCCCCTCTAGGACAAGTCCCCCCCGGACAACTCCCCCCCCTCAGACAATTTCCCCCCGGATAACTCCCCCCGGACAATTCCCCCCCGGACAATTCCCCCCCGGACAACTCCCCCCCCCGGACAATTCCCCCCCAGTCAGTCCCCCCTCTCCAGATAATTCCCCTCCAGACAAATCCCCCCCCCCCCCTGACAATTCCCCCTAGGACAATTCCCCCCAGGACAACTTCCCCCTGGACAACTCTCCCCACACAAGTCCCCACCGGACAATTCTTCCCCGGACAATTTCCTCCTAAGACAATTCCCCCAGACCCCCCCGCACCCCCGAGACAATATCTCGGACACTGTCACCCACATCATCCCAAACAGAGACGCCCCCCCCCCCTCCCGCCAATCCCCACCGGTGTCAAACCCCAACTCAGGACCACAAAAACTGTATGTCGTGCGTGTGAAGGAGCTTGGCGCTGGCTACTCTAGAACACCCGTTAGGTTGCATTGTGGATGTGCAGGTTTCATATTATATTTCCATGTACACTGAGAAGTTCTGTCTCTACAAGCCCACAATAAGCCCTGGGCCTTCTGTAACATTAGAATTGGAACTACAACGATGGCGCAGACGTATTAAAGAGACACTGCGGCTATGAAGGGGTGGGGCGGGGGGTGTACGCCTATGTTATCGCGGTCACACAAACCCCCCTATAAGACAGATTCGCGGGCGAAATTAAGTTTGTCTAGGTTTTTTCAGGCTCCCAGAGTTTTCGAGTATCAATACCGAAAAAGTTGTGACCATTCAAAGCCGACGTGCGAGTTAATATCAAATATATCTGAATAATTCATACTTCTGTGCCGGTATGGGTATTTTGGATATTTAGGCCTGTCTGGTGGGGAAGGGCGTCGGGGGTTTCCAGGGTCGAGCAGTCCTCGATTGTCTGGGGGGGGAGCATTGTCCGGGGGTGGCGTGGGTGGGGGGGGGGGGGCGAGGGAGGGGTTGTCTTGCTCCTGTTGTCAGGAGGAGACAGATTTGCCGGGGAGCAGGACAACCCCCCCCCCCCCCGCGACAATACCAGCCCCCCCTAGGACAATATTTCCCCGCTCGTTCACCCCGACACCCCCCTCCTCCTACAATTGCTTGCCCCCCGACAATCCCCCAACATGAAAATTCGGACTGCTTTGAATGTGTATTAACTCGCATGTCGGTTTTGAGTGGTCATAACTTGCTGGGTATTGATACTCGAGACCTCCGAGCGCCTGTCAAAACGGACAAAATGAAATTCGCATGCGAATCTGTCCTTGCTAAGACCAATTATGGTGTATAATTATACACTATCCTTGCTTAAACGCATTGTGTTTGGCGCGATAGCGCTTCGAAGAGAATCATGCACCAACCCCCCCCCACCTCCACCCCCCCCCCCTCACCCCACCCCACACCGCCCCACACCACAATGGGCAGTGGACGTCACCAGTGGTCACAGCAGGCGCGTGCTCCTTTATGCTAGAGGCCTTGGGGGGCACTACCTTTATGATGGTGCGGGTATGCCGCCCATACGATAGTGGTCATATGAGAGCCAGAGAATATAAAATACGCCATTTTGTTGTCATCGCGAGAGAAATGTTTGGTTAAGAAGGCATCCATCTGGACACCCGCATTCTTTTCTTTTTTTGACGATAGAGATAATGGGTACATACGACATCGAGGGAAAATGCAGGTTTCTGCTCCGGGGAAAGAAGAAGAGGTGAAAAAATGTGTCATTTGTGTGATACGTATTTGTTTACCTAGCTATACATAGTGCCCCCCCCCCCGCCTCGGCAGTCGCTTAGTCAAGACGAAAGTAACTTTCGTTGACCAAATGCAAGGTACTTTAATAAGTAAATGTGTTACATAGAATACAGTTTGGTTTGGAAGGAAGTAATTTTGTTTCACCATATGACTTTTTGTCACAACGTGGGCAGAAGCCTATAATTTTTTATATGGGTGAGTGAGTTAACTCTTGTCGTCCCATGGCTGCGCACATGGCGTGTCAAGGTGGAAGGAAATACATATTTTCTCATGCACCACTCGCACCCCATTGGCGGGGAGGGGGGGGGGGGGGGAGGGGGGGCACTCGATGTATTTAGGTATATACATATGTGTATGTGTAAATGATCTCTTTTTTTGCCACTTTGCTCTCAATCCCCGGAGCAGAAGTCTTTCTCTCGATGTGCCCATCTGAGACAGAAGTATTTTTTTAAATTGCAGCTATTGACTATATATTCCAGTTCATGTCGAAAGTGTTCAAATAATTAACCACCGTAAACTTTGCCATGACTGCCAGTGTCTATCCCTCCCGGATGTCCTCCCGAAATATTCCTACGTGTCGGAAGGAGAAGGGGGGGGGGGCATGTCCGTTTGTGGGTGTGTGTTTGCAGGGGGTGGTTATCGTCCAGGGGGGTATTGTCCGGGGGCAACTTGCCGGGGGGCCTGGCCCAAGGGGAACATTTTCCAGGTAAGGGGATTGTAGTGGGGGGGGGGGGGTGTCCGGGGAGGAACTGAATGGGGGGGAATTGTCCGGGGGAATTGTCCAGGGGAATTGTCCGGAGGAAGTTGTCTCGTAGGGGGGAGTCATCCGGGGGGAAGTTGTCCTAGGAGGGAATTGTCCGGGGGGGAATTGTCCGGGAGGGGAGTTGTCCAGGGGGGACTTGTCCTGGGGGAAATTGTCCGGGGGAGAGTTGTCCGGGGAGGACTTGTCCTAGGGGGCAATTGTCCGGGGGGGAATTGTCCAGGGGGGAATTGTCCGGGAGGGACTTGTCCTAGGTGGGAATTGTCCAGGGGGGAATTGTCCGGGGAGAGTGGTCCGGGGGGAGGGAGATTTCCGGGGGGGAGTTGTCCTAGAACCCTGATTTGCAGGGGACAGCTTAGACATTTTATTGGCCCTTCATCAACCTATAGCAGCCCTTCATTTTCATTCCTGACAATTGGCGGGCTCCCACAGCTTGATGTCAGGCCAATAAAATTGCCTAACGCTCCGCCAAACTCGCAATATTCATATTGTTTCGAGTTGAATTTAAGTTGTAGTTTGCCTCACATATGTGCTGGGCGTTGCCTCTTGCTTCTTGCTTCTTTGGTTTAATTCGCATACAACATTCGAAATAAAAAAGTTTATGCTTACCAGCCTTCCGAGATCTTGTGAGCCAGTCGCCTTCTTAACACCATATAAGTCTACCTTGATATAAGTATATATCAGTATATCATGACCCAGAAACGGCACGCGGCTAGACGGGCCATTTAAATCAATAACCAAATTTCTGTATTATGGTGTGTGACGTCATGTCTCATTGTTCTACGCCATGTAACTATGACAACGAAAACATTGTTGGATTTTAGCGGCCTTCGGTTTTAATGCTATTGTACTAGTTCACACGACCATCTACTCGTAATAATTGGCGGTATTGCGCAATACATTCATTTCTTTCTCACTTAACGATAACGGCGACATTATGCCAACATAACTAACAACTGTTTTGCCAAGCCCTGTGGCTGTTTACATAGCGCAAAGTGGGGCTGGCGTCGGTATTAATGAAGGAGTCTCAACCAGTTACTTCCAAAGAAGCCGCAAGTCACGTGACATCCACCACCTGACGCCGTGGAGTGTGTGCATTCTCTCGCGTCTCCTGTGTGATTGCAAGGAGTTGCCGAGAGGCCGAACACATTCATATTGTCAGTGTTAATGTGGTCGTTGAACTCATCTTCCTCTAGTGGGCAACAAAAGCTCATGTGAACAAGCTATCTGAGTGGTTTAAAGCATCGATATCTCATCAACATCACTCCCGCCCGGCCCACGCTGTTGTTCTACCAAGACTGTGTGCACTATTTTCTGATCCATAGCATTATCGCATCGTGGACAAAAAGCACATGATGAAGGTAACAGGTTTTCCAGATGCCCCCTGGAAGATGGATCCCATTGTAACGGATAACCAGTATATTATGTACATGTATGCCTGTGAGGTTGGCTTCCCTACCTGTAGTTGGTTTTCTGCAATGCTTTTCCGAAGTGGCGAAGTAGATTTTGGTCACGTGACTCGAAACCAAAGAAGTCACGCCGTGAGCAGCTTACAAAAAGAACGACGTTGACCGTGAGGCAGGGAAAAAACAACACGAACTTGTTTGCTTCAGTATTAGAAATGTCGTGCCGCTGGCAAGTTGAGGCACGCGACACCAAATGGACACTGGAGGCGTATCAGTATTCATAACACCGTAGATTAGTTTAATAATTTAGCAATAGCCGCCTTTGATTTTTGGTAGATGACGCATGACATCAATAGTATTTGGAATAATCCGGTGTACGTTACATACAATTAAAATTATAAGAGGAAGGGTGTTTGCCAAGAGAAATAACACCCTGGATTAGTGTACTAATTTTGCAATAGCCGCCTTTGATTTTTGGTAGATGGCGCATGGGTTACATGAACATTTCTTATCATTGCTCATTTATCATTATCATTATTCATTTCATTGCGTTGATGAAAAATTTAGCTATGTATTGTTGCAATAGGCATGCAAGAATAATAATGGGAACCAAATTTATGTACAGTTAACTATAATTATGGTCGAGTTGATGTTGAGTTGATTAGTACAGTAGCGTAAAAGCTGAAGACAGCTAAAATAGTGTAACCTGACCCACACTTCTCTGGGTAGAAAATCTATGCCATAGTGACATTGCGTAAAACATTGAAATATGACGTCACACAAACATTGAAATATGACGTCACACAAACATGATTAATGGTTAATAATTTAAGCCGCCCGCCTTGAAGTTATATACATATTCAATGAAAATTGGCGGGCTGCTACAACTTGAAGTCTGGACCATAAAATTGCCTAACGCCAAATCGCTAAAGCCCCGATACCTAGCTTGTTATGTTACACTATGACCGCTGGATCTAAGAAGTTACTAAAGTCAGTTAATTGTGGTTCGTCATCTGCTTAAGATAGTGAATGAAAGTTTGGTATTCACATTTAACCCAAGATTTACTTAAAACTCGTGGTGAACCCGTGCAGTTTATCTGGAAGGAGGCAACGAGCTAGTTTACGACTGACTCAACAATATGCAGCAAGCATGCACTATTTACCCCATTGCACATATGACAAATGTCGTTCTTGACGCCAAAATACAAAGATATCGCTTATATGATAAGAAGCTTTGACCGAGATTGTCTCGAAGAGTAGTTTTCTACGTACTCACACGAGAGTTTGTGGCTCTCGTGTTAAAATTAATTCCTCAGTGACATTCGATCGTGACACGAAGCCCTAATCAGGATTTCATATGTAACACACATATGTGTTCTCAACCGAAGCTCACAACTGTAGTGCCTTGCTGGTCGATATATGTCATCACTGCGACCTAAGACCCCCACCCCCCCTCCCCCACATTCGAACCATGGATCCAAACGATAATATGGTTCTTTCTCGTTAGTTTAGGGGTGCCGAACAAGGTGGACACAAGGTAGGAATTGATTGCATCATTCGCAATGTAGAGTTCAAAGGAGAGTTACTGCAGACAAAAGAATATTTTAATATGGCGGAGAGTGGACAAAAAATAAACATGAAAGCATAGTTTGTCGGGAGATAATTGCATGATGTCAATGTTCCAAAAGCGATCCCGCAGTTATTGTATTATGATCGATCGATTCAGGAAAAGATAGCAAATCAGACGAAATCTAATCGAGCTTCTCCGGCAAAGGGCCCTTTTCACACTCGAGTTCCACCAGCCCACCAAAGTCTGTTTCGTGCTCAACCATGTCAAAATGGCTTCTCGAACACGACTGGAAAAGTTTAAGCGTGAGGCTGCACACATACGATATATACTGGGGCCAACCATATTCTTGAAAATAAATACATCTAGTATAGAATGAGTTAGTGTAGATCTCTTGCATTTTACATAATTTACATTGCTTCCCGGCGGTTTTGTCAATGTACAGGTCTGATCAAGATTAAGGAACAAATGCTGGCTTGCTCTGCCTTAATAAAGTCATCAGATTTTCTCAGATCTAGGGTAGTACATGTGACATGTACTGCCATCCATTAGGTTATGTTGCAGACAGGTACGTGAGGGCCGTAGGGGATTATCTTATCTCAATGGTGTAATGTCGTATCGCAAGTGCAATAAAATAGTACAATCAAGTCCCTAAACAAAGGTGTGTTCTTCGAAAAATGCAAGCCAACTAAATGTATAGAGATAATGTTATAATCAACATTTTAGAATGCATCATTTACTGGCAACAAACTAAGGCCTAACCATGTGCAGAATGAAACCCCACCCGTGTCCATGTGCCACTTTGTGCCTTTATCTCATTGTCACAGGCATTCGATGGGCCGATTTATTTCATGTGAGCACCAATGTAAATGAAGTCCGCACTTTATAAAATGGCATGGCGAAGAATTATATAATATTTAACAGTAGCAAATTTAAACCGTAGTACCGGTGCCCATCATATTGAAAGCAGAAAAAATAAGCTGCAATATTGACGATAACATATGGCGTTAAAGAGTTCAGCATTTGCTCGAACACGTTATATTATGAGCTTGGACATTTATAGCCTATAGGCGACGGTCACCATCTTGTATTGAGGCGGCAAAAAAAAACGTGTGTGAAACCCAGGTTCCGTTTCCCAGGTTTGGTATCGAAACTGTCGATCATATGAACTGGAACTGTGCTACAAGCAAAACTACTGGAGAAGCTTTCACCCCTTCGTAAATCACAGAGAAGCGCCTGATTTGTGGCGCTTCCACCCATGGCACCAAGTCGCTAAACCCCGAACAAAGTCCACGGAACTGCTAAAGTCTCAAGATAAAAAAAACCCTAATGGTTTCAGTTGAAAAATATGCCCTTGCATAGAGGGTAGTGTCTGCCCCATCAGGTGTAATTTGCATCACGGCATAGCTGATGGAGAGAGGAACAGCAGCAGGAGAGGCGCCTGTGGTAATTATGTGTGGCCAGCTCACCTCACCCCTCCCCCCCCTCCCACTCCCCCCAACTGGACCCCCATCCAGCCAACCTATAGGCCCGAACCTATATTATCCACCCACCTCCGACCCCAACCCGACGTGTCTACGTCCTCTCTTATATCCCGCTCCTGAATGGATTCTGGCTGTTGGGTTTTGACACGGATTATCATGTTCAGATCCTGTATCATGGGGATCAGGCCGTCTGGATCGACTGATGGCGCGGGCTGTTACAGACGAAGGGATGATTTGGAACTGCAAATGTCGAGTTCATGATGAACGTGTCAGCACTTGTGATTACAAGCATAAAACATGTCCTGGTGACACTTAACCCCCCCCCCCCCGAACCACGACTCGCACAAACAGTGGCCCCAAGCACCGTCTCTACTCCCGTGGCAGTGGGGTAGGGGCAAACGACACATAAAGTTAAGTATAAACACATGTGCTAATAAAATGATTCATTTTTCGCCTTTTGTCCGTGCTACCGAGGACCATCAGCCTGTATTGTCTTTCGATGACGCATATGTCATAACGATGGCGGTCGGTTTATGATTACTGAAAATTAGAAACTGTCATTCCAGACCATAGGGAACAATCTTTAATGAAAACTATTCAATTATCATGGGTAGTGTTGGGGGGGGGGGGGGTGCGAATTGCTTTTCTCCAACATCCCAGAAGAGGTTTTCCCACGGCGAGCGAGCTAGTGGCATAACGGCAGCATGGTTGTAGAGCTCAGGGACAACAACGTGGCAATGAAATATATTACTTCAGGTTTTTTGCATGATTTGGAGGACCAAATTGTCGGCAGGGCTCTCCCATTGAGTTGCTTTATCGAGCGAGGCTAGCGTGATTACACTACATCTAGATACACGTAGAGCCGACACTACAATAAGAATGCATTGCAAACCCTCTAAATGAATTTATTGTCTGTGGACCGCCATAGCGTCACGTTGTCTTCGGGGAAGTGACAACGGTAGATGTTGATGATGTTGATGATGATTGGGTTTTTGTTTGCTTTGTTCCCCGATGATTGCGAAATTTTTTTGCGTAAAATCACCAATAAAACCGGGAACAAAACCTTCAAGCGGCCTGTAATGGACGGCTATGGGCTACTAATAAAAAAAAGGACCCGGTGCTAATGGGTGATGTCGGGACAATCAAATTACCGAATTTCTCACTAGCTCTCGCTATGGTTATATTGAGGGAGCCGCAGTTTCAAGTTACACAATTTTATCCGCTTTCTGATCAACCCTAATGTTTTAGTTAAAGTGACCCTATATACTTGCGATAATGATCAATAAATCAATATCCATAAGGGACCATGGAGGCGAAGGTTCGTGGTTAGAGCGACCTAAGCCTCCCCCAACCCCTTCAAACGCTGGCCCTCGGTGGCGCGCTGCACTGACCATTGCCACCGGCCAGGTCAACCATTTGACATTTGCAGTAAAAAAACGGTACAGGCAGAAGAACCGTTGACGAGCTACATTTCAGCACATTTGCGAATATGTAATGTTTTTAAAGGCGCGATTGCGTCAGTGGTATCTCTTTTGACACATCTAAACGAAACACGCAAACTAGTAAAGCTAACTGTGACGTCTATTTTATTTATGGTAGTCGGCCAATGCGGATTTAGTGGCGCAGCAGCTGCGATGTGCCTCAGACGGAGCATCATCCCACGTAGCGGCTAAGTGTCTGTTGAAAAAAACCTTGTCAGCCTTGATATATGAATTGACATCAAGTTTCCATTACCGCTTTAAAAAGATGCAAATGATTTTGGCAGTATATATTTTATTTTGCACTCGTACTTATTGAGTGACAACCAGCATCAACGAAGCAATACAGCTGATTCAAAAAGTGGTTCATCCTGGCTTCGGTTGTGCAAAATTATGTAGGATGGTATTCATGTTTTCATATAATTGACTCGATCTGGCGACCATGCACTTAGTTGCGTAACACAGAAAGAATAATTAAACCATTATAAGCAATACAAAATACCAAATTATCCGAGGCAATGAATCCCAATGACATAAATAGGTTATGCTTGGTCTAATCAAGTTATGAAAACATGTCACAATCAACTGACATATTCTATGCCTAAAAATGGTATTTTTATACTCTTAGTTAATAATCGTATTTGATCGTCAACGGCGCATGCAACCAAACACTCATGCATATTCCAACCCATTTTTATCTGCAACATATCATGCTTAATTTGTATGTTCTATTGTAGGAACCAATTGCAATACAAACAGAACATCCATGGCGAGGCAAGTAACATCAACATATCTAAAATACACAAGCCAATCCGATTTATACATCGCAACCATTGATGAGTTCATCATAAAGTACACTAAGAAACAGAATACAGTTCCGATCCACGTTCAAATTGTATATTATGCAGGAGAAACCTGTTGTGTAATCATACATTTTACCTCGACAATTCCAAATCGAACGAATCTTTCAACCGACTGTACATAGACTCCATCACGGTTGGCCAGATAGTTGCTTCAGCTATTGCCAAGTGTCTACCTGGACCCGCCCCGTTTTCGCGATATGACCTACATATGTTAAAGCGCCCCACTTAAATTAAGCATGATACCCCGGAAACAAGTCGGGGGCCGTGACCAGCCTACTGCAACGGAAACCTGGCGGGCCACAGTACAGCTCGTGACTTGGATCAGCCTAGTGCGTTCCCAAGTGCAAAACATAGTCTAACAGAGGACAGGTTTAAATAGTGACTCCGAAATGAAAGCAAGTGGCACCGGAAACAGTGCGTGCATTTCACATACCTCACGACACTTCTTTTATCGGATCGAGCGCGCGACCATTTATTCGGCACGGGCCACTCAGGAGAAGATGGCGGCGTATGCTGCTTTTATTGCCCACATATATAGCAGATATGGCAGGTGTGCATATTTCATTGCCATACGATGTAGCCCGAAAGAGCGTTTCACAAATTGGGTATACCGGGCTGTTTACCCGTCTTGGCTCAAAGAAATGCACTCGGCGATGTTTGGCCAAGACCCATGCAGGCAGTACATTTAGCTATGACGAGCGTAATGTATCTCGCTACGAATTGATGATGATAATCTAGTGCGCCCACAACTTGTTTCCTGGCAAGAAAACAGAACACAGTGTATGGTTTTGGAAAGGGCAAATTTATTGCCGACACAACAGGACATAAAAAATGTCGAAATAACTAAATAATGTGGCGCAACACTTCGCCATTCACTGGCGAAAAACTTCGCCAGTAATTAGCGGAATACATCGCCAATAAACGTGAGCAGACCACCTGACTTAATATGGGTTGGCATATGGTAACCAATTGCCATGTACATAGGTGGAATATATCACCATGTACGTATCGAAACACATCGTCCTATGCGAAGGCAAAACACATCTCCCTGCATCAAGGCGAAACACATCGCCATGTGCGTGAACGGCGCCCATGTATGTATGGCAATGTCACGAGAATATTACCAACCAAAAAACATTCCGTGACTATTTCTGAGGAAAGTGTTTGGGGAATGTTTTTTGTGAATGTTACGAGAGAACATTCCGAGGATGTTAAACGAACATGATAGTGCACTCGCAGAAATGAAGAAATAAAGAAATGACTGTTTAGCATTGATAATGTCTTTATTACTACATAATATTTATATTTGCTCTGTACCGGTTCAATTACATCATTCACTAACCATTCACCGGAAAAGTAAACATGCTTATATATTTTTTTAGTATTATTCTTTATTTCTTCAAGAAACATAACAGACAACAAACAATAATACAGTACACCGAAACCAATATATAGGTTACGATTGTTTTAACCCTTCAAAACTAATAGTGTAGTATTTCTGGTCCCAGGCCCAAATAGATGCCGATATGTTCACTACCCGAATTGGCGGGGTTTGAAATGGTGACACTTCGCATCCAGGGCGAACACCCAACGCATTGGACCAAAAGGAACTGCCCGTTTGGCCGGAGGCTCTTGGTGTCTTCTATCCGGGCCGGGCCTGGGCCGAGATATCATGCTCCACCCTTTCCCGAATCAACTGCGACATCGAAATCACCGCCACAACCAACCGTTAATCTGGACGAACACTGGCGGGTACCAAAACGAGTGGCATAACTCTCCTCCAAAACATGTGTAAAAGTCGAAAGGATATCCATCCAGACCAGGAGTTTTTCCAGGTTTACTATTCATGAGAACATTATGTAATTTTTGTTGCGTTATTACAAGCTTGCCGTTATATATCATCCAGTGGATTTATATTAGAAATATGTAGACAAACATCCGTAGAGCCTCGGAATTTATTTTGCACATACCATTATGTAATTTTTGTTGTATTATGACAAGCTTGCCGTTGTATATCATCTAGTGGTTTTATATTAGGACTATATAGAAAAACATCTATAGAGCCTCGAACTCTATTCTGTTCTGAAAAGTATAATCGATAATAGAAGCGTGTTTGCTCTTATAAAATAGGTTGTGTTTCTGTGAGTTCCTTACCATGTATAATCATTGCCATTTAAATAAGGAAACGCGTAAGCTATGCATTGCCGACATTACAGTAAACATCAATGAATAAAACATAAAACAATGTCGTCTTGACACAACAAAAAACATGTTAGTCAAGTAGCACATGCATTATGATAAATAGTTAAATAGTGTGAACATTATACTATTCATGAAAGTTATGTTCGGTTGGTATTATATTACAAGTGTTTGTTAGATACTGTTGGCATTATAGTAAACAGAACAGGTTAGCCTTTAGGTAGACATGTGACAAGTATAGCAAACATTAGTATAACGCAATGTCGTCAGTTTTGCTTATGTGTTAATACGCCACATCGCAAATGCAGTGTTTTAATAATGTGGGCGGAATTTTTAGCCGTATGCAGAGTATTATTGATTTCAGTGTGCACGTATTTGTATGTTTAATTCTCACGCGCAGGTTCACGTTTTCGTTTGTCATTTGTCAGGAATGTATGTATGAACGGCGCCAGCAACTCACACATCTGCGTGAAGCAGATGAAAAGCGCTATTAGGCTGGATGGGTCACCACTAGGTGTCATGGTAAAGTACAATTGAAGACTGATCAGGATCAACAAAATAGCAGCGAACAAGATTAGGTTCAAGGCCAGCATGGTCAGGGCATTTTTGTTTTGTAAATGTTACGAGAGAACATTCCGAGGATGTTAAACGAACATGATAGTGCACTCGCAGAAATGAAGAAATAAAGAAATGACTGTTTAACATTGATAATGTCTATATTACTACATAATATTGATATTTGCTCTGTACCGGTTCAAATACATCATTCACTAACCTTTCACCGGGAAAGTAAACATGCTTATATATTTTTGTTTTACTATTATTCTTTATGTCTTCATGACACATAACAGACAACAAACAATAATACAGTACACCGAAACCAATATATAGGTTACGATTGTTTTAACCCTTCAAAACTAATAGTGTAGTATTTCTGGTCCCAGGCCCAAATAGATGCCGATATGTTCACTACCCGAATTGGCGGGGTTTGAAATGGTGACACTTCGCATCCTGAGCGAACACCCAACGCATTGGACCAAAAGGAACTGCCAGTTTGGCCGGAGGCTCTTGGTGTCTTCTATCTGCCGGGCCTGGGCCGATATATCATACTCCACCCTTTCCCGCATCAACTGCGACATCGAAATCACCGCCACAACCAACCGTTAATCTGGACGAACACTGGCGGGTACCAAAACGAGTGGCATAACTCTCCTCCAAAACATGTGTAAAAGCCGAAAGGATATCCATCCAGACCAGGAGTTTTTCCAGGTTTAGTATTCATGAGAACATTATGTAATTCTTGCTGCGTTATTACAAGCTTGCCGTTGTATATCATCCAGTGGCTTTATATTAGAAATATGTAGACAAACATCCATAGAGCCTCGGAATTTATTTTGCACATACCATTATGTAATTTTTTGTTGTGTTATGACAAGTTTGCCGTTGTATATCATCTAGTGGTTTTATATTAGGACTATATAGAAAAGCATCTATAGAGCCTCGAACTCTGTTCTGTTCTGAAAAGTATAATCGATAATAGAAGCGTGTTTGCTCTTATAAAATAGGTTGTGTTTCTGTGAGTTCCTTACCATGTATAATCATTGCCATTTAAATAAGGAAACGCGTAAGCTATGCATTGCCGACATTACAGTAAACATCAATGAATAAAACATACAACAATGTCGTCTTGACACAACAAAAAACATGTTAGTCAAGTAGCACAGGCATTATTATAAACAGTTAAATAGTGTGAACATTATACTATTCATGAAAGTTATGTTCGGTTGGTATTATATTACAAGTGTTTGTTAGATAGTGTTGGCATTATAGTAAACATAACAGGTTAGCCTTTAGGTAGACATGTGACAAGTATAGCAACCATTAGTATAACGCAATGTCGTCAGTTTTGCTTATGTGTTAATACGCCACATCGCAAATTCAGTGTTTTAATAATGTGGGCGGTATTTTTTGGCCGTATGCAGAGTAATATTGATTTCAGTGTGCACGTATTTGTATGTTTAATTTCTCACGCGCAGGTTCACGTTTTCGTTTGACGTTTGTCAGGAATGTGTGTATGAACGGCGCCAGCAACTCACACATCTGCGTGAAGCAGATGAAAAGCGCGATTAGGCTAGACGGGTCACCGCTAGGTGTCATGGTAAAGTAAAATTGAAGAATGATCAAGATCAACAAAATAGCCGCGAAGAAGATTAGGTTCAAGACCGGAATGGTCAGGGCATTTGACGCCCACTTACGCCTAGTTTCATTTAGAGTCATGTCTGACGATTTTTTGGCGAGCGATGACAAGATTATGGCGTACATCACGAGGGTGACGCCCAACAAGGTACCATTGATGATGAGAAATACGGCAGCCAGAGCTAGGCGGTGGTGGCTGTCATGCCCAACTGGTGGTAGCACCAGGCAGATGGGGTTTTCAAGGGAAGTGACGGGATCTTGGATGATCCAGGAAGGGAGAAGGGCAATCATTGTAAAGATAGCGGCGGACCCCGTTAAACCGAATGACCGCGTGGTGTAGGACATATTGAAATGTTTGAACGGGAAACGAACTGCCACCATTCTTTCCACGGAGTACTGCGTCTGCAGGACGATATGAACCTGGAATAGGACGAACATGGCGGCGCCTAGTGCCTTACAGGGCACCCCTGATACCCACCACGACAGGTAGTAAGGATATTTATCTCCGTAATACGTGTCTAGAACACAGAATATCAATACGCAGGTAGCATGGGAACAGTTTACCAGGTTCAGGAGCCATATGGCGGATTGTGACTTAGCTCTCTTTGCCGCCGCAGCTCTGAATGTCCAACAAGCTCCGGCGTTTAAAATAATACTAACTATAGCCATAACCCAGAGAATGGCGCGCAGAATGTTTGTCGTAATCATTCCAGCGCAACTATATCCCCGACTATCGCAAGCAATGGGCTTGGGGACCAAGCAACAGAGATGTGGGATGCTCAAATAGATAACACGCAGCTCCCTCAGGTCGACGAATGGGTCGAACTCGAACTGCAGGCCCTGGTTGTCTCTGACGTTGAGCCGTTGTAGCGTGGCCGCGATGCCGCAGAAAACGTCTCTCCCCAATCTACTGATGGCGTTGGAAGCCACACTGAGACCGGTAAGTGAGATCAGTCCATTGAAAGCACAATTCTCCAACGTCGTCAAAGCCTGTCCACTCAGATCTAATGACGTCAAACTTAGCAGACCGCGGAAACCATCAACTACAACTGTATGAATGTCATTCTGACGCACATCTAACAAAGTCAGGCTACTCAAACCAAAAAAGGAATCTTTGGAAATCCATCTGATTGAATTATTTGCCATCGCGAGATGAAATAACCGATTTATTTTGAGGAATGTGTGTTTGCCAATCACCTGTATTGAGTTGTTGGAGAGGTCGATTACCAGGAGCCGTTCCGCCCACCTGAGGGTATTGGGGGTCAGTCGAGTTAGATTATTACCTGTGAAATTTAAGTGTTTTAACTCTGGAGACCTAATTGGGATGTCGCGCATGGCCACAGATTGACACGTCATAGCTAAACCTGTGCATCGGCAGCGAGAATCACACCTTTTTACTTGGACGATGCCGTTAAATTCATCATCGACGGACTTGGGGCAATCAATGACGCCGTCATCGACGTACTTTGGGTGTACACATACCTCATCCAAGCGACACTTGACCATCCCCGGACAGGACAGAGACTGGCAGCCAAGCTCATCTTCCCCTCGAGGGCAGTCTGCCTTACCGTCACACACATGGGAGGTCGGGACGCAATAGCCGAGGGGACACTTGAACATGGCGGGACACTGGTAGTCGACACACTGGGACAGGTGAGAGCCGTCTCTACAGTACCTCGGCCCGCCCTTTACGGGGTCAATCTCATGAGTACACAGCTTCTCCACGGGGTGGCACACACCCCTGAAACCCTTTATACAAGTAGTCTGACCGCGCAAACGACATGTGGAATCTACATTATCGGTTAAAGTTTGATTATGAAAAACATGGCGATAAAACCAATGTAACTTCTTTTCGTCGTCTTCATTGGGACAATCAGCTACTAGATCATTCACAGCATTATTGGGTAGACGCGTACCATCGTCACACATAAAGCCACGGTACGGATTACCCGTCGTGTGTCCGTCCGGTGACAATGAAGACTTCGCCGACGGGGTCTCCGTGAAATAGGAAATCTTGGAAATCCCGTGCTTGCAGACCGCTTCATCCTGGCGGTCGGGACAGTCCTCGTGGCCGTCACAGAGCCTTGAGGCCGGCAGACACTGACCTGACGTCACGCAATGATAATACAGGGAGTCACACCAACAGTTGTCCTGACGACACTCTTTAAAACAGTCGCCGCCAGGGGACGTGAAGGTGCACACGTGGGAACAGCTGGCCTCATCCGATTGGTCGGGACAGTCCGGGTGACCGTCACAGCGGTAGTGGGGCAAGATGCAGGTTCCGTCCAGACACATGAACTGCTCTGATGGGCAGCCCACTAGATCCAGACGGGATTGAGTCTGACACGCCACGTAGCGGGCTGAAGAGTTCCAAGCTGCCTGGTCGCAGGCCATTGTACCGCTAAATGACATTCTCCTCGACAGATTGGTGTGCGGGTCACCGAATGCAGTCTCAACGCATTGGTTGTCAGTGCTGTTATCACCGCCTAGTCTCAGCCACAGCTTATCTCGCTCAGGTTCCTGCAATAATCCTGCGAGGTATGCGAGGAGTAACTCGTCCCCGGCTGCGTGGTCTCCCAGGAGAACGCTCCCACCCACACTCTCGCACACTCGCTGTGCAGACCATCTCTCCTGTTCGTCGGTGACCCCCGCGATCTCCATGGACACGCATAACCCGCTTGCTGTAGTAATCCACCATCCCGATCCGGGACAGCGCATTGGGGAAACGGCCAAGACGGTGGCTTTGGGGTCCTCCGTCCCGTGAAAGTCCTGGGCACCACCGCTTTCCTTTCGACACACGCCCAAAGTATCTGTCTGTGTCTCGTTGCAGGGCACCGTGATCCAGCCCAGGTCAACGCTGGAGTACACGGCCACGGCCGAGCATCCCCAGTCACTGGTCCACGCCGGCTGGAGCAAGGATCCCCGATTCATCACGAAAGGCAGCTTGTAGTAGGACCGTTCGGAGTACTTCGTTATGGGCAACACAGTGCCCTTGTCAGGGGCGGACCACTTTTGGAAAACTAAGGCCGAGTCATGTATCCAGCGTGCTACTTTTGTCTGAAATATTAGTTTAAGCCAGATCAACAAGTAGTTAAAGCCAGATCATACATACAGCTTGATAGCCAATGTAACAGAGATATTGATCATATTAGATAGTTAGATCGACCCTATTATTTGACACATCGATAACAAAGGGACGAAAGAAAGGGGAATAGCGGGGCGGGGCGGGGGGGACACTGCCAATAAATAGTTAAAGCCATGTCGTTCCTAGATAGACAAATGATAGATAGGGATATTGAGAGATAAATAGATAAATATGCGATGAAATATCACAATGACATTTAAAAGAGTCTACGAGAGATATACCTCATTTGAAAACAGATAACTATAAATGCCGGCACATTGATAATTATGCGATCAATATACAGATACATACGGAATAGTTAGATCAATAGTGGATATGTATATATATATATCTATGGATTGATTATAGCGATGTGTATATCCCATGTTTATGTAACATTCTAACTTTATTAATCAATCTATAGATATATATACATATCCACTATTAATCTATCTATTCTATTTATCTATCTACCTGTCTTTCTACCTATCTATCTATCTATCTATCTACCTGTCTTTCTATCTATCTATCTATCTACCTCTCTGTCTATCTATCTATCTATCTATCTATCTATCTATCTATCCATCTATCAATGCCTATCATTATAACTATGTGTATGTACCATGTTTATGTAACATTCTTACCCTATTAAACTTAAGCATTCATAGATGGCTAGATGTATATATAGATAGATAGAGACAGATAGATAGTAGATAGATAGATAGATAGATAGATAGATAGATAGACAGATAGATAGATAGACAGATAGATAAAGAGATATATAAAGAGATAGATAAATGACTCAAACTGCGCAATTTGCTGCCTTACCGTTTCGTTCCAGGACAGACCTATATGGATGATCTGGATCTCCGAGAGCAACGCGGACATTTTGATGACGTGTCTGGAGAAAAGGGACGCCAACCAATGCCACTCGATCTCACTGGACAAGGTCAACATCTCCCAGCCCATGGACCGACAGGTCTCACGAGTCTGACTCCAAGACATCGCCCCCAATCCCAAGCTCTTGTAACACATACCCACTTCGCCGGGACAGATGGTCCGGTTCCCAGAGAGAAATTCATATATGGGACACGTGGGCATTGAGGACGGAGGTTTTTGAAGGTTTGAGATGATATGGCATGCTATACGCTGATCTTTGAAAGGGACGGAGGCGTTGGAGTTTATGAACGGTCGGTGAGGATTAAACTCCAGTTCCAGGTAGCGTAGGATTGCGTACGGGGCCGTGTCGCCAAGGAAGTGATAAGACATGTGCGTTTTACATAATTGCACCCTTGGATTCAACAACAAAGTCAGAGACACTTGGTCCTCAGGGGCATTCGTCCGCCACTTGATTCTTAGCTGGTTGTGACCATGTTCCAGTTCCCGACCGGCTTCTGGTTCCGGTTCCGGTCCTGGGTCCGTCTCGCTCCAGATGACACGGCGGGAGTCCTGGGTGTCCCTCAGCTCAAGCCACCCGCCTCCAGGCAGCCCGCAGTCCCTCTGAACCGTCATCACCATTTGGCAGCAGCGAAGTGGATCCTGCCGTCTTGGGGGTCGGAAAGTCACGCGTTGAATGTCCTGTATTTCGGGGCTATATTCTGGTGACGGAAGGACGAGGACGCCGCAAAACCACGGTGGCAGATGCATCCTGTACTGTCTTACACTGCCATCCAGAGTCATAACCTCCAGGCAACTTTCCCCCTTCGCTCTATCGATCATCAGTTGAAGACTTATGCCAAAGATGAGACATGCTTTGTGCAACGACAGCGTGGCGTTGTTGTTGCCGTAGCTTTCCCTATGCATTGGATCAGCCGAGCGCAAGAAGGAATTTATTTTCATTTGTCCTGTATCGGAATTTAGATATCCCAAGCACCAATATTCATCTTTCATCAACATGATGTTTTCCAATACTTCCTGCGTGACATGAATATAGCGCGTAAATCTCCAGCGGGCGGGGAATAATCGGTCATGGCCTTGCCAGATCAGCTGCACATCATATCGATTGTCCCAGTTGCCGATTTCATCCGACCATAGAAAGAAGATTGCAACGCAGTAGTCCGCTTGACGAGTTGACGTGGACCATTTCGATTCCAATCCTATCTCAGTCTGTTCATACGCTGTTATATATTTTACGTCGAATCCGTTGACCAGTCCCTGGCATTCTCCAATCCGCGCCCGTCCAGAGAAGGATATATTGGTGATACTGCGGTACGTTTTCAGTATGATCCAGATAGGTTTGTTACTGAACCGTAGGATTAGTTCGTCCACACTCCAGATATCGGCGGTGCGATGGGAGCAGATGGAAGTCAGAATGGGCGAGGATGGCTCTCTGTGGGGCTCCACCAGGAACAAACCACCCCCTGGACACCCGTAATGGCTAAACCCCGTAAAGGTGACCCTCAAATCCCTGATCTCGATGAAGCCCGCCGCCTCGGGCGTCACGCGGACGACTGTCGACTTAAGCGCCGTGATCCCATCACCGGAAGCGTTGAACTCTCGCCAGCCGTCTGAGCCAAGGTCTACGGCAGCGTCGGGACAAGACGACACCACGCATGTCTTCTCGTGGGAAACCTTGTACTCCAGTTGGAGATAGACCACGTGGTGGGGTCCCAGAGTGGCTAACAGCGTGACGTCACCGACACTGCCGAAGTGGTTATCAACATGTCGGGTGTCGACATTGGCGCAGGGACATGTCCACAGCATGGGGAACCACTGACCCTGGACCGGTGAGCTAAACGGTCCGTCTATGATCTGGATCACACCTTCACCCACTCCATCTGATGGCGATGAAGGGCCACTGCACTGGAAATGAGTCACAGATATCCCAGCTGCTACCCAGGGAATTCCAGAAGTAACTACCCAGGCGAACGTCCAATGTTTCCAAGCGACGTTGAGCAAGTCCGGTTGGGGTCCGGCCAGGAACAGGCGATGACTTGAGACCAAATGCAACGATGGGTGGCGCAGCGTCACTCTAGGAGCGGCTTCGACTATCTGATAGGCTAGGCAGAACCGACTCCACCGCTGGTAATCGATTGTACCACTGAACTGCAACTGGACAGCATTGGAGGCTGAGAAGTAGACTTGTGGCGGAGAGGCCCCGCACACCCTGGCAATCACCTGCCGCTCTTCCCGGAACGCGTAGTAGACACTATCGACCAGGTGCACCGAGGAAACGGGGTCGATCAGCGTCAGCTCTTGGGATAGACCGAATTCGCAGTTCCTGAAGCCATCGCTTGACTGGAACTCGACTACAGTCAGGTTAAACTGGTGCAATAATGGGCTTGCTATGGTCCAATGCAAGGAGAAGGGGGTCAATTCAGAGGCAGAGATAACTCCGCACGGCGACCAAGTGTGACTCCGAGAAGGTTGGTAGGGTCTAGCCGTCTGTAACTGCCTTTGACATGCTACAGTAGGGTGGCAGAATGTGAGCCAGGCTTCGGCCCGAGCGACAAGCCGTGACAAAACTGCCGAGGCTGTTCCGCAGCCATGAGGGATGTCGTCGGCGCAATGAAGCGACTCGTAAGAATTCAGTTCAATGTAAGATCTTCCGGCTACTAATCCATATGCCATATGTCTTGCCCCAATCAGGGAGAGCAGACACAGCGCCAACAGTAGGCCAAGTTTTTTGTCAGGCCGTGAAAGCATTTTGGATCCTGGGTCTTAACGTTCTCGCAATGACTTTCTACACCGTCTTTCCAGCGGCTTGACTTAACGGCTCTAAAGGGCCAGCTTCGATCTAAGACATATATATCCGTAAATTGAGACGGCGGCAGGCCCACCCATTATAACGATATCCATATCAGGTGAAGCCTTTTAACTCGAAGACCACAGCGTGGATCATGTCACGCAGGATAACTCTTCGCCCAGCGTGACACAGAGCCTGGGGGTCTCGATGGGGGGAAGGCCTGGGAGCTCACGATGGGGGAAAATGTACAACGGCGAGGCTCCTGACGTGTATGTGGTAATACCTCCGATCGTTGCTGCACCACATAAGAAATTGTGACACATAATTATTAAATGTGTTCAAACTAGTTTATTCCTTATTACCCGATTGCCGTGGGGTGGCGGGGCATTGTATGCTCACGAATGTAGCTACAAGGACTATTCGCCACCCCATGTTCAGTCATAAAGGCGATCGCCATGCCTGGCCAGTCACTTCCTGGCGTCTACCTGAAGATAACTGGCGTACAGTTGTTTATACACGGGTAATGCACCATGGCTAACGATATGCACATCACGTGTGTAGCATTGCTTATATACACCCGTATTACAACCCGTTACACTCACCTCTGACTTTCTAATGATTCTGAAGGCAACCTCACCTGGCCTTGCCACCCAGTCCTTGCATGGAATGACCTGTTACCTGACTATGAGGGAGACTGGACAGGCAACCAGAGTTGACCTTCTCAGTATTGAATGAAGGTGGTAAGATGGGACAATGTTTGACAATTGAGTGAAGTGAAATTTATTCATGGGTACCATCCTAACAACAATGTGCTGACTCATACGATAATGGCAGGCAGAGATACAGCTGGCAGCCAAAGCGAGGAGGCAAATAACGCAAAAACAAACAGAAACATTAGTAGTATTCCGTATGGTATGATTACGCGGGCTTTGTTGCTGAAAGCCTAGGGGTCAACATCTTTTGATGACGCATGCATGCCATGTAGGCGTGAAATTCCTGCTTCTTTGTGGGTTTCGTGCAATATGTTGTCCTGCGCAAGCTTGGTGGCTCCGCCGATTACGAACGAATTGGTGTTGTGGCGGTGTCCTCTAAGCCTGCTAACCGTAAGTTAAGTTTCAGGAAATCGACCACCTGCTGTCGGTCGAGTGTGACTCGGGCATGAAAAAAGAGTGGACCTGCGTTGCCGGGTCGGACTTCCAGCTGGGATTGGATGTTAGTGATAGGGGTGGAGCCCTACCCGGGAACACCAACGCACAGTGGTTTGTGGTAAGAGTGGTTAGCCAGTATGACCAGCGTTTTAAATAACAGGCCCTGGTACCAAGATGCTGTAACATATGTCTTTTGGGATGGCAATGAATCCAGCACCTCGGCGGTTATCGGTAGCAGCCGCTGTGTGGGCTGACTTGTCGTGTTTGGGCCGCTTAGCATTCGTTTAATGAAGTTAGATGTAGGACCTTAATGTGAGGACGTCGCATGATGGAGACAACATTATACTACCTCATGTAATTGTGCTGCGTCCGAATGTCTTGCTTAGCTGGCAATGTGAGCCTCGCGTAGCGGGACGAACATGTCACCCCTTTTGATGTTTATGCCAGGATCTCCCGCAGGGCGATCTTGTGTGACTCTCTGTATTTGTCAATGTCCGCGCTGTAGAGTTTATTTTGCCAGTCTCTGCTGCTGTCCCATGCGTCATACTGTCCCCCATGTCTGGGAGGACGGTGTTGGATGCCGACTCTTGTGGTGTCTTTTCTCCTTGGGGTGCGGTCACCGACGCTGCCAGAGAGGACAAGGTTCCATGCACGTCATCATTTTGGACAACATGCCGGACGTCTTGCGGAGAGCGTCATCGGCTGCGCTGTTAAGCGGTTGACTGAGTGTTGGCTGCCTGGCTGCCCGTGTGCCGCGGAGCGCTGGTTGCATCGTTGCAGCGTTGATGCGATTAATACCCGGTTTTCACTTCCATTTCTGTGATTATGCATTTTCTGAGTATTCAAACCAACGTCGGCGGAGACAGTCGGCGCGTGTGGTTTCGGGAATCGGCCGAAGTACCTTCGTGACTAAGAAACCAATGGCAAGTCGCTCGCATTTCTCTCAGTATTTGCAACTAAGCCGATGTTTTTCAGTTATAATACATGTCAAAAAGCCACTGAATGAGAGAGTGTGTCAATGACTGTCAAGTGCGATTGCAATTTCGTCTTTCAAAGCTGACTGTCACTAAGTGAATCCCGAGTGGGGCAGCATTGACATGCATGATCAGATTACAAACTATAGGGTTTTTGATTATGCCTGTTCTAAGCTCGTACTCCTGCCCAAATCCGGGCTATTACTATGCCTTACTATTAACATGTTTAAAGAGCAGATCAAGGTTGGGAGGCGGGGGGTGGGGGGGGGGGGGGGAGTCAGACCCCCGTCTCCCTCTTTGAGGAAGAATGCCGTTTTAAAATGTTTTTGGCAATCTGAGGCGTTGACCCCAACCTTTTCAGAAAGAACGCTATCTGATTCGGCGTGGACCCCTCCCCTCCCGCCCCGGGTGGCAAGTGTCAATGTATCTCATCCTTTTTAAATTCCTGGATCCGCCCCCGTGTATATGCTAACACGCGTACCTCTTTTAAACTTAGATCAAAATATATATCCGCAGCTTTGTTTGCTCTGTGGGGAACACCTGCGGACACTGCCCCCTTCAAACTGTGTACATGGAATCCTAACGGACTGCAAGAATTATTAAGGCAGGTTTTAAATTAAATACTTTGTGGAGCCTTACGATATAGTTGCAGTAAGCGAAACATGGTATGAGAGCGACGATTCCCTAAATGTTGAAACTCCAAGCGGTTATTTATGTGAAACTGTACAAACCAGAAGATACCACAGACGTGGGCGTCCCGGCCATGGAATCGCTGTGTATTATAAAGAGTGTCTCGCCGAAATGGTTACCAGGTTGTTCCCTGAGTTTCCATATGCAGTTATATAGCGAGTAACACGCGACGTCTCTAACCTGAAGCAAAATGTTATCTTTATATGTTCATATGTACCACCGGAGGGTGCCAATGACTATGAGCACCATGGGCAAGAAGTAAATGGAGTCGAAATTTTGAGCGACCTCTTGATAAACATTAGGGCGGAGTGCCCAGATGACTGCTTAATATTGCTTGGGGATTTGGACATTGGGATACTGGACAAGAGAAAGATTTCATAGATGACAGTGTTAGGTATATGCCGAATATGGATTGGTATGTAAATGATATTTTTGATACGGCGAGCGTCAAGAGATAACATCTTACACCAATTCGGTAAATGGCTCTTACAGCTGTGTGTTACACTTGGTATCCATGTAATGAATGGCCGGTGTAGCGGAGATGAGAAGGGTAACTTTCCGCATATTACGGAAACCTCGAGTGCGATATTTGATGAAATACTACAATTCAAAGTCATGCGGGATGACTTCCTGGCTGACAAATCACTTTCCTGTAACCTGTGATCTCAAGAGGAGTAAACGTGATGTCAGGCTAGCGAACTCCTCAGGTTTGGTGGGCCTCTGCGATTTACGTGGAGGGAAGACAGGGGGCTTGATTTCAGAGCAGCGGTCACGCGTGCGTTGCTGGAAGGCGGAGAAACGCTAAGTGATCTATCTAACACAGATGATGTAAACGGTATAGTCTCGTTTATCACTGACGTTATTCATAAAGCGGGAGAGGTTATGCAGGTCAGGAACCGCGTGAACAGACAGTTACGTGTTCGACTTAAGGAAAGGCAACCAAACTGGTGGGATGACGACTGTGACCAGGCTAAGAGACGAAGACTACAAGCACTCAATAGCTTTCGTCACACCAACGCGCAAAATGACCTCACTGTGTTTAAAGGCTGTCGCAGAAGCTCTAAGTACTTATGTAGAGCAAAACAGAAGACGTATGCGAAGAAAGTACGCGATAATATCGTTGAAAGTAATGAGGATCCGTCTAAGTTCTGGAGATCTGTGAAAAATCAAATGACAACGACTAGACAGAGTGCAGAAGTATCTGGTGACATATGTAGGTATTACTTCGATGATCTCTTAAATAACACTGAAGCTAAACTAGAATCCGGGTTCCAACAACAAGTAACAGACTTCTTATGTGGTCATGACGGAGAATGTGATCAGTGTGATAGTACGACGGCGATTATTAATGAACTAAATAAGATTTTACTTATGAAGAAATTATCAAATGTTTAGACGAACTTCCTAGTAGCAAGGCGCCTGGAGTATTAAACGAGATGCTGCGAGCTATCTGTGTGGAGATCACCCTCACTTGCAAGGTCTGTTCAACATCATACTTCGTGTTGGGATTTACCCCGAGAGTTGGGGTCAGGCGCTCAATACCCCTGTACACAAAAAAGGGTCAAAAGCAGACACGAATAACTACAGAGGGATCTCCGCACTGTCTCCGCTCAGTAAAGTGTTAACGAAGTTACTGTGCAGCAGGTTAACAGAATGAGTTGAATCCCATGGCCTGAGGCAACAGGAGCAGGCAGGTTACAGGAAAGGCTATAGCACGGTTGACCATGTGTTCACGCTACAAGCTGTTATACAGAAATATCTCTCTAAAGAAAAGGGTCGATGTTACGTTCTGTACATATACTTCTCTAAAGCTTTTGATAGTGTGCCACACTCTGCACTGTGGTATAGTATAATTAACAAAGGTATTCACACCCCAAGGAATAACGAATTATTTTATGTGTACGGTTGGAACGCGTCAGGGGTGCATGTTAAGTCGTCTTTTGTTTGCCTTATACATCAGTGAATATGTAAATATGTTATCTAGCTCAGCACGTCCTGGGAGTTTTGTTAAAGCCAATTCACCAAGTATCACAACCCTTATGTTTGCGGACGACTTGGCAAACTGTGCTGAAACTGTGGGGAGACTACAGACTACGAAAAATCTATTGGAAAAATTCTCAGACCAATATGGCCTCAAAATTAATATGCAGAAGACAAAGGTTATAGTCTTTCGTCGCGGTGAAATTCTTAAGAAAAACGAAAAGTGATATTTCAAAGGACAAAGATTGGAAGTAGTATCATCATACAAGTATTTAGGCATAACGTTTACGAGCGCACTCTCTTGGTCAGGTGCTGTCAAAACGCTGACCTCACAGGCAACTAGAGCAATGGCGAAAATTTTCGAGCTCGATAAGAAGGTAAATGGACTGCACATAGATGCTGCTTTAACACTCTTTGATAGAATTATTGTACCGATTTTGACATATGGAGCAGAAGTTTGGGGTTTCTAAGTTTATGATGAAATTGAAAAAAGTTCAAACACGATTCTACCAGAGTTTACTTGGGCTACCCAAGCATACATCTGACCAAGCCGCCCTAGGTGAGGGTGGAAGGTTGCCCTTGGCGCGTATTTACTTAACTAAATGTGTGAAATACTGGATTACAATTCTTAAAATGCCACAAACTGGATACGCTAGGTGTTGCTATGATATGCTGAGGGACTTTGATCAAGGGCCAATGTGGGCATCTTCTGTAAGATATCTCCTTGAGAAATATGTCGGTGGTGTGTGGGCAATACAGGGGTTTATTTGTGAAACTGAACAAGAATTTCTGAATGATTTTTACAATAAATTAGCTAACTGTATGACTGACCAGTGGTACGAAACAATCCGAAACTAGAGTCGACTGAGCACCTACGCACTGTTTAAATTCGATTTCAGTTGTGAGACGTATCTTTCTGCTGTAAATTGTACCAGAATTAGAAAAGCATTGTCGCATTTCAGGTGTTCCGCCCATCGTCTTGCAGTAGAGCTCGGAAGAAGAAATGGAACATTATTAGCAGATAGAATCTGCACTTATTGTAAACAAATGGATATTGTAGTTCTTGAAGACGAATACCATGCCTTGTTGTGTTGCCCGCGCTATAGAGATATCAGGGAACTATACATAGAAAGCACTTTTTGGAACCCACCAACCTTTTAAAACTTTCTCATATTAATGACTTGCACCAATACTAGAACTCAAAAAAATTTGGCTATGTATATTTGCACTATTGAGAAAAGACGGATATTTTTTATCAATACTTGATAATTCATTTCTTTCATTTTGTATTTCGTTCTCATTGATTCGTCTATATTATTTGATGGCCTTTGAAACAGAAATAAAATCAACAAATCAACCTGCCGGTGTTTGGAATATCCAACTTCAATGTTGGTTGGCAGCATATCCTGCGTCAGAGTGGGCTACCTTCCTACCTTCCTCATCTTAGTCACGTATCTTCTAATGGTTGAATGAGGGAAGTCGAAGAATTTATCTGTAGTTCTAGTGCCAGCTGAAGTACTATGGCAATGGCAACAGGACACGTTATCACATCAAGTGGGGTCTGATGTGACAACAACACCTCCCCCCCTTCTAGGTAGTAAAACAATTGGTGGATCCCCGATCGCGACTTTGTTCAGAGCCCCTCTCTCCCGATCGCGGGAGTTTCAATGGAAAATTCCTGGATCCGCCCCTGCTATTTGACACCTGATGTCTAACCTGTGTCTACGGCCCGGTGTTAGTCGTTATATTTTTTTCCATATGACTTTGCCAAGTTAGCTCTATAGCAAAGTGTTATGCCTATGGCTATAATCTAGATTTACAGCACATGCCTATATGCCTGTAATCTAGATGTACATACGACATAACAATTCAGATCACGGATTTCATTATGTGATTCCAGTGTATGACGACACTGTATCCAAAATTAATATTTTAACCTTATAGAGTACCAATTGAAATTGTATAATTTATTAAATTAACTTTCAATTTCACATAGAAGGAATATCTTGCATACACATAGAGAATGAGAAATGACATAATAGTTACACAACTCCTAATTAATAATGGTCATATGTATAGTATTCTTGTATTTATACCTTAGTTGGGTGTAGGTCTGCTGTTTTTGTTAAAGATCGAAAGTCAAACTATCCCTCAGCAAAAATAGCAAAATGTACAGGTTGAATGAACAAATGCTGAAAAGAAACTAAGCATCATTCAATAACATATGAACAACAAATTAAAGCATCCGCGAGTTTTGTCATACCTTATCAGTGGCACTTGGACAGGAAAGTAATAATGAATTCTCTTCTGTAAAATAGCTGTAAAATAGCTGTAAAATAGTAGTTAATGTATGCAACTGTTAACCCAGCATTTTAATGTTTGCTGGATACAAAAGTCGCATGTATGCAGAATGCGTGTTGCTATTGTTTCCCCATTAATATTGTAAGTATTACAATTCCTGCCAACTGTAACAAGCGGAAATTACGTCACATTGAGTAGACTAGGAGAAGCGGCCACTTTGTGGAGTTTTCTGGTGCATTTGATAGTCTATTCATATTAAGAAATCAGTGAAATGTGTCAAAGTCATATGGACCAGGTGTAGCCATATCAAGTACAACCAGTTTATATGGTGTTTGTTTTATGATGGTGCTTTTTATAACACATGAAAATTTATTACTAATTTAACTTTGGTTAATAGTATAGAAGGAATATAAATGGATTTTGCTTGTGTTTCAATAAGAAAATTGTTTTGATTTATAGTTAAAATTATTGAAGTGAAAAAAATATTGATCGATTCGTAGGCAAGATATGGTAAGCATGCTTTCTCCCTTGAAAAGCTATGTCATTAAACATCCCATGATTGCTCCTTCTTCTAGTGAGGCCCAGTAATCTTAGGGCCTTGCAGGGACTGTCCTTGAATACAACCAGTGTGACTTAGTAGTGGTAATGTATATCAGTAAATATGTCAGTAAATATCAATATTGTTTTCTTCAGCGTATAATATTATTCTCTATCAAGATAACATTGAAAGATGGTGAGAGGAATATTAACCTCCAATGGACCCTACTACTCATATATAATCCATTACTTGATGAACCTTAACTGTATATAAAATGTTCAGCCAGCATTGATGTTTATTTTTTTTTTCTACTGCCAGGTTATTATTGTCTCGCGGCATACTGTTGACCCAGTCTGTGGTTAGCTAGCTCACCATTCAAGTTGCATAATAAGACACATATGACATATGACTTGCATTTCCAAAACTCTGATCTCAAATGCAGTTACTGTAATGACATTTTGTATTTTATTATGCAAATATTGAATACATATGACGCCTTTAATAAATGTATTGGTAGTGTTCTGAGCATTTTTAGAGCGCATATTCATCCTTCAAAATTACAGTTGGCATCTGCATGTTATTAGTAGTATGTCGGTATGTGTATACTTTGAGTGGTACAAATACACTCTATATGATTTACGTGATTGTGTTCATGCTTTATTGGTATATATATATATATATATGTATATATTATATTACCATATATCGAAATCATTTAGCCAGTCTTCGAAGACATTCATTCCCAGCCATAGTTACATTATATAACAGAACTAATCCTTCACATATGACTTGATTTTTTGCACCAGCAGCATGCACAATTGATTTCAATGACAAGTACAAGACAACAATAAAGAATAATCCGCATTGCTAATTGATTCCTAATTAATCTACAGTGCTATATCTATTTCACAACCAGATATACAACTCTTTTACAAATCGCTAAAAGCACAGTATGTAAGTAAATTCTGATCAATTCTAGAAGTGGTGTGTATTCCCTTGTTGTGTGAAATAGGCACATTCTGAATTTATGCTTCCAGCATGTTACCGGCAATGTTGCATACTTGACATAGCGCATACAACCAAATATAAATGACAAACAACCCTATTATCTGAGTGATAGTGGGGGCTAACGCATAGAAATACAGCGGGTATAAACGGCTAAGCCGGATATGACTGCATGAGAACCAAAGCACCACAGTTGGCATACACCTTGTCTTCACACAGATATATAATCTGATGAACCAGGCACAAAATCAATGCAAGTAAATCTTTTCAGGCAGCAATATTTGAACTAGGAACTAAGCTTAAACCCATTAGAATCATGCCAGAATTTAAAGTTATTACAGTTTATGGCCTCATTAGTGAAATAATCGTTTATTCTGATCACTGTCCTTGTATTACTAAAAAAATTGCCTGGAGCCTGCTCAACATCCCTAAAATGGTGTAATAAACCGGTGAACTACACACAAATCTGTGACCTAGTCCATATAGCTTCCGGCTTATGATCAGCTATCAAGCAACACTTTTTTCTGCCAGGTTCAGTATGACATATTTTACAAGCCACTGTTACTGCTCTGTTATAGTTGAATGTTAATCTTTTATATCAGCGTACTAAGGCTTTTTTTAATTAAAGGGAGACAACTGTTTGAATAACTTTAATTAAAATGGTTTTCAAGATTAATATTAAATGAACTCATTCATATAATTTGGCAGCCTGAACTTTCAGACGTTACAAGCAGCTATTATTCTGATGAGGATGGTGACGGTCCATTATATCTGAATGCCCCATCTGTAACGTCTGGAATTTAACGCTAATAATTTGGGTGTGCTGCTAAATAAATATTGCTTTCTTTGTCATAATATCTTCAAAAACTGGCAGTCAACCCTTCTTTCTTGCATAGGACCGGCCTAATTAACAGTGATTATAATGCATATATGTATAATGCATATATCAGTTGCAATATGCGTTAATAATCAAGAGTATGACTGCATATCACCCCCCCCCCCCCCGCCACCACCCCCTGCCCGCTCATGTGGTTGTGCCTGCATGTAGAGAGATGTCAAATTGTGCATCTTGTTGACTAAGCCAATGCATATCAGTAACAATGACAAAAGTTGGGTAACGTGTTTTGGGCAAGTTTACATCATCGAGGGCCAAGTCGAAAAACAACTGCTGGAGGTTTACATTTATGCTTACTTCTTTGGTTTAACTTTGCGGGGGTTGGGTGTTCGCTTGTGGCACCTCATAACTTGGGGTTTCTCTCCTCCCAAATTTGAGGTACCATCCATAACTTGGGTTTTCTCCCCTCCTTAAACTTGAGATACTAAACAAACTTGGTGGTTTCCCCCTCCCTTAACTTGAGTTAGTTCCCGTTCCCTAACTTGAGGTATCTCGATCCCCTCCCCTATTTTGGGGCACTACCAAATTGCGAATGTCTCCCCTCCCCAAACATGGGGGTACCACCATTAACCTAGAGTGTTTCCCCTTTCCTAACTTGAGAGAACTTGCCAGAACTTGGCTTGTGCACCAGCCCTCCTGAACGTGTCGGCCTACGATCCCCCTCTCTGCAGTAGTAGGGGTTGGGTGTCCGCTTGGGGCACCACGCCTAACATGGGGCGTCCCCCATCCCATAAATTGGGGTGCCATCCGAACATTGAATGTCTCCTTACCCCCTAACCTAGGCTATTACCCCATCTTTGGAAGTTTTCCCTCCCCTAACTTGGGGTGTCGAACCTTCCATAACTAGGGGTGCGTCTCTTCCTGTAACTTGAGATGCCTCCCAACCGCTAACTCAGGGTATCTGCCCTCTCCTAGCTTAGGGTAGAACCCAAATTTGAAGTGTCTTCCCTCCAATAACTTGTGTTACCATCCAAACTTGGAGTGTCTGCTCTTACTATCTCCGGGTGTCTCCCCTCCCCTCCCTTGGAGTGTGTTCCCTCTCCTTAAATCCCCTAACTCCCCCTCCACTCCTTCCCCGTTAGATCCCAGCGAGTACCAAATGTACCGATGAAATTTCACATTTGATGGAGATGAAATATACATTATTTTTCCCGTGGAAGACAAAAATGGCATTTCTTCACCCCCCTCCCACACCCATTCCCCTGTCACATACGAATTTTATTCATATAATGAGGATAACACGCGTCAACAATCGACTGATTTGTGAATATCGAACCATTTATGGAAAAATCTGTCAAATCTAAGCCTCATCCGCCTCGCCATGCAAATATACTGCGTTATCGACAGCCGGAAAACAGAGACAGAGGTTCCTACATCCATATTGTATAGACACTTTGATATACGAGATATGTTATCTATGTTTGTTTTATGTTGTAGATTAAATAACTCGCTATAGCACACACTGGAAATATGGGTATGTAGGTCACCATTCGTAGTGCGGATCTCAACTGCTTCGCCTCCATGTCATTTTTCGCTTAGATAAAAATACGTTACTTCTTGTGATGTTAATAGGGTGAAGTAAGCCACCCCCTTAAAATATGTTCCAATAAATAGATTTTGGTAGATTTTGGAAAAAAACACTCCTAGATACATAAGAAATAAGAAAAAAATTGTTTTATTATTATTGCACTTTTTTTGGATATATCCCTAGGACTAACATGACTAACACAACGGGAGAGGCAGAAGGGCCGTTTACAAGATACATTTCTGCATATTGGCGATTATGTTTTAATGTTTGTATTAGTGCTTATCAGAGGCGAAAGCTATCATATTGTATCAACAGCGCAGTGTTACTGTCCGCTGCATAGCAAGACAATTTTTTTTCTGATATTCGCCCACACAAAATAAGCCATATATACAGAAATAAAACATGAGCTGACCTGTCTGAGAGCCAAAACAACACGACCAATCAACGTGTGTAGTAGCTTTGTGGGCGGTTGTTCTGCATCTAACTGATAAAGGCACGATGGCGTAGGCATCTTCTCTATACCACATATAAATACAGCTCGTTAAGTGGTAAAGCTAACTGAAGTCTATTATAGATGCGGAAGTCGACCAACGCGGTCTAACTAACGATAAAGCTGCGATGCGCCGCAGACGGAACATCATTTCACGAAACTGCTAAGTGTCTATTGACAGAAACCTATCAGCCTTGACATCAAGAGTTCCAAGCATTAAATAAAGGGCCGGGGGGGGGGGCATGTCGCATATCGATTTCAAGAAGAGGTCAAATGGTGCCACATATGAGACACGCACGAGACTAGTTCTCCGTTTTCAGTGGCCGTAGTATTACCAGAAAATTTTGCGCATCAACAGGGCCGGGAATCAATAATGGAGGGGTCAGGGTGGACAACCCTACGTAGTTTCGAAAAGAAACAATGTCGATTGTCGGACTTAACGATTCGCCCATTTCGCTTGTCGCTAAGTCTTTGTGTCGCACCTCCAATCACGTCCAATTTCGCTGTGTCGAAAAAGGCCACATGAAGCCCTAATTAGCTTCTTTATAAAGATGCTAATAAATGTTGCAAAAAATAGACCCCAAACTCCGTTTCCCGATCATGATATCACGCGCACGTGGCGCAGTATTCTGAGACGGTACAGTCCGATTTTTGTTCTCTTTTATTTCATACTCGTACTGCATAACCAAGAACCAGGAAATACCAGCAAAAAGAAGCAATGCAACTGATCCCAACAGTGGTCACAATGGTTTATCATGAGATCGTAGGATGGGCAAAATGTTTGCATGATGGTATTCATATTTTGAATTAAAAAATGATATTTTTCATCAAGCCACTTTTGTACCAATAAATGGTCACTCAAAATATGCATCACAAATATATGGGGTTTACCTGTGAATTACCTTAATATAAACTATAATCGCCGATTATAACACATTGTGCACCATTGTTTTTCTCTGAAAATCATTACATCGAGTACAGAAATCCGCCAATTATTGCGAGATATATACAAGACAATATAGCAATTATCAGAAATGCAGTGATGTCCTACAAAACAATATAGAAACTTTCATTCCATAATTCACCAACACGTTTGTGCATTTGCCTGATCCAACGTATATGAACAATATACAATACCAACTTATCATTATTATTCAATGACATAAGTAGATTATAACTTACTTCCCTAATCAGGTCAACAAACATATGGTACAATTTGTTACAACAATATACTGACATCCTCTGGGCGACAATCGGGTATTTTAATACCTTTAAGAAAGCTGATACGATCGTCAACGCCACATGCCACTAATATTTAAATATGTGTCCATCAAACGCATTACCATATGTAATATTTCAATTGGTGCTCTCGCTTTGGACAATCATTAATATTTGAATCTACTTTTATTCGAAAATGGTATTCCTAATTTATTATTTGTATCAACCATTAGCTAAACAAAAAGAACATTCTTGGCGAATTAAGCAACATCATCATATTTAAAATACATAGGCCACTCCGATTTATACATGTCGACCCTTGATCATGTTATGCTAAATTGCACTAAACATATAATACAGTCCCAAATCACATTGTACATCAAATAGGAGGAACCTGTTCTGGATAACCTTACATTTCGGCTCAATAATTCCAATTCGAAGTAAAGACATGAATTCAAGTGCGCGCGCTCGTACTCATGTCAAGACCATGGTCCCGCAGATTTTCGCAAGTTCAATCATTTCATAAGAAATCAAAAAGGTTCGGCGGAAACAGTGGGTACATTTCTCATCCGTCCTAACCATTGTTCCACCGGGTGCACCCGACATGACCGGTGCGTATATTTCATTGCCACAGGGCGTAGCCATATCGGCGCTCCCGGACGAGCATTGTCATAAGGTGAGTATACCTGGATGTATATCTACTCCGGCGCAAAGGAATGCATCCAGCGCATAGCGATCTCTTTTAGTAGATCACATGAGCCCCCTCTGGGGAACGATTAGTTTGCTTTTGATTGCCCGTAACAACCGCAGATGTGAAAAGGCGGGCGTTTTCATGACATCAGTAGCTGTGCGACCATCCAAAAAGAACCGCCGCAATATCCAGTTGTTTGGAAACTGTGGTTACTTTGGAAACTGTTGTTACTTTGGAAACTGTTGTTACTTTGGAAACTTTTGTTACATTTGATACATGATCCCGTACGTTAGTTAATATCAAGTGATATTTAGTGATAATACTTACTGCTAATTGTTATTGACGTAAAATCATGGATAAACTTCATATATTATTATTTTACTTTGTTTCATATCTGTTTGTTTTGCCTCGATGCCATTACGTTTGATTACCATGACACTAATTAACGTATAAGTTTGATATTCTTAACATTATATTTAACCTGACAGGTATGTATCACTATGGACATCCGGTACAAAACAATGTTTGGCAGACATAATTATCAACTTTGCTTAAGCATTAATACGAAACATCATATATATATATATATATATATATACATATAGGCAGTTTTTTAGCTGCTTTCTCGACTTCTTAGCCAGATCCATATTATTATTAAATTCACTTTACACATAACTGTCGGTTTATTTTCTCACGAGAGACATTGTCTTGTGCGCAGGTTCACGCTTGCGTTTGTCGTTTGTCAGGAATGTGTGTATGAACGGTTCCAGCATCCCACACAGCTGCGTGAAACAGACAAAAAGCGAAATCATGGTGGCTGAGTCACCGCCAGGTGTCAGGGTAACGTACAATTGTAGAATGATCAATATCAGCAACATGACGGCTAAGAAGATCAGGTTCAAGGCCGTCATGGTCAGAGCATTCGACGTCCACTTACGCCTAGTTTGATTTGGAGTCATGCCTGACGATTTTTTGGCGAGAGCTGACAAGATCAAAGCGTACATCAACAGGGTAACGCCCAGGAAGGTACCATTGATGATGAGAAATACGGCAGCCAGGGCTAGTCGGTGGTGGCTGTCATGACCAACTGGTGGTAGCACCAGGCAGATGGGGTTTTCAAGGGAAGTGACGGGACCTTGGATGATCCAGGAAGGGAGAAGGGCAATCATTGTAAAGATAGCGACGGACGCCGTTAAACCGAATGACCGCGTGGTGTAGGACATATTGAAATGTTTGAACGGGAAACGAACGGCCACCATTCTTTCCACGGAGTACTGCGCCTGTAGCACGATATGAATCTGGAATAGGACGAACATGGCGGCACCTAGTGCCTTACAGGGCACCCCTGATACCCACCACGACAGGTAGTACGGGTAATTATCTCCGTAATACGCGTCTAGCGCACAGAATATCAACACGCAGGTAGCATGGGAACAGTTTGTCAGGTTAAGGAGCCATATGGCGGATTGTGACTTGGCTCTCTTTGGCGTCGCATATCTGAATGTCCAGCAAGCCAAAGCGTTTAAAATAATACTAAGTATAGCCATGACCCAGAGAATGGGGCGCAGAATTTTATTCGGAATCATTCCAGCGCAACTAAATCTCTGGCTATCGCAAGCGATGTGCTTGGGGACCAAGCAACAGAGATGTGGGATGCTCAAATGGATTACACTCAGCTCCTTCAGGTCGGCGAATGTGTTCAATTCGAACTGCAGACCCTGGTTGTCCCTGGCGTCGAGCCACTGTAGCGTGGCTGCGATGCCGCAGAAAACGTCTCTTCCCAATCTACTGATGGCGTTGGAAGCCACACTGAGGCCGCTGAGGGAGGTCAGCCCATTGAAAGCACAACTCTCCAGTGTCGTTAAGGCCTGTTCACTAAGATCTAAGAACACCAGACTTGGTAGGCCGCGGAAACCATCAACTACAACTGTATAAATGTCATTCTGACTCACATCTAACAACGTCAGGCTACTCAAGCCAAAAAAAATATCTTTGGAAATCAATTTCATCGAATTATTCGCCAGCACAAGATGAAATAACCGATTTAATTTGTGAAATGTGTCTTTAGCAATCACTTGTATGGAGTTGTTGGAGAGGTCGATTACCAGCAGCCGTTCCGCCCACCAGAGGGTATTGGGGGTCAGTCGAGTTAGATTATTACCTGTGAAATTTAAGTGTTTTAACTCTGGAGACCTACTTGGGATATGTCCCATGGCAACGGATTGACACGCCATGGCTAAACCCGTGCATCGGCAGCGGGAATCACAGCTTTGTGCTTGGACGATGACGTTAAATTCGTCATCGACGGACTTGGGGCAGTCAATGACGCCGTCATCCACATACTTTGGGTGGACACATACCTCATCCAAGTGACACTTGACCATCCCCGGACAGGACAAAGACTGGCACCCAAGCTCATCTTCCCCTCGAGGGCAGTCCGCCTTACCATCACATACGTAGGAGGTCGGGACGCAGTAGCCGCGGGGACACTTGAACATGGCGGGACACTGGTAGTCGACACACCTGGACAGGTGGGAGCCGTCCCTACAATACCTCGGCCCGCCCTTTACGGGGTCAATCTCATGAGTACACAGCTTCGTCACGGGGTGGCACACACCCCTGAAACCCTTTATACAAGTAGTCTGACCGCGCAAACGACATGTGGAATCTACATTGTGGGCAAACGTTTGATTAGGAAACAAACGGCGGTAAAACCAATATAAGTCCTTCTCGTCTTCTCCATTGGGGCAATCAGCGACTAGATCATTCACGACAGTATTGGGTAGACGTGTACCATCGTCACACATGAAGCCACGGTCCGGATTACCCGATGTGTATCCTTCTGGTGACAATGAAGATTTCCCGTGTTTGCAGACCGCTTCATCGTGGCCGTCGGGACAGTCCTCGTGGCCGTCACAGAGCCTTGAGGCCGGCAGACACTGAGCTGACGTCACGCAATGGTAATACAAGGAGTCACACCAACAGTTGTCTTGGCGACAGTCTTTAAAACAGTCACGGCCATCCTCCCCAGGGGATGTGAACGTGCACACGTCTGAACAGCTGGCCTCATCCCAGTGGTCGGGGCAGTCCAAGTTTCCGTCACAACGATAGTGGGACAGGATGCAGGTTCCGTCCAGACACATGAACTGTTCCGATGAGCATCCCACTAGATCTAGATGTGGCTGAGCCTGACACGCCACGTAGCGGGCTGGCGAGTTCCAAGCCGTCTGGTCGCAGTCCATTTCAACGCTAAAGGACATCCTCCGCGTCAGATTGCTGTGCGGATCACCGAAGGTTGCTTCAACGCACTGGTTGTCTGTGCTGTTATCATCGCCTAGTCTCAGCCACAGTTTGTCTCCTTCGGGGTCCTGCAATATCCTTGCGAGGTATGAGAGAAGTAACTCGTCCCTGGCCGCGTGGTCACCCAGGAGAACGCTTCCACCCAGGCTCTCGCACACTCGCTGGGCAGACCACCCCTCCTGCTCCTCGGTGACCTCTGCGATCTCCATAGAGACACATAACCCGCCTGCTGTAGTAATCCACCATCCCGACCCGGGACAGCGCATTGGGGACACGGCCAAGACGGTGACATTAATGTCATGGACCCCCGTCCTTGGGGAGTCCAGTGGACCACCGCTTTCCTTTTGACACACACCTAATGTATCTGTCTGTGTCTCGTTGCAGGGCACTGTGATCCAGCCCAGGTCAACGCTGGAGTACACGGCCACAGCCGCGCATCCCCAGTCACTGGTCCACGCCGGCTGGAGCAAGGATCCCTGATTCATCACAAAAGGCAGCTTGGAGTAGGACCGCTCGGAATACTTCGTTATGGGCAACACAGTGCCTTTGTCTGGGGCGGACCACTCTTGGAAAACTAGGGCCGAGTCATGTATCCAGCGTGCTACTTTTGTCTGAAATAATGGTTCATGATAATAAAAATTGCGCTGTTTTTCGATGATTATATTCCTATCTCAACTTGTGGGTACTATGACCCTGTTAGAGATGTTCTAAGACTTGATCCAGCAAAAAAGGGGGATAGGGGAGGGCGGTCAACAAACCGTTAAAGCCAGGTCTTACATACGGCTTGATAGACAATTAATAGATAGATAGAAACCATTAGATAGACAGTTATACACAATTACATAGATCGATAACACATGAATTACGGCGAGGCAGGGGAATGCTGGAGGTGGGGGTTGGGGAGTGACTACTGTCGGAAAATATTTAAAGCCAGGTCGTAGATATTGCTAGATAGATAGATATATGTGTTACGAACAATACCAATGCTTTGACGCAAATATCAGGGTTATAGATATATATTAAAAAAAACTACAAAAATTATTCAACACAGATCTTTAGCAAGTCTAGCAGTGATATATCACTACAATTATTGAAAAATAAACTATGCCTAAGAGCAAATATCTTTAAAGTTTAAATCCTAACAACTATACCGACCGACACATTGATAATTATGCGAAAAATATACAGATACATATGAACAGATATATCAATAATATACATATATATATTTATTAATATAGTTAGAATGTTAACTAAGCATGGGATATACACATAGAGAACAAGATTCGCACATATATAGATGGATATTTATATATAAATATATATTTATAAATAGATATATAGATAGACAGACAGGTAAGTAGGTAGGTAGGTAGGTAGGTAGGTAGATAGGTAGATAGATAGTTAGATAGATAAATATATATATATAGATAAATAAATATTTAGTTAGGTAATTAGGTGATTGGATAGTTAAAAAGATAGATATATGACTTGACCTGGGCAGGTGCCGACTTACCGTTTCGTTCCAGGACAGGCCAATATAAATGATCTGGATCTCCGACAGCAACACGGACATTTTGATGACGTGTCTGGAGAAAAGGGCCGCCAACCAATGCCATTCGATCTCACTGGACAAGGTCAACATCTCCCAGCCCAGGGACCGACAGGTCTCACGCGTCTGACTCCAAGACATCGCCCCCAATCCCAAACTTTTGTAGCACATGCCCACTGCGCTGGGGCAGATGGTCCGGTTCCCAGAGAGAAATTCATATATGGGACACGTGGGCATTGAAGCCAGAGGAGTTTCATGTTTTGCGATGCGACTGCAGCCTCTCAGCTGGTGTGTCCAAGGGACAGGGGTCTCGGAGGTTATGAACGGTAGGTGAGGTTTAAACTCCTGTTCCAGGTAGCGGAGGATCACGTACGGCGCCGGGTCGCCAAGGAAGTGATAAGACAGGTGCGTTGTACATAATCGCACTCTTGGATTCAACAGAAATGTCAGCGTTACGTAGTCATATGGCGCATTCGTCCTCCACTTGATGCTTAGCTGTGATCGGTTGTGACCCTGTTTCGATTCGGTGTCTGGATCCTGTGTCGGTGCCGGTTCGCTCCAGACGACACGGCGTGCGTCCTGGGTGTCCTTCAGCTCCAAACTTCCGCCTCCAGGCAGACCGCAATCTCTCTGAACCGTCATCAACATTTGGCAGCAGCGAAGTGGATCCTGCTGTCTGGGGGGGTGAAACGTCACGCGTTGAACGTCTGGACCATGGAGTCTTTCGGCTGGTATCGGCAGGACGAGGACGCCGCAAAACCACGGTGGCAGATTAATCCTGTACGAATGTACCCTTTCATCTTGTGTCCTAGGCTTCAGGCAAATTTCTTCCTTCACTCTATCTGTCATCAATTGGAGATTTATGCCAAGCATGAGACAATTTCTGTCGAACTGCAGTGTGTCGTTGGTACTGCTGTAGATTTCACTGAAGGTTTTGCCGCCGAATATAATGTAGTTCTGTATTGAATCTCCCCTGAAAATCTTACCGCTTTCTGTATACGAACGGAAATTTCCTCCGCACCAATAACCATCGCCCGTCAAGATTTGGAACATGTTTTGCAATACTTCATCCGTGACATAAATATAACGAGTAAACCTCCTTCGGGCGGGGAATGATAGGTCATTGAATTGCCTGATTAGTCTCACTCCGTACAGATAATCTTCACGATGCCAGTCGCCCAGTTCATCCGACCACAGGAAGTAGATTGCGACGCAAGACTCCGCTTGACGAGTTGACATGGACCATTTTGATTCTAATTTTGCCTCACTCTGTTCATACACGGTTACATATTTTACATGGAACATGTTGACCAGTCCCTGGCATTCCCCTATCCGCACCCTTCCAGAGAAGGTTATATTGGTGATACCTCGGTAGGTTTTCAGGATGATCCAAAGAGGTTTGTTACTGAAGCGTAAGATCAGTCCGTCCACACTCCAGATATCGGCCGTGCGATGGGAGCAGATGGAGGTCAGGATGGGCGTGGATGGCTCCCTGTGGGGCTCCACCAGGAACAAACCACCTCCTGGACACCCGTAATGACTAAACCCCGCAAAGGTGACCCTCAAGTCCCGGATCTCAATGAAGCCCGCCGCCCCCGGCGTCACGCGGATGACCGTCGACTTAAGCTCCGTTCCCCCATCACCGGAGGCGTTGAACTCTCGATAGGCGCCTGAGCCAAGTTCTACGGCAGCGTCGGGACAAGACGACATTGCGCATGTCTTCGCGGGGGAAACCATGTACTCTAGATGGAGCGAGACCGCGTGATGGGGTCCCAGAGTGGCTAACAGCGTGACGTCACCGACACTGCCGAAGTGCTTCTTAACATGTCGGGTGTCGACATTGGCGCAGGGACTTGCCCACAACATGGGGAACCACTGGCCCTGGACCACTGAGCTAAACGGTCCGTCTATGATCTGGATCACATCTTCACCCACTTCATCTGATGGCGATGAAGGGCCACTGCACTGGAAACGAGTCACCGAGATCCCAGCTGCTACCCAGGGAATTCCAGAAGTAACTGCCCAAGCAAACGTCCAACGTCCCCCAGCCACATTGAGCAGGTCTGGCCTGGGTCCGGCAAGGGACAGGCGGTGACTTGAAACCAAGTGGAAGTCTGATGTATCTAGTATCTTGTCGATTACATCGCACACTTCAGCAAAGCCCGATGTGAACCTGCGGCAGTCTAAAGGTATCGATGGGTGGCTCAGAGTCACCCTAGGGGCGGCTTTGACTATCTGATAGGCTAGGCAGAAGCGGCTCCACCGCTGGTAATCGATTGTACCACTAAACTGCAACTGGACAGCATTGGAGGCAGAGAAGTGAACTTGTGGCGGAGAGGCCCCGCACACCCTGGCAATCACCTGCCGCTCTTTCCGGAACGCGTAGTAGACACTATCGACCAGGTACACCGAGGAAACGGGGTCGCTCAGCGTCAACTCTTGGGATAGACCGAATTCGCAGTTCCTGAAGCCATCGCTTGACTGGAACTCGACTACAGTCAGGTTAAACTGGTGCATCAATGGGCTTGCTATGGTCCAATGCAAGGAGAAGGGTTTCAATTCAGAGGCAGAGAGAACCCCGCACGGCGACCAAGTGGGATTCTGAGAAGGTTGGTGAGGTCTAGCCTTCTGTAACCTCCTTTGACATGCTACAGTAGGGTGGCAGAATGTGAGCCATTCTTCAGCCCGAGCGACAAGCCGTGACAGAACTGCATTGGTTGTTCGACATGCCCGAGGAGTGTCACCGGCGCATATATAAATCGACTCGTAAGAATGCTGGTCAATGTAATAACTGCCAGCTACTGCAGCATTGGTCCTATGTCCTGGACCAATCAGGGAGAGCAAATACAGCGCCAGCAATAGGCCGGAATTGTTCCCAAGCTGCGAAACCATGTTGGATTCCAAGTCTTAACGTTCTCTCGTTAATTATACACCGTCTTTTCGTCGACTTGAGATAGCGGTGCATGAGAGCCAGCTTCAATCTGAGATATATATATGCGGTATTGAGACACCAGGCGGCAGGCACACCCATTATGCCGCCATCGTTGTACAAATTCTTCAGTTTACTGCACACTTTATTCATATATTTAACCCGAATGTATTACAATATCAGCATCATTATGTTTTGCCTTTGTAACTGACTTAAACGATGTTTTCCCACTTGAGTACTTTATTCCTAAGACGCAGATGAATTAGTTGGTTGTCATTCTGTCACAAGATATGAGATACATTGTTTTAACGGTGGCTTTTAACAAGTCTTGTGATAGTAGTAAATGTTGTGTAGACATTTAAGACACATGGTTATGTGTAAGAAAGTATCACCTAAAGGGCATATGAGATGTCTTAAAGATCATATATGTGGCAAAAACAAACAGGGGCCGAATTTCATTCCCGAGAGAACGTACATCTGGTATTTCCTTTATATGTGAAAGAACGCATCACTTAATGGGCATATGAGATGTCACAAAGATCATGTAAGTGACAAAAAGAAACAAAGGCAGAATTTCATCCCCGAGAATCAATTACGAGTGTGCGCCATGCGCTTCATGTTTGACATTATTTTGCAAGATGCATGATAGATCGGTCATAATCCGCGGAGGTTGGTGTCTGCATGACATAGCGATGACCCCGTTATGCAGCGGGGTGGCTCCAGTAGCGATTTGGCCGCGTTAAGCGGCTGGATAACCACGTTATAAAATGAGGTGGCCGCGTTACGCAGCGGGATGACCTCGTTACATAGCAGGATGACCAGTGTGTGCAGCAGTATGATCCCGGTAACGAAATGACACCTTTATGCAGCGAGATGACTCTAGTTACGAAATGACACCGTCATGCAGCGGGATGACTCTAGTAGCAAAATGACCCGGCTATGCCGCGAGCTGACCCCGGTAGCGAGATGACCCAGGTATGCAGCGAGATGACCTCGGTAGCAAGATGACTCCGTTAGCGGGATGACCCCGTTGCGTCATGACCCGTTGTGCAGCGAGATGACCCCAGTTGCGAGATGAACTAGGCAGCGGTATGACCTATGTGGCGGGACGGTCCTGAAGCATTGGGGACCCGGTATCTCTCCATTGCTGATGCGTGCTACTTGCTCATTTCATACCAGCCGCTTGCTACAGACACCGGTCGGACCGTTGCATTCAATTACCGAAGAAACGCTTTGAAGTTGGATGTCGTTATTTCCGCCATCCATGCATTGCCAAGTGACATTTTCCACAATAATGTTTTCCATTATGGCCAGACCAAGGCAAAAAAATCCACGGTTGCTGCGTGCTTAGCTCGATCTGGCCAGCGCCCCGGCCTCCGCCCACAACCCTACCTTAGATAGTCACCTCCAGCCAATCCTGAACTGTGCCCCAGTTGCCCTGTTTGCGAAGTATTACATAGAATGCTGCATGTCGGCTGGTGATTGACCAGGCACCTGTGCCCATAATTACATAGCGATTGTGGTCAGGGGATGGAAGGGGAAGGGGGTGTCGACAGGAGGGCCAGAACGCGGTCGTGCGCATTTCACAGGCCAGTTCCCCGACCACGGCAGCGTAGCCGAGAGGTAAATAAATAATTTAGAAAAAAAGTGATTGTTGACATAGCGATGACCCCGTTAGTTCTGCAATTTAGTTCGTAATTTTGTTACTATGCCAATCGTCAGCAAATTACATCTGATACAAGTAATCACGTATTTCGAACGTCCAACAATGACGCTTTAATGACGTGGCAAGAATGACGTCATTACAATTGGCGCATTCAACCAGATTAGGATATCATTTCGTAACAAGACTGTCGACAAATACGATTTATAAAAGCTATGTTTGGCCTTATGCTATGTCACGCTCAAACCTGGGTTCCTTCTGCATGCAGAGAATCATTTGCGTTGTAGAGGTGGTATTTGTGGAAGTGAATCTTTGAATGTTTTCTCGGGCATCAGCAAATCCATCGAGCACACGAGACGCAGCTGAATAGGTAGTGGTTTTGAAGCCGGTCCCGGGCACCTAGTATGGAGCATGTTTCATCCACATCATTCGCCGTCCCGGGAGGTATATTGACACAATTTAGCCCTTGTGTGCACAAAAACGGCTTAACATACTACTTCATTTCTTGACGAGTGTCTCGGTAGCGGCCGGACATAACACAGATATTGTTTGTCTGAACGCGTTAGAATTGCTTTTTGGCCTTTTTCCTCGGGGCATGGATCTGTTATACCGTGAACAGATTTGAAGGCAGCGAGGAAATGAGTAAAATGTCCAGCAGGGTTTAGATGGAAACCATTTTGTAATTACACCCAAAATCATGGGTCAAACTTAGAATACTTCTGCTTAAAATGTAAAAGTCCGTCTGAACTTTCCCCACATAAGTGAAGACGACCCATGACTGCCTTTACAGACTTTTGTCTGTGTGTTCTGTTTGTCAGTGTGTGTTTGTTATAGAAACAGACGGAACATCATTCCACGTAGCGGCTAAGTGCCTATTGAAAAAAACCGTTTCAACCTTAAAATTAAAAAAAAAAAATTAAAACACGCCTGGGGGGGGGGGGGGCGGGAGGGGCGAGGGGAGGGGGCAGGTCGCATGTCGATTTTATGTCACTAAATGTAAACTGTCGCCACCACGCTTGAAACACGCACCAGGCTAGGTTCCCTTCTGCAGTTGTCATATATGTAAAGCCAGCAACTGGTAGTGAACATAACGGCAGTCTATCACAAAATGTTGCACATGTACATGGTCGTGGGTGGAGTCGCGGGCTTCATGTTGTATGTCGATTTCAAGGCAGCTCCAATGTCGCGTTGTCGATTTAAAAAATTGCTGTGTGGCCGCTTCGAGAAGGGCCCCTTGTGGCCCTAATTAACGTATTATAAAGATGCTTATAAATCTTTACGTAAATGGACACAAAACTCGGTTCTTCGATCACGAAGTGACGTGCACGTATTCTGACAAGATCGATTTTTGTTCTTTTTATTTCGTACTCGTGCTACACGACAAGAACAATGTTCATTAAGGAAATACTAGGAAACTGAAGCAATGCAACTGATCCCAACAGTGGTCACGGTGGTTCATCGTAACAGCTTAGGATGGGCAACACGCTTGCTGCATGTTATTACTTTAATATCAGTTATCTTCGATCATGTTTCACACTTTTATTTCGCTGATAATCGTAGCGTAAAATCACGTAAAGGAATCAGCTAAATATTGCGCTACATATAAAAGAAAATTCAGTAGTTGTCAGAAATACTGAGATGTCCAACAAACCAATACAGCAACTTTAATTCGACAATTCATCAATATATTTATGCATTTGTCTGATCTACGCAAATAATGCTATGGTAATGCGCATAGGTTTGTTCTGGCGAGAATGCACAAATGCGTTACAGCGAAAGAGTAATCAAACCTTCATAAACGATACACCATACCAACTTATTATTATTCAATAACATAAACATATCATTTATCACTAATCAGGAAAAGAAAAGTAAGTTAAAGTTGGTCACAACAATATGCTGATATCATCTGGGCGAAAAACTGGTATTTTAATATTGCTAAGTGATCGCATACGATCGGCAACGCCGCATACCACTAATATTTAAATAGTTGTCCATCAAACGCGTTACAATATTTAATATTTCAATTTTGCAAAGTGTTTTCGATTTGGACTATCGTATCTCAATTTTGATCCGAAAATTAGTCATAATTCATTTATTGTATCAACCATTAGCTGAACAAAAATAACAATCACGGCCAATTAAGCAACATAATCATATGATTTTTCTTTGTTTCATGTTTGTTTTGCTTCGATGCCACTACGTTTAAGCAACGCAATGGCTCAGTGCCGAATAAAGGCTGAAGTCAAGAATCACTGCGTTTGATTTCCACGACACTGCTACACTAAAACGATATAATATAAGTTAGACATTGTTGGCATTCGGCCTGACAGGTAATTATCCCTATTGACATCGTAACGTCACCAGGTTTGCTTATGTTTTAGTACGCCACATCTTACATGTGTGCATATATAAGCAGTGTTTTAGCAGTTTTTTCTGGATAGTTTAGCCGTCCAGCTTATTATTGAATTTACTGTGCATATAAATGTGTGCCTAGTTTATATTGTCTTGTTCGAAGGTTTACGTTTGCGTTTGTCGTCTGTCAGGAATGTGTGTATGAACGGTTCCAGCATCTCACACACCTGCGCGAAGCAGACAAAAAGCGAAATAATAGTGGCTGAGTCGCCGCCAGGTGTCAGGGTAACGTACAATTGTATGATGATCAATATCAACACAATGGTAGCGAAGAAGTTTAGGTTCAAGGCCACCATGGTCAGAGCGTTTGACCTCCACTTTCGCCTTGTTTGATTTGGAGTCATGCCTGACCATTTGCTGGCGAGAGCTGACAAGATTATGGCATGCATCAATAGAGTGACACCCACCAAGGTGCCATTGATGATGAGAAATACGGCAGCCAGAGCTAGGCGATGGCGGCCGTCGTGACCAACTGGTGGTAACACCCGACAGATGGGGTTTTCAAGGGAAGTGACCGGACCTCGGATGATCCAGGAAGGGAAAGTGCAATCATGGCAAAGATAGCCGCTGAAGCCGAATGACCGTGTGGGGTAAGACATTGAAATTCTTGAACGGGAAACGAACAGCCACCATTCTTTCTACGGAGTACTGCGTCTGCAGGACGATTTGAACCTGGAATATGACGAATATTGCGGCGCCTAGGGTCTTACAGGACACCCCTGATAACCACCACGACAGGTAGCAAGGATACTTATCGCCCCAATACCCGTCTAGAACACAGAATATCAACGCGCAGGCAGAATGGGAAAAGTTTTCCAGGTTAAGGAATCATATGGTGGATTGTGACTTAGCTCTCTTTGCCGCTGCGGCCCTGAATGTCCAACAAGCCTCGGCGTTTAAACTAGTATTGAGTATTGCCATAACCCAGATAATGGCGCGCAGAATTTTATTCGTAATCGTTTCAGCGCAACCATATCTCCGACTACCGCAAGCGATGGGCTTAGGGACCAAACAAGAGATGTGGGATGCTCAAATAGATAACACTAAGCCCCCCCAGGTCGGTGAATGTGTCCAACTCGAACTGCAGTCCCTGGTTGTCTCTGACGTCGAGCCACTGTAGCGTGGCCGCGATGCCGAAGAAAGCGTCTCTTCCCAATCGACTGACGGCGTTGGAGGCCACACTGAGGCCGCTGAGGGAGGTCAGCCCATTGAAAGCACAATTCACCAACGTCGTCAAGGACTGGACGCTCAGATCTAATGACGTCAAACTTAGCAGACCTCGAAAACCATCAACTACAACTGTAAGAATGTCAGTCTGACGCACATTTAAGAACGTCAGGCTATTCAAACCAAAGAAGGAATGTTTGGAAATCCATTTGATTGCATTATTCGCCATCACGAGACAAAATAGCCGATTTAATTTGTGAAATGTGTTTTGAGCGATCAGTTGTGTGGAGTTGCTGGAGAGGTCGACTGCCAGAATCCGAAATGTATTCGGGGTCAGTCGAGTCAGATTATTGCCGGTGAAATCAATTCTGGAGACCTATTTGGGATGTCTGGCATGGCAACATATTGACATGTCATAGCTAAATCCACACAGCAGCAGCGACAATCACAGCTTTGTACTTGAACGATGTCATTCGTGACTTCAATTCATCATCGAGGGACTTTGGGGCAGTTAAGGACGCCATCATCGACGTAATTTGGGTGGACACATACCTCATCCAAGCGACACTTAAACTAGACGGTCAAGCAAAGCTTGTGAAGGAAGACGAACATTGTGGCTATGGGACCAATTTGACTATGGTAAGAGACATTGCTTGACGTTGGCGCGACCGTGACCTTGACTTTGGATACGTGGTCTTGATCGCTATCGTTATCCTCGACGTACTACTAATGTTATGTCGTGTTAATGTTTGATTATTTCTTTGTGTCCAAACTACTGGTTCGATTTCGATGGCATTTGGCACATATGATGTCAGTATTATCGGTACATATTTCACCACATATAGGCACTCTACCTGCAAGCATGTAATCACCGAAATTGTTTATTATTGTTATCAGGTTACAATTTGATCATCCAATAACTCAAAAACTATGAATGTGAGGTGAAATCTAAGGCCACAGTGCTTTTGCGCCTGTCTCTGAAGAATACTCTGAAACAAACCGCGAATCTCTGAAGATAGGCGGGAAGACATGTTTCGTAACCTGGAACTTGATGTGACCTTGACCTTGGAAGCGTGACCTTGATCGATATAGTACTTTGCGCCCAAATATTAATGTCATGTATCACGCAAGGTGTCGTTTGTCTGACATGTCCCCTTCATGGAGAAATTGAGGAGGCCATGTTCCCGCCAAAATGCTCCCGTAGGGTCCCATGTTAAACTTTGGGAATTTTTAGCAGAAGAACTATTCGTGCCATTTGAACAACTAGAATATTGTACTGATGGGCCCAATACGTGAAACAGTTTCTTCAGCGTAGTTAAATGAAAACTGCGAACATTATAGCGATTTTTCCGATTTTTAGTCCTATCTTTCAATGGTTAAGCGAATTTCAGAAAATTCCTGTGACCTTGACCTTCGACCTACATGGCCCATCTACGACAGACAGATACACAGACAGACAAACGGAACACACCGACATAAGACAAAATTTCAAACTTTTCGTCTAAACAATTCCCGGACAGAACAGACTCGCAGCCAAGCTCATCTTCTCCTTGAGTGCAGTCCGCCTTGCCGTCACACACTTGAGAGGTTGGGATGCAGTAGCCGAGGTGGCACTTGCACATGGCGGGACACTTGTAGTCGACACACTGGGACATGTGAGGGCCGTCTCTACAGTACCTCGGTCCGCCCTTCACAGGGTTAATTTCATGAGTACACAGCTTCTCTACGGAGTGGCACACACCCCTGAAACCCTTTATATAAGTAGCCTGACCTCGTGAACGACATGTGGAATCTAAGTTATGGATAAAGGTTTGATTAGGAGAAAAACGGCGATAAAACCAATATAATTCGTTTTTGTCGTCTCCATTGGGACAATCAGGGACTAGATCATTCACAGCATTATAGGGTAGACCTGTACCATCGTCACACATGGAGCCATGGTCTGGATTACCCGTCGCGTGTCCTTCTGGTGACAAAGAAGACTTCTCCGCCATTGTCTTCTTGAAATAGGAAATCTTTCCCCCATGTTTGCAGACCGCTTCATCGTGGCCGTCGGGACAGTCCTCGTGGCCGTCCCAGAGCCTTGAATCCGGCAGACACTGACCTGACGTCACGCAATGGTAATACAGGGAGGCACATCAACAGGTGTCTTGGCGACAGTCTTTAAAACAGTCACCGCCATCCTCCTCGGGGGATGTGAACGTGCGCACGTGTGAACAGCTGGCCTCATCCCAGTGGTCAGGGCAGTCCGGGTGTCCGTCACAGCGATAGTGGGACAAGATGCAGGTTCCGTCCAAACACATGAACTGCTCCGATGGACATCCCACTAGATCCAGACTTGGCTGAGCCTGACACGTTACGTAGCGGACGGACGAGTTCCAAGCCGCCTGGTCGCAGTCCATTGCTAAATGACATCCTCCGCATCAGATTACTGTACGGGTCACCGAAGGTCGCCTCAACGTACTGGTTGTCTGTATTTCGTGGCAGGTCACTGTGATCCAGATCATGTCAACGCTGGAGCACTCATTTCGTGAAGTAAAGCACTATACATAATTCTATAGAATTTCTATAGAATTTTATACAAAGTGTTATAGCATTCTATAGTAGGAATATTGAACTACCCAACAGTAAATATTCAGCATGTTGAGTGCACTACAATTCTAAGCACATTTTCATCCCAGAAAGACAATCCAGTAAGAGTGTCTATCCTCAATGCTGAGCCATGAGGAAAATTATGTTTAATCTATGGAACTTTGCATCTGCCAGCAGTAAATGTTATGATCAGATACGGGAGAGTTGCACTTTCATAGAACAAATTTTCTTCTGGCATATATACATATATATGTAAATATGTATATATGTAACCAAAAAAGCTAACCAACAGAGCTTAATTACTCTATTCAATGCAATGAATGTCAATTAAATACCAGGTAAAAAATCACAGTAAACACAAATCCATGAAAAATCATGACATTCTTACATTGGGAGTCAATACTACGAATGTATTTAAATTACTACAGTAATATTGTCTCCAACTGCATATTCAGGTGGCCCGCAAGGTTTTATCATGATTCTTCACTTTACTTATGTATATTACTCTCACAATCTTCAGCAACTTACATCATAATACAAATATTAATCAGTCACAAAAGATTAAGATTACCTATAATACAGCCTCAGTTCTCTTCTGCTGGATCATTCTCTAATAAGCACAGCCGCGTCTGAAGGTCTCCTTATTGTAGGTTCTTATTTCTTCCTTGCCAGCTGGAAATCATGATGCCTTTTAAGATCTGAAATGTCAAAGTGTCCACAATATCTAGACAATATCACTGGTTTCACGCTTTGTAGTAAATACTGCATCAGCCGGGGCTGGTTTGGTTAATTCCCAGTTGGCGTTCAGCCAGCAATCTATTTCGGGATAACAATATGTTATACATATTACATGCTATCGTTAAATCATGTAATCATCATGTGTCGGATTACTTCGGATATTGTAGAAAAAATATATTGCCACAGAAAGGAAAGTAGGAGTGAATTGGTTGGGTCTCTAAGTTCTCACACGAGCACTCGAATCAGTACACTCCTATCTATCAAAATATATATAATATAGATAGGAGCGTACTGATTCGCGTGCTCGTGGGTCCTCCTTATCTGTTAATTTTGGAGCGCTCACTTAAATTTTAACGAAGATAATTGGTCAAACCGTGTGTGAGCGGCATTAATAAATTTGATTTTAGGCTAGTTGCTTTGCCTACTTGCCATTATCAGTAGGAGTTGTCACTTCCACTTCTCCACTGCATGCATTCACTGGCGCTACGTTCGTGCTGGATGGAAGTCCTCCGGTCCAAGCCGTCAAAGGCCGGCACAGGCTACAGCCAGCCAATATTGGAGGGTTGGGCGCCTGTGGCTGGGGCGGTGCACCCCAGCCACTGGGTGCACCCCAGCCACTGACTGGGTGCACCCAGCCACAGCACAGGCCCAACAAAACTGAACTCTTGTCAAGAAGCCGCAACTTATAAAGTCTTCTGTTGGCCCTATACTATTATGTCAAGTTCACACCTGGGCTTTTTCAGGTGCTATACTGTGAAGTATTTATAAATAAATACTTTTCATTTGTATACATAAGCAGATATTCGTCAATCTATTGCTTATATGTACGCAGACCGTAGACATCCGTTCGCCTTTCCGCAATATTTTCAAACCTGGCGCATGCGCCGTGCGATCGGCAACCGATATCGCCACTAGGCGGCAGTGCAGCGCCAGCTTACAATCTCGAGGTGCACTGAATGTTGCTCTGGTTCGCGTAGGCCTACTTTGCGGGCTTAAGCGCGCTGCAAAGGTAGTGTATATAGAGCTGAGTTACTTTGGTGACAATAATAGTTTTACTTTTATAGGATACTGGGGTGTGGGGGGGGGGGGGTGTATATAAAGCTCATCGAGGGTGAGAATAATAGTACGTTTTTATTTTAGACCTATTAAATACCAATATAAAAATTCTACGGCACCGCAAAGGTGGTAATAAAAACCTTGTGTTACAAAATAAGTATTGTATTGAATGGAATTAATATGTAGTCGATTATTGTGTGCTCGCCTTACTGACTAACGTTATCAGGTAGCCGTTGCGCCCAAATTATAAAATTGAGCGTGATGCCGTGATAAATACCACATAAAAAACGACTTATGTTTGTTGCATCCTACAAGACCGGAGATATATATTTTACTATAGTACCTAAAAACACAATAGACTATTTTATGGAATTCTACAGTATGCTATAGAATTGTATAGTAATTACTATAGTATTCTCTACATTTCACTATGGTAATTTAAAATACTACAGTCCCTTCAAATAATTTTATAGTACCTATAGAATTCAATAGAAATCTCTATATTTTACTAAAGTAATTTAATATACTATAGTACCTTTATGGAATTCTATAGTACCCATAGAATTCTATAGTAATTACTATAGTAATCTATAGAATTTACTGTAGTAATTTAAAATACTATAGTACCTTTATAGAATTCTATGGTACCTATAGAATTCTATAGTAATTACCATTGTAATCTATATAATTTACCATAGTAGTTTAAAATACTATAGTACCTTTATAGAATTCTATAGTACCTATAATATGGTTTTAGGCTAGTACCTATATGGAATTCTGTAGAATATTTTTACATGGGCAGTTCCACGTCCATGAGGGATGTTGTCGGCGCAAATGTAGAGCGACTCGTAAGAATAACTTCCGGCTACTGCGCCATGGGTCCGATGTCCTAGGCCAACCAGAGAGATCAGCCACAGTGCCAGCAGAAAACCGGAATAGTTCGCAAGCCGCGAAACCATTTGCAATTGAAAACGTCCTTACAATGACTTCTACACCGTGTTCCCGTCGGCTTGACATATCGGCTCAGGCTTCGACTGGCGACATATATAGGCGTATACTGAGACACCGGGCTGCAGGCACATCCATTATACCGCCATCATTCTACGATGTTCTGTACTGCACTATTCAAATTATGTGCACATTTTGCGAGAATGTATTACGATACCGGTATCATTAAGTTTTCCCCCTGCAAGTGAATTATACGGTGTCAAATGAAGCCATCCTTTGCTATTCATATTTTCCTAACCAGTTATATAATGCAAATGTTTTCAATTTTTTTTTTCGTGGGACGCATATGAATTGGATCTTGGTTGTCATTCTGTTACAAGATATGATATAAATTGTTTAAACACAGGGTTTTAATACGCATTGTGATGGTAGTAAATGTGGTGTAGATATCTAAGACTGTTTTGTGGGTCCGTACATGTACATATGGCATCTAGTTAGTATGTGCAAGAAAGTATCCCCTAATGGACATTTGAGATCATCATATATGTGACCAAAACAAACAGAGGCTACGGTAGCAAGATGATCCCGTCATGTAGAGAGATGTCTCGAGTAGCAAGATGACCCCTTCGGCGGGACGACCGCCTTAGCGAGATGAGCAGGGTAGCGGTATGGCCCCAGTAATGAGATGACCCCGGTAGCGAGGTGGCCCCGGTAGCGAGATGACCCTGGTAGCAGCCGTTAGGGCACCTGTATCTCGCCATTGACGTTGCGTGCGAATTGCTCATTTAATACCTGCCGATTGTAACCGATCGGACCCTTGCATTCAATTACCAAAGAAACGCTTTGAAGTTGGATGTCGTTATCTCCGTCAGCCATGCAAATAACGTTTTTGGTCGCGGTGTCTTTACGGACTAACCAAGGCCAAATAATTTGTGTTCACCACACCGCTCGAAGGTGGATAGACTCTACCTTACCAACACCCCGGCCGCCACGCACATTCCCTTTCCACTTTTCCCATATGCCTTCGTTACAGAGTAATAGCTAGTGACCTTCGCACCATCCCCCCAGGTGTCAAGGTTGCTGCGTGCTGAGCTCGACCTGACCAACGCACCGGCCCCCCCTTACAATCTTGCCTGATATAGTCACCTTGCTGACAACCTTTAGCCAATCCTCCCATGTTACCCGGTTTACTTGGTTGCGAGATATTACAAAAAAGTGCTCATTTCTGAGGCCGTTTTCCCGACCACGGTAGATGTTTGTAGCCACCCACCACCCCCGACATCCATGCTCTACCACATGACCGACTCGTCCAACCTCCTACAGCAACCCCCCCCCCCTCCTACCGCCCCATTCCCCTCTCCTTCTCCATATGCCGCCTTTAGGGCGAGGTAACTGTACTAGGTGAGCGCCAGACATTCAGTTGCATGTGGTCGCCAGATTATGAATTATGTCCGGTTCAATCGAATCGGTTATATCCAAGAGATTAGTCATATAACGGAGTAGGACATTGTTTGAGGTTTGACAAATCTTCCCACTAAACGGAAATTACGATTAATCGAGGAGTAAATATGTGCGAGCACTGTATATGTGGAAAAGAATTGACACACATGTATTGGTATACATATATATATTCATGAGAGGGACAGAACATAATTAAATAAAAAGACAAAAATAATGTTGTGTACACACTGCATATCAGTGCAATTATGATATGCATATTTCCGATTCTAGCTTTTGCGCAATGAGAACTAATTACAGTGAAGTAATTGTCCAATGAAACATAGTTAAAATCTATAGACTAATGTGGGTTAATGTAAAGAGAAACATAATTAATAATTGCACTACCGGTCAATAATTAAACAAGTCATCCTCAGGCAATACACCGAAACCAGTTTGTTATATTGGTGGCTCTTTGAGATATTGTTATCAGTATATTTACCGAGATGCTGATGGCATGATTATAGTCTAGTGATTTTCAAAGATTTGTCATACATTTACGTGTGGTGGCGGCCATTAGTGTAGTTAACCCTGAGTAAGTCGTTTAAATGGTAATTACTTTTTTATTAACTTATTGCTGAGCTATTTAATATGTTTTTAACTAAAGCAACCGCAAATGCTTAACAATGGCGCGGCATAAACCGCCCCTTCCTGACATTACATCAAAAACACCCTCGGCAAACTACATTCTCCTCTACGTCATTTCTGCCCAGTTTGTCATTTATTATGTATAGCCATTATGTTTATTATGTATGGCACATGCACAGGATCAGGGGTCGCGAAGGGATGGGGCGGGGTTCGAGAACCTTGCGTCGTGTCCATAAGGGACTATATTGTTTGTCGGAGTTAACTCTTCATGTCCAGCAGCCCCATTGCCCCGCTTTGTCGACGTTGACATGCGCCGTGCCTCCGTGTTCAAACTGGCCCCCAGGATCACTAATTAACGTCCTAAACAAGGTGCAAATCAATGTTGCCGTCAATAACATGAAGCTCTAAACACTCGGTTCTTCCATCATGACGTCACAAGCATGTGGTGTATTATTATGAGACGACTCAGCTCAATTTTGGTCTTTTTATTTCGCACACGCACTACAAGAAAACATGGATTCATACATGGCGACGCTTGATTTTATGGTAAATTACATTACACATAGAAATACACTCAATCATTTCCGTTTAGTACATAATAGATGAGGAACCTGCTGTGTATAACCATACATTATAACTCGATAATTTCAATTTGAGATAAAAAAATTATTGGAAAGTGCGAGAGCCCTTACCGTACTAACGTACTAAGGTAAAAAAGCATGCTTTCGCAGACGACGTTGGCATTATAGCGTAAGTTGCATATTATTGCCATTATAGGAACATTATGACTTAGATGTTGCTGGAATTATAGTAAACCTGAAAGGTGTTTATTAATATTGACATCATACACAAAGCAATGTCAAGGGTTCACACGCAGCATCATACATGTATGCATATATAGGCGCTGTTTCGTCAACAGTTTGCCTGGATTGATCAGCCGTATCCAGATTATTGTTAAATCACTGTGCACAAATTTATTATTTATGTTTATTTTCGCTCGCAAGGTGTTGGTTCACGTTTGCGTTTGCGGTTTGTGAGGAATGTGTGTAGGAACGGTTCCAGCACCTCACACAGCTGCGTGAAGCATATGAAAAGCGATGACATGATGGCAGAGTCACCACTAGGTGCCAGAGTAGCGTACAATTGAAGAATGATTAATATCAACAACATGGCGGATAATAAGATAAAGTTCAAGGCAGCCATGGTCAGAGCATTTGACGTCCACTTACGCCTAGTTGGATTTAGAGTCATGTCTGACGATTCGCCCAAGAAGGTACCATTGATGATGAGAAATACGGCAGAAAGAACTAGGCGATGGTGGCCTCCAGGACCAACTGGTGGTAACACCAGACAGATGGGGTTTTCAAGGGAAGTGACGGGACCTTGGATTGTCCAGGAAGGAATAAGTGCAATCATGGCAAAGATAGCGGCTGTAGCCGTTAAGCCGAATAACCGTGTGGTGTAGGACATATTGAAGTGTTTGAAAGGGAAACCAACGGCTACCATTCTCTCCACGGAGTACTGCGCCTGTAGGACGATATGAATCTGGAATAGGACGAACATGGTGGCACCGAGAGCCTTATAGGCACCCCTGACACCCACCACGACAGGTAGTACGGGTAATTATCTCCGTAATACGCGTCTAGAACACAGAATATAAGCACACAGGTAGCATGGGAACAGTTTGTCAGGTTAAGGAGCCATATGGCGGATTGTGACTTAGCTCTCTTTGCCGCTGCAGCTCTGATTGTCCAACAAGCTCCGGCGTTTAAAATAAAATTAAGTATTGCCATGACCCAGAGAATGGCACGCAGAATTTTATTCGTACTCATTCCACCGCAACTATATTTACGACTATCACAAGCGACGTGCTTGGGGACCAAACAACAGAGATGTGGGATGCTCAAATGGATAACACGAAGCCCCCTCAGGTCGGTGAATGTGTCCAACTCGCACTGCAGGCCATGGTTGTCCCTGGCGTCGAGCCACTGTAGCGTGGCTGCTATGCCGCAGAAAACGTCTCTTCCCAATTGCCTGATGGCGTTGGAAGCCACACTGAGGCCGTTGAGAGAGGTCAGCCCATTTAATGCACAACTCTTCAGTGTCGTCAAGGCCTGGCCGCTCAGATCTAAGGACGTCAAACTTAGCAGACCCCCAAAAACCATCAACTACAACTATATTAATGCTATTCGGACGCACGTCTAAGAACTTCAGGCTATTCAAACCAAAAAAGGAATGTTTGGAAATCAATTTGATTGAATTATTTGCCATCACGAGAGAAAATAACCGATTTAATTTGTGAAACGCGTTTTGAGCAATCAATTGTATAGAGTTGTGGGAGAGGTCGGCTACAAGGAGCCGTTCCATCGAGGTGAATGTATTCGGGGTCAGTCGAGTCAGATTATTACCGGTGAAATTTAACAGTTTTAACTCTGGAGACCTGCTTGGGATGTCGCGCATGGCGACATATTGACACGTCATGGCTAAACCCACGCAGCGGCAGCGAGAATCACAGCTTTGTACTTGAACGATGCCGTTAAATTCATCATCGACTAACTTAGAGCAGTCAATGATGCCGTCATCGACGTACTTTGGGTGTACACATACCTCATCCAAACGACACTTGACCATCCCCGGACAGGACAGAGACTAGCAGCCAAGCGCATCTTCCCCTCGAGGGCAGTCCGCCTGGCCGTCACACACGTGGGATGTCGGGACGCAGTAGCCGGTTGGACACTTGAACATGGTGGGACACTGGTAGTCGACACACTGGGACAGGTGAGAGCCGTCTCTACAGTACCTCGGCCCGCCCCTTAAGGGGTCAATCCTATGCGTACACAGCTTCTCTACGGGGTGGCACACACCCCTGAAACCCGTGATGCAAGTAGTCTGTCCTCGCGAACGACATGTCGAATCTACATTATTGATAAGTGTTTGATTATGCGACAAACGGCGGTAAAACCAATATAAGTCCTTCTCGTCTTCTCCATTGGGGCCATCAGCGACTAGATTATTCACAACATTTATTATTGGGTAGACGTGTGCCATCGTCACACGTAAAGCCTATGTCTGGATTACCAATCGCGTCTCCTTCTGGTGACAATGAAGATTTCTCCGTCGGTGTCTCCGTGAAATAGGAAATCTTGGCCAAATGTTTACAGACCGTTTCATACTGGCCGTCGGGACAATCCTCGTGGCCGTCACAGAGCCTTGAGGCCGGCAGACACTGAGCTGACGTCACGCAATAGTAATACAGGGAGTCACACCAACAGTTGTCCTGACGACAGTCTTTAAAACAGTCGTCGCCATCCTCCTCAGGGGACGTGAACGTGCACACGTGTGAACAGCTGGCCTTATCCCAGTGGTCGGGGCTGTCCAGGTGTCCGTCACAGCGGTAGTGGGACAGGATGCAGGTTCCGTCCAGACACATGAACTGCTATTGTGGGCAGCCCACTAGATCCAGACGTGGCTGAGCCTGACACGCCACGTAGCGGGCTGACGAGTTCCAAGCCACGTGGTCGCAGTCCATGGGATCGCTGGATGACATCCGGCGGGTCAGATTACTGTGCGGGTCCCCGAAGGTCGCCTCAACGCATTGGTTGTGTGTGCTGTCATTATCGCCTAATCTCAGCCACAGTTCATCTCGTTCAGGGTCCTGTAAGAGTCCTGCGAGGTACGACAGGAGTAACTCGTCCCCGGCAGCGTGGTCTCCCAGTAGAACACTACCACCCACATTCTCGCACACGCGCTGTGCAGACCACCTATCCTGTTCGTCGGTGACCCCTGCGATCTCCATGGACACGCATAACCCGCTTTCTATAGTAATCCACCATCCCGACCCGGGACAGCGCATTGGGGACACCGCCAAGACGGTGGCTGTCCGGACCTGGGCCCACGTCCTTGGGGAGTCATGGGGACCATCGCTCTCCTTTTGACATACATCTAGTGTATCTGTCTGTGTCTCATTGCAGGGTACTGTGATCCAGCCCAGGTCAACGCTAGAGTGCACAGCCACAGCCGCGCAGCCCCAATCACTAGTCCACACCGGCTCAAGTACCCTTCTATCGAGTGTTCTAGGCTTCAGGCAACTTTCTTCCTTCGCCCTATCGACCATTAGTTGAAGACTTATGCCAAACATGAGACAATCGCTGCTGAACCACAGCGTGTCATTGGTACTGCTGTAGGTTTCGCTATAGGTTTGGTCGCCGTATTCCATGTAGTTCTGTATTGACATTCGCTGAACAATTTGTCCGCTTTCTGTATAGGACTCGAAATATCCTCCGCACCAATAACCATGGTTGCATAACGTCACGAACATGTTTAGAAGTACTTCGCTTGTGACATGAATATAGCGAGTAAAGCTTTTGCGGGCGGGGAATGATAGGTCATGGGATTGCCTGACGAGTCTCACTTCGTACTGATCATCTTCACGGTGCCACTCGCCCAGTTCATCCGACCACAGAAAGTAGACTGCAACGCAAGACTCCGCTTGACGAGTTGACGCGGACCATTTCAATTCCAACCCTGTCTCACTCTGTTCATACACTGTTACATATTTTACATGGAACATGTTGACCAGTCCCTGGCATTCCCCTATCCGCGTCCATCCGGAGAAGGATATATTGGTGATACCTCGGTACGTTTTCAGGATGATCCAAAGAGGGTTGTTACTGAAGCGTAAGATTAGTTCGTCCACACTCCAGATATCGGCGGTGCGATGGGAGCAGATAGAGGTCAGGTTGGGCGTGGAGGGCTCCCTGTGGGGCTCCACCAGGAACAAACCACCCCCCGGACACCCGTAATGGCTAAACCCCGTATAGGTGACCCTCAAGTCCCGGATCTCAATGAAGCCCACCTCCCCGGGCGTCAAGCTGACCACCGTCGACTTAAGCGCCGTGCCCCCATCACCTGAAGCGTTGAACTCTTGCCAGCCGTCTGAGCCGAGTTCTATGGCAGCGTCGGGACAAGACGAGATCACGCATGTCTTCTCGGGGGAAACCATGCACACCAGTTGGCGAGAGACCACGTGGTGGGGTCCGAGCGTGTCCAACAGCGTGACGTCACCGACACTGCCAAAGTGGTTAATAACATGTCGGTTGACGATATCGGCGCAGGGTTTTGCCCACAACACTGGGAACCGCTGACTCTGGACTACTGAACTGAACGGTCCGTCAACTATCTGGATCACGTTTACGTCCACTCCATCGGATGGCGAGGAGGGACCACTACACTCGAAACTAGTGATACAGATCCCAGACGCTACCCAGGGAATTCCAGAAGTAACTACCCAGGCGAACGTCCATTGTTACCCTGCGATGTTGAGTAAGTCCGGCGCGGGTCCGGCCAGGGACAGGCGGTGACTTGAACCCCAGTCGGAGTTAGGTTGATATAGTATCGCGCCGATTACATCACACACTTCGGCAAAGCCTGGTGTAAACCAGCTGCAGTCTGAAAACTTGTATGGGTGATGCAGGTTCACTCTGGGTGCGACTGCGACTATCTGATAGGCTAAGCAGTAGCGACTCCGCCGCTGGTGATCAATTGTACCACTAAACTGCAACTGGATCTCATTGGAGGCCGAGAAGTGGACTTGTGGAGGAGAAGCTCCGCACACCCTGTAAATAACCTGACGCTTTAGTCGGACCACGTAGTAAAATTTGTCAACCAGGTACGTAAAATAAACGGGGTCACTCATGTTCAGCTCTTGGGATAGACCAAATTCGCAGTTCCTGAAGCCATCGCTTGACTGGAACTCGACCAAAGTCAGGTTAAACTGGTGCAATAATGGGCTTGCTATGGTCCAATGCAAGGAGAAGGGGGCCAATTCAGAGGCAGAGAGAACCCCGCAAGGGGACCAAGTGTGACTCTGAGAAGGTTGGCGAGGTCTGGCCGTCTGTAACTGCCTTTGACATGCTACAGTAGGGTGGCAGAATGTGAGCCAGGCTTCGGCCCGAGCGGCAAGCCGTGAGAGAACTTCCGAAGCTGTTTCACATCCATTAGCGATGTCGTCGGCGTAAATGTCAAGCGACTCGGAAGAATGAAGGTCAATGTAGTAACTTCCGGCTACTGAACCAAGGATCATATGTCCTGAGCCAATCAGAGAGAGCAGACACAGTGCCAACAGGAGGCCGGAAGTGTTCTCAGGCCGCGAAACCATGTTGGATTCTAAACGTTCTCGCAATCACTTCTACTCTCTGTTCCCATCAGCTTGACATGGACGCTCAAGAGAACCAGCTTCGATTTGAGACATATATAGGAGTATATTCAGGCACGCGGCTTCAGGCACACCGTTTATACCGCCATCATTTTACAATATTCTTTACTACACTAATTAAATTGCCATTGAATTAAGCGATGTCAAATGAGGCTATTGTTTGCGATTTATTTTTTCTTAGCCATTTATCTAATGAGAATGTTTTCGAATTTGAGTTACTTTTTGTCCTGTGACGCATATGAACTGGGTGTTATTCTGTCACAAGATATGAAATACATTGTTTAAACGCCGAGTTTTAACACGTGTTGTGATGGTGCTAAATGGGGTGTAGATATTTAAGACTTTATGTTTTGCGTCTGTACATGTACGTGTGCCATCTAATTGATACGTGGAAGAAATGTCGTTAATGACCATATGCGATGCTTTTTTGCTTATTATAAGATCATATATGTGACAAAAACGAACAGGGCAGAATATCATCCCCAATAAAAAGTATCAATGGATACTTCCGACCTGTCAATCAGCAAAAACATGTAGGGATGTAATGATGTAAGGAGTATGATATGATAACAAGCAATATACCTACCTGTAACTGATTTTGCAATATAACTCCAGTTTGTCATTTTCACTATGTACAGTATTTCATTCCCATCATTACAAGCCAATAAGGCAATGTCACTATTGCAAGCCCTGAATATGGTCTCCATCATATTCTAACACACGATTGCAACAAACTGTATGCCATAATACAATAATATAGATTAATGTGGTATTAAGCTTATTTCGATTTTATCACTTTGTGACAACGGTCAGTCTGTGTTTGGACAACAGGTACTCGAGTGGAGCATGGTGGAGCACTAAAGATTATTATTATTATTTTTATTGTTGTCACCATTGATCCATGTGAAAAATATTTTAGTATGCTTACTTACATTTACATGTGCAGATAAAAAATAGCCTCTTCATTTTCGTAGATTCAGGTTGGTATCGAGGCACGGTTGGGGACCATTATTTTCATCGGGATGTGCCATTGAGCTTGAAACTTGGAAGTGATATTGCCATGCCCACTATATATCACCAATGGCCGGTAGCACTGGAAAAGAACAGGCAACAGACAAGGTCACAATATCAGTAGACCTACAGATATGAAACGTGAAGTATCTTCAATCTCTACTTGACACTATTACTATGTATATAGTAAAGAACTGGGAGGCTTTTTTCTGTTCGAAAGTGGTTCAGGGGAATGTGTAGGGGTCCATATAAGCTTGCAACATGGGAGGAGGGGGGGGGGGGCTCTGAACACAAATGCGACCAGGGGGTCCCCTTATTGACGAGCGGGAGGGGAGGGGGGTCACTGAACATTTGCGGCCGCGGGCGGGTCTACACCTCCGATAGCGTTTTTCCTAAGAAAAAAAGGGGGGCGGGGGTGTCCACGTACACAGCATTTTGCATTGAAAAACGCGAGAAAAAGCATAGACTTCAGAGCTGACTGCACTGAGGCAATTCTTACGACTAGGGGGAAACACAACCGAATAATGTATAGGTCCATTATACAAAAAAGAGCCTTATAATGAGTAGCAACGGTAACTAAGGGGGCGGGGCTTAGGGGAACTGTCCATTACGAGTATGAGCTTTGCGGTCCATGTTTGACATTGTCAAGATGCATTGTTTATAACACATCTGTTGTAATCAGCGGATGTTGGTGTCTGGATGAAAATGAACATTTTCCAACCCTCTGCATAATGATAACCCCGTTATGCAGCGGGATGACCCGGCAGCGAGATGACCACCTTATGCAGCGGGATGACCCCGGCAGCGAGATGACCACCTAATGCAGCGGGATGACCGCGGCAGCGAGATGACTACCTTATGCAGCGGGATGACCCCGGCAGCGGGATGACCACCTTATGCAGCGGGATGACCGCGGCAGCGAGATGACCACTTTATGCAGCGGGATGACCCCGGCAGCGAGATGACCACCTTATGCAGCGGGATGACCCCGGCAGCGAGATGTCCCCGGTGTATGTAAAGGTTTGAATACAGCTGGTACAATGAAATGCTTACTAAATTATGAACTTTTTTTAGTATTCATAAAGTTGTGAGTCGAACTTTGTGATGTGTCGGATGCCCCCGCATCTTCCCTGGCTGAAGATTTGAGACAGCAGCTCCAAAACATATCGCATGTTTCATTCCTTCATCCTTCATCGTCTCGGGAGGTTCCTTGGCCCAATTTAGCCTGTATGTGCACAAAAGTGGCCTAAAACACCAACATTCCATTCCATTCCATTCCAAAACATATCAATGCAAATATTTAGCTAGTTGCAACTTTATAAATAGATCACAAATAATGACAAATAAACGCCCATTTTCCACGTTTTGGTAAGCGTCAGTGGCGTCATGTCACGTCACGATGACGTCATATTAAGTGAAAGGTAAAATTCATAACACCGTTTTTACGGAGCAAGAGAATCGCTTTTGACTTAAAAATACGTCATTTATTGCTTAATCCGGCATTAAATTGTCGGGCACAAGATGCGTCACGTGACCCCCAAACCACGGTTTTTACCTTTATTTCCGTTAATAGTGTTTAATGCAGTGCGCACATTGCTTAAAATAGTACATGCAGCGCGCAATTTGCCTTGCATTCGAAACGATCGCTGAATACTAGATGTGATATTGTAAACACGAGAGAAACATTTATCTTTTGTGTAGGCAGCATGACAGACGAGCGTTGGTGGGACCGCTAGCACAATGGCGCCACCAGGCGAATGCGAAAAAGGCCCTTGCTCGAGCTCCCCATGACAGTGATGTTATTATATATATATCATATATTATAAAGCCAAAGAGGATTACTAAAAACTCACTAACCTTTAACTAGGAGCAATTGCTTTACTATTACGAGACAGAAATGGCACGTTCCTGGGACACCCGTATGAATACTTCAGTCCATGCCATGTTATTACTGTTCGCATTACATCACAAGATGCATTGTGTAAGCATTTCATTACGAAGCCTAATCGGGTGCCGGCAGGCCTCGAAATAGCCGTTGTAAATGACACCTTACGGTTCCTGGTAACAGACAACACACGACTGTAGATTAATTGCACGCACCGATCAATAACTAAACAGCTGGTGTCCAGGCAAAGTGCGTGTTCACTAACAATGAATGGCGTTAAGTAGATCAGTTCTGCAAGGGAAGTCGAAAGGACATAACCGGAGCATAGGGCCATCCGTTATGGAGATTAAACACGCGATGAAGGTCAAGCTGCTTTTTGGCCGGCAGATGGACATTTGTCACTCGCTGAGGTATCCCCGGCCCTCGTCGTTGACCTTCCTATCGCGTTACTACCCTGGACACAACTGAATCTATTTGCAATGGATATTTGTGCTGCTTTTATTATTACATTCCCATTCATGGAGCCAAGTGCTAGAAAACAACAGCCTTTGTCGTGTCCGAATTTATCTTATGGTAATTGACCCAATGAACTGCGCAGTGAATCGCACGATATTGCAGCGCGCGGACAATGAAACGCAGCCATGTTTTATTATCCTCCACGTCATTTTCGCCCACTTTGTCATACATTATGTACAGCATTGGCTGATTGAGTATTGTGCGCCGTGGACAACAGACTATGTTATCTCCCTAGTGGCGTTAGACGCCAGTACTAAATCTATTGTGGCAAGTAAACTAAGATGTATTGCGCTACTGTACGTTGCTTGCGTCAAATAGGCATAATATGTCGTTTTATGCGTATTCCAGTTATTTGTTATGTGTATTCCAGTGTCAAATGACACAAGCGCTGTTAATAATGCAGGTTTGGGTGGGAGGAGGGGGGGGGGGGGGGTGGGCAGAAGTGTCGTTTTGCCCGTTGTAAAGCCCTCGCTGTCGCGCTGGTTACCTGGGCCCCGCCATACTTAACATGCCTCGTCCGAGTATTTCCCGACGCCAATGTCATGTGCATAATAACTGTTAAACTACGTTATTGTTTTCCTTTAATTCTGCATATTACGTGTTGTCTTGATTCGTTCAAACAGTTGGTGCCACGCCAAAACAATTTCAGCTCATATTAATCGACTGTGTTTCCATGCCTAAATTATCAAGCTATAACGCCCCAAATAGTAGAATGGAATACTTTTTCCAGTTATGTTCGCACCTTAATTCCGCGAGCGAGGAAAGTGACTTCGAAGCGGAATACAAACGCATTTGCTTTTCCATTGAGATTCAGATTATCTCTGCTCATTCATTGGCTTGAACTCAACAAAAAGCCCTCGACAATACACGTTCTCGACAACAGATGCCTACGCATTGCATCATAGCTCACATCATTGGGAAATTTCGAAATAACGCTCAGATGCAATGCTCCCAGAAATAAACCCGCCGATATCACTTTTGCCATGTTAATAGTGATATCGTAGAACAAATAATGTAATTTCCAATTAAGACAATTGTGGCGCAAACACTTTAAATATATCTTTTCCCTATTTCTTATGTGATGCCATAACCTTACCGGAAAGCACCCGGGCACTAGTATGGGGCGTGTTTCATCCATTCATCATTCGTCGTCCCTGGAGGACATCAAGCAGACGTGTTGGCATTGCTTTTTGGCACATTTCCTCCGGGTATAACCCCATAATACCGGGGGAAAGATATGAAAGCAGTGAGGAATGATCAGAATTCCCAGCAGGGTTTCGTCGGAAACCATTTTGTAATTAGACCCGTCTCTCTTGTGAAGCATGAACTGACAACACACATATAAAAATGCACATACACATAGGACTGGAGCCGAGGTGCCGGAAGCGGGGAGGGTGGGGGGGTATCATGGGTTAATGATGCGTCCTCGCTCACCTGGAACCGAAACCGTGGATCAACAGAATACATATGTTTAAAACGTAACCTTCTGTCTAAACTCCATGAAGAGAGCAAGACGGCGCATGGCTGCCATTATATTATATTACATTCACATAGCTCATTAAATCTACACATGCGCTGCTTTCTGTAGCTTGTGCTATTGAAAACCCGGAAATCAATACTGTACCTTTCTTACCCTAGCCCGGCTCCACCCAACGCTGTTCTTCGACAATTTCTAAGTGATGTCGAATTTCAGCCGAGCGCGAGCCGCCAATGACCGTGAGTTTTTGTCTGCTGTGATACTCTATAGGAAAGGATCGGACCGCTCTTACTGGCCACACCGGGGCTTTGAATACCGCGTGTCCCCGACGCGACGTAAGTACGTCACAACCGCAAGATGCTGGCAAACCAATCTCCCCTGCCCCGTCTCGGCCTCACACCTGTCTCCTCCCGGTGGTCGATGAGGTTAGGCCACGAGAGGGCCCTGGGTGGGACCCCAGTTGCCGGAGTTGCTACTGTAGTACTTGGGGGTAGCTATGGAGGATGGGCCACGACGCCCGCTGCAAAGGGGCAGATCATTTTCTTGGCCTAGTTTGGTTTCTTTAATGAGCACCTGTTTTGTGTGTGTGTGCCGTGAATGTCGGCCACGCCAGGGGTTGAAAGATGCGTGGTGCAGGAAGGGGGGGGGGGGGGGGCGGGGGCTGGAGGGGGAGGATAGAGGGGAAGGGTTGACGGGACGCCACATGACGAGACATAGTAGGCAGATCACACTCCAGAAGTTGCGCTGGAGGCCAGGGCAGGTGCCCAATCAGCCGGAGAAAGAGGAACGACTGTATATAGATAGTCTAATATACGGGGTTCGGCTGCCTATGGATACACCATGCATAGCGGTTCATTGGCAATCCTGGCACGATATTAGCCACCCCGGGGGCCGTGTCTCCCTGACACAAACAACTGTACGGCCAATGAATGTTATGACGTGCTGTGGCCACTGGACTCTTGGTGTTTTAGACCGTTTTCGCGCAGGGAAAAGCTAAACTGGACCAAAAAAACCTTCCAGGGCAGTGCCGTTGAGTGGATGAAGCATGAGCCCGAACATGAATTTGAAGCCAGGATTTGTTTACCCTGGGGAGGAGTTATTATTTTAAAATATACGTGGGTGGCCAACCGACCAACAAAACAGAACCGCAGTAGAGAACCGGAAGCTTTAGCCCATAATGCGTCACGTTAATAAAGATCTGTAACTCGCTGCCGGCGCATGCCCAACACACATCGCTTCTGGGGAGATTGATGACGGGAACATTTTAGCAGTTTGCATAATCTATTATTGATGCCCTCACGCGAGACCGGGACTGAAGAAACTGAGATACTCGCTTGCTGTTAACCGTCTAATTGCAGAGGGATGGTGAAGGATGACCTCCCCATGAGATGACTGCAGCTTGTCACGGATCTGAACCATTCACAAACGGATATCGAAACATTACAAACCCCTATGGAGGTGACCTTCGTGGCACCAGGTTGTCCTTTGTGCTGGTTTTAAGATCTTCAGACGCACCTAGTATGCATGGCCTTTCTGTATCGGGGCGCTAACGCAACCCGCCAGCCTGGCGCTAGCACTGCTTTACCGAGTCATATATAATACACAAGAGTCTATCCGCCAAAATTCAGAATTCTCCATCCTGCCCTAACCGCACAATAACATTTAGAAATTACCTCCAGCCAATGTAATTGAACGATGTAAACTTGCGGAGCACACCGCGATTAGACTAGATTTGAGACCCACTTTAATAAAGGAATATAGTGTGGGGCGCTCGCCACCAATTAATGCCTGTTTTTGTCTGCTCTATCCGACCCGTGTTAGTGCCCATCGGGTCTTTGAATACCACGTGTCCCCGTGGTGATGTATGTACGACCCCCCCCCCCCCCCAATTCCATCCCGGCCTCGGCCACACCCCTGTCCGCGCTCGATTGTCGACATAGGGTTCAGCCATGAGGACGCCGGAGTGGGACTGCCCGTTGCCGAATTTCGTTGGACCAAATGGTCGTTTGTGCTGGTTGTAAGAGCTACAGACGCTCGCAGTTTTTACAACCGCGCTGTACCGGGACGATAATAAAGGAATGTAGCGTGTCACTACGGCGCCGCGAGGTACAATGACATATTGCGCAGCGAGGGACCACATGTGTCTCGTAAATATATGACGTAAAAATTATATATTAATAACTGCATATTGTACTGCGGCACTCGGTTTTTTCAATTAAATTATGACATACATAATACAACAGTGATTCGCACCATGGTGTTGTTAATTCATTTATTGCCGGACAGAACATAAGTAAACTGCAAATTGCCCTTCATTCCCAAGAGATTTTCCCTATTTCAAGCCAAACCGCGGATCCTTTGATGGTCATAGCATGCGATAGACCTTAACCTTAACAGTTGGTATCGTGTAAAACACCAGCAAGACATTACTTAGTGGATCCCTGTTTTCTATGCCATGGCAGGACTAAATTTAATTTCACGTTAGTCGTACTGAGTACCGATAGATCTAGTGGCTGGTCGCTTCTTCAGTCAAGCAATGAAACAAAAATCATGTTTTTGTTTTCTAATTGCCGCGTCGATGCTATTTTCACTTGAGAACTTAGACAGGAGACAGAAAAAAAGAGTAATGGAAAGCAATTTGGAGAGAAGCAAAGAGAGAGAGAGAGGGAGAGAGAGATAGAGGGGCAGAGGGATATTTTGGGAGGGGGAGCGGTGAAATAAAGGCCGATAGGGCTGGACGACGGCGTCTGGTGGAGCCGCGACTGAATTCATTGTCAATGGCCAGAGCTCGTGGCTTGAGGCAACGTCCATCAGAAAAGTCTGGCGGAAAACATGGTCTAATCCGTCGCAGTAGCATCGATGGGTCATCACTCAGCAGACGTCCGAGATATGGTGAGGTCTGAAAGGGCAAAAGGCAAGGCTGCATGCACTGCTCCATTCTCGGCATATCCCTACTCATTTAAGTACGATTAGAGTCGAGATACGGCAAAACTGATTTCATTGTCTCATTAAGGCAAAGACAGATTTGTTGGCGGATCGATGATCAATTTGTGAACAGATTATGTCGCACCGAATTACATTGCAGGCTGTAGTCTCGAATTTGTAGGTTAAGTTCACGCTACACAGACAAATGACAAAATACATAGAATGATTTCCGGTAGCATAAGGTTGATCGCTTTGCTCATCACGCAGTTTGTTTTCTAGCATATAATGATAGATTCACTTTGAGGTGCTTTGAAATACAAGTGGGTAAACTTCATTTGTGCCCGCAATATATTGTAAGTTAACGGCACATGGATGAAAAACAACTGCATGGAATCATGAGATATTACAGGCAATGAATGATATAGGCAAAGCTGTTAGGTTCGCCTGATGAAATATGCGATTAAGACCCATCGACATCTATCGCGTCACGTGAAGATATTATTATTAAGAACTACACACCTACATTCTGCAACGCCGCCATGAAATTGTCCCTTCCTTCATCCGCTCGATCCATTCAGGTTTGTCTATATATCTGCATTGATCTGGGTCTTCATACCCATGCCTGTCCGGTAAACGGAAATAACAACTTGCATTGTTCTATGTAGTTCAGACGCAAACCTACTGAGGGCCTGGGAGCGCCACCCACGCGCATTGTTATCCGCCACGGACAGTGTCCCGGTTGTCAACACATGCCTGGGTCTCGGATTGGTTAACCTGGTGAAGTCGGCCAGCCGACCGACCCCATCGCTCACAGAAAAGCTGATTGCCACGACGGGACAAATGACACCTTGATGTGGTAATCTACCACACACGTAACCTAGGGCGGCGCCGCCAAACGCGTCATCCGGCCTCACCAACAATCCCGGCTAACTTGACAAATGAGAGAACTGTGAGAAGGATCGGAGCCGCTGCTTACGGACGAGATCCCGCAGACTGTCGGTGTCTTGTTTGGGAAAGTGATCGTTGAACTCACGTGATCTGGTGGAGTAATGCTATTGGTGGGATCAAATTAATTAGTTTTAGGAAAGGTGAAAATCCTTTGGACGCACAATGTGTCCCATTGGCCAGGTGTCGTTCTGGTTATATATTTATATATATATATTGTAGACGTTTAGAACTCCCTTAGATATGTTGGAGTTACCTAGCTTCAATTACTCGGCGTGTCAAGGGGCGCGAATGACACATGTGTTTTAGGGCGCTGTTATTATAATAATGTGGTAAATGATTTCTAGAATTGTGGTTGCTCCTATCAGAAAATATTTCCTGGCATTGCTGTTGCGCCTATGAGGTTTCCCACTTTGTATAACTGGCGGATTTTCCTTCATGTGCCGATTTGGAGATGGAGAATGTACAGGGGGGTATAGTTAGCTTTGCACATAAATACAGTTGCAAAGTACCTTTTTTACCGGGGGAAAGATCTGAAAGCAGTGAGGAATGATCCAAATTCCCAGCAGGGTTTCGTCGGAAACCATTTTGTAATTAGACCCGTCTCTCTTATGAAGCATGAACTGATAAACACATATAAAAATGCACATACACATAGGACTGGGGCCGAGGTGCCGGAAGCTGGGGGGGGGGGGGGGGGTTATCATGGGTTAATGATGCATCCTAGCTCACCTGGAACCGAAACCGTGGATCAACCTCAGAATACGTATGTTTAAAACGTAATCTTCTGTCTAAACTCCATGAAAAAAGAAAGATGGCGCATGGCTGCCATTATATTATATTACATTCACATAGCTCATTGAATCTACACATGCGCTGCTTTCTGTAGCTTGTGCTATTGAAAACCCTCAAATCAACACTGTACCTTTCTTACCCTACCCCGGCTCCACCCAACGCTGGTCTTCGACAATTTCTAAGTGATGTTGAATTTCAGTCGAGCGCGAGCCGCCAATTACTGTGAGTTTTTGTCTGCTGTGATACTCTATAGGAAAGGATCGGACTGCTCTTACTGGCCACACCGGGGCTTTGAATACCGCGTGTCCCCGAGGCGACGTAAGTACGTCACAACCGCAAGATGCTGGCAAACCAATCTCCCCTGCCCCGCCTCGGCCTCACCCCTGTCTCCTCCCGGTGGTCGATGAGGTCAAGCCACGAGAAGGCCCTGAGTGGGACCCCCGTTGCCCGAGTTGCTACTGTAGTCCTTGGGGGTAGCTATGCAGACCCAGATGGGCCACGACGCCCGCTGCAAAAGGGCAAATAATTTTCTTGGCCTAGTTTGGTTTCTTTAATGAGCACCTGTTTTTTTGTGTGTGAGCCGTGAATGTCGGCCACGCCAGGGGATGAAAGATGCGTGGTGCGGGAAGGGGGGGGGGGGCTGGAGGGGGAGAATAGAGGGGAAGGGTTGACGGGGCGCGGGACGCCACAGGACGAGACATAGTAGGCAGATCACACTCCAGAAGTTGCGCTGGAGGGCAGGGCAGGTGCCCAATCAGCCGGAGAAAGAGGAACGACTGTATATAGATAGTCTAATATACGGGGTTCGGCTGCCTATGGATACACCATGCATAGCGGTTCACTGGCAATCCTGGCACGATATTAGCCACCCCGGAGGGGGGGGGGTTCCCTGGGGGGGGGGGAGCACCTGACACAAACAACTGCACGGCCAATGAAGGTTATGACGTGCTGTGGCCACTGGACTCTTGGTGTTTTAGACCGTTTTCGCGCAGGGAAAAGCTAAACTGAACCAAAAAAACCTTCCAGGGCAGTGCCGTTGAGTGGATGAAGCATGACATAGATTGGGGGCCCAAACATGAATTTTCAGCCAGGATTTTTTTACCCTGGGGAGGAGTTATTATTTTAAAATATACGTGACTGGCGAACCGACCAACAAAACAGAACGACAGTAGAGAACCGGAAGCTTTAGCTCATAATGCGTCACGTTAATAAAGATCTCTAATTCGCTGCCGGCGCATACTTACCACGCATCGCTTCTGGGGAGATTGATGACGGGAACATTTTAGCAGTTTGCATAATCTATTATTGATGCCCTCACGCGAGACCGGGACTGAAGAGACTGAGATACTCGCTTGCTGTTAACCGTCTGATTGCAGAGGGATAGTGAAGGATGACCTCCCCATGAGATGACGGCAGCTTGCAACGGATCTGAACCATTCACAAACGGATATCGAAACATTACCAACTCCTATGGAGGTGACCTTCGTGGCACCAGGTTGTCCTTTGTGCTGGTTTAAAGACGTTCAGACGCACCTAGTATGCATTGCCTTTCTGTACAGGGGTGCTAAAGGAAGCCGCCAGGGTGGCATCTAACGCTGCTTTACCGAGTCATATATAATACACAAAAGTCTATCCGCCAAAATTTAGAATTTTCCTTCCTGCCCTAAGCGCACAATAACATTTAGAAATTACCTCCAGCCAATGTAATTGAACGATGTAAACTTACGGTGCACACCGCGATTAGACTAGATTTGAGACCCACTTTAATAAAGGAATATAGTGTGGGGCGCTAGGCACCAATTAATGCGTGTTTTGTATGCTCTATCCGACCCCTGTTAGGGCCCATCGGGTCTTTGAATAGCACATGTCCCCGTGGTGATGTACGTACGACACAACCCCCCCGCCCCCCCCCCGCCATTCCATCCCGGCCTCGGCCACACCCATGTCCACGCTCGATTGTCGATAGGGTTACTAATTGCAGCGTCGAGGCTATTTTCATGTGAGAACAACGAGAGGAGACAGAAAAAAAGAGTAATGGAAAGCAATTTGGGGAGAAGCAGAGAGAGGGAGAGAGAGAGAGAGGCAGGGAGAGACAGGGGGAGAGAGAGATACAGTGGCGGAGAGATGGAGAGAGAGGGGGAGACATAGAGGGACAAAGGGATATTTTTGGAGGGAGAGCGGTGAAATAAAGGCCGATAGGGTTGGACGACGGCGTCTGGTGGAACCGAGACTGAATTCATTGTCAATGGCCAGAGCTCGTGGCTTGAGGCAACGTCCTTCAGAAAAATCTGGCGGAAAACATGGTCTAATCCGTCGCAGTAGCATCGATGGGTCATCACTCAGCAGACGTCCGAGATATGGTGAGGTCTGAAAGGGCAAAAGCCAAGGCTGCATGCACTGCTCCATTCTCGGCATATCCCTACTCATTTAAGCACGATTAGAGTCGAGATACGGCAAAACTGATTTCATTGTTTCATTAAGGCAAAGACAGATTTGTTGGCGGATCGATGATCAATTTGTGAACAGATAATGTCGCACCATGTTACATTGCAGGCTGTAGTCTCGAACTTGTAGGTTAAGTTCACGCTACACAGACAAATGACAAAATACATAGAATGATTTCCGGTAGCATAAGGTTGATCGCTTTGCTCATCACGCAGTTTGTTTTCTAGCATATAATGATAGATTCACTTTGGGGTGCTTTGAAATACAAGTGCGTAAACTTCATTTTTGCCCGCAATATATTGTAAGTTAACGGCACATCGATGAAACACAACTGCATGGAATCATGACACATTACGAGCAATGAATGGTATAGCGAAACCTGTTAGGTTTGCCTGATGAAATATGCAATTAAGACCCATCGACGTATACCGCGTCACATGAAGATCTTATTATTAAGAACTACACAAATACATTCTGCAACGCCGCCATGAAATTGTCCTTTTCTTCATCCGCTCGACCCATTCACGTTTGTCTATATATCTGCATTGATCTGGGTCTTCATACCCATGCCTGTCCGGTAAACGGAAATAACAACTTGCATTTTTCTATACACAATTGTAGTTCAGACAGTGTCGCGATATATCGACATTCCCAGATAGAAAAGAATACTGTCTCTAGTCCCGGATAACGAACAATATGTCCTTATTCATGGATCACTTGGCATTAAAATCTGCATTTTGACGACTACGTCATTTCCTGAGGAGAAGAAAAGCACAATTGGCACAATATGTTCATAAAATCCCCCACCCCCCCCCCCCCCAGGTCGATTTGACATCTGTATGATTCATGTGGTTGGAAGTGCTGGCTCGGGGAAGTGGGGGTGGGGTGCAAACCTACTGAGGGCCTGGGAGCGCCACCCACCGCACACTGTTATCCGCCACGGACAGTGCCCCGGTTGTCAACACATGCCCGGGTGTCGGATTGATTAACCTGGTGAAGTCGGCCAGCCGACCGACCCCATCGCTCACAGAAAAGCTCATCGCCACGACGGGACAAATGACACCTTGATGTGGTAATCTACCACACACGTAACCTAGGGCGGCGCCGCCAAACGCGTCCTCCGGCCTCACCAACAATCCCAGCTAACTTGACAAATGAAAGGACTGTGAGAAGGATCGGAGCCGCTGCTTACGGACGAGATCCCGCAGACTGTCGGTGTCTTGTTTGGGAAAGTGATCGATGAACTCACGTGACTTGGTGGAGTAATGCTATTGGTGGGATCAAATTTATTAGTTTTAGGAAAGGTGAAAATCCTGTGGACGCACAATGTGTCCCAGTGGCCAGGTGTCGTTCTGTTTATATATTTATATATATATTGTAGACGTTTAGAACTACCTTAGATATGTTGGGGTTACCAAGCTTCATTTACTGGGCGTGTCAGGGGGCGCGAATGACACATATGTTTTAGGGCGCTGTTATTATGATAATGTGGTAAATGATTTCTAGAATTGTGGTTGCTCCTATCAGAAAATATTTCCTGGCATTGCTGTTGCGCCTATGAGGTTTACCTCTTTGTATAACTGGCGGATTTTCTTTCATGTACCGATTTGGAGATGGAGCATTTACAGGAGTCAGGATTCATTTCATTTATTTAACCAATACATGACATAGAATATACAGATAAACGACTGGAGGCTATAATCGTATGGGTTAGGAGATCCAGGCTAAGACCAGAGGTCGCTGTCGCCTGGACCACCTGAGGGTCAGAAATAAGTATGACGTAATAACAAGAGGCAGAACATATGCTTAGAATAAACGAAATGATATCAGGCTCGAACAAATATAAAGGCTTACAGTTCACAATTTAACACAAACTCCCATTCAAAATAAATACACAAAACCAAATAAAAAAATTAAAAAAATTATCTTTCTTTTTACACCCCGACCCACATTTATATGCTAAACAAGTGCTATAAGAGGTATGTCAATGTTTTTTATATATATTGCTCAGTTAAGACAAGTATAACAATTAACCACGGTACATACATATGTATATGACTCCAATATCGAAGATTTTATGTAGTTGGAGAAGCCAAGAATATTGTGTGATATAATTTTCTCGAGAGTGGTTGAAGGCTCACTATTAATCAAATAAACAATACTGTGGCGGATACATTGAAGCGCAAATGAATGTTGGACTCTGCTGGTAAAGACCTGAAACTTATGACGGGTATTATAATGATGAACATCTCTTCGCTGAAGAAGCGGTATACTTAGAAAATATTTCGGTAGCGTATCTTTTTTCAGTTTGTAGTAAAATTTTAGTAATTGAATTTTGTGAATGTCAGGGAGTTTAAGGCATCTTAATTGCTTAAATAGGGGTTCCGAATGTGCATTGTATTTACTGAATGTAATGACTCTCATTGCCTTTTTCTGAAGTTTAAAAAGGCGGGCATTGTCATATCCCCAAACCATGATCCCATATGTGATGTGCGGTAAGATAAGCGTGTTGTACAACGTTAACAGTATATGTTGAGGAAGCGTGTATTTTAACCGGTTTATGACCCCAATCGCCCTTGTGACTCGTGTTGCAATTTTCTGAATCTGAGTATGCCACTTCATGTTTTTGTTCAAAGTGATACCCAGTAAGTTAAAATTGTCTACACATTCTATTTGTTGATTATTAATCTCAAGAATAGGGGGCGTAATTTTTCTTTGAGGAGTGTGAAAGACCATAAATTTTGACTTTTGCACATTAAGGACAAGTCTGTTGGCGTCTAACCAGTGGCTGATTTTGCGAAGTTCTAAGTTTATATTGGGAGACGACAAACCTGTTGTGAGGGGGCTTATTGAGAAAAAAAGTGTCGTATCATCAGCATAAATTATATATTCAAAGAAGAGGGCCAAGAATGGACCCTCGCGGAACCCCAGTGGTTATGTTACAAAGGTTTGAGGCAGTGCCATCGATATCCACATATTGTTTGCGATCCGAAAGATAATTGTTAAACAAGTCTAGTGCCACCCCTTGTATACCATGGTGATGTATTTTTTTTTGACAATATACCATGATCTATTGTATCGAAGGCCTTGGAAAGATCAAGATAGATGTTAATGGGACATTCATTTTTGTCCATCGCCATAAGGGTACGATCCACTAATTCCAAGACAGCCGTATCAGTTGAATGTTTGGGGCGAAACCCATATTGACTATTTACAAATAAGTTGAAGTTTTTTAATAAAAAAATGTATGCATTTGATTTGCCATAATTCTTTCTAGTACCTTTGAGAGAGCAGGTAGAATGGATATAGGACGATAATTATTGATGTCATCTTTATCTCCTTTTTTAAAGACCGGTACGACCTTCGCTATTTTTAATTTAGTGGGAAATATACCCGTAGTTAGTGTTTGGTTCACTACCAGAGTGAGAGCCTCCACGATTTCACCCTTAATTGACTGGATAAGCTTCACTGAGAAGGAATCTATACCTTTGCTGTTTTTGGGCTTTAAACTATTAATGGCATCCATTACGGTCTCTGAGGTGACGAGATCAAATTTGAATTTAGTGGTCGGTTTAGGCTTTAAATATTCATGGAATTGGTAGGGGGGATTGGAAGAGACCGCTTTCACAAGGTCCAGCCCAGCCTGCGCGAAGAATTGATTAAACTTGTTGGATATAGTCAAACGGTCAAATATTTCATTGTCACCTATTTTAATATGCGCGGGGAAGGTCCTTTTATCTTTTGAGAGGTTAAGCACATCTTTCAGGGTACTCCATGTGCGTTTTATGTTATTTTTGCAGCTCATGAATCGATCATGGTAATATTGACGTTTAGTAAGATAAATACTTCGCTTAAGAATGCGATTATAAGTTCTGAGGTTGATTTTAAGCGTCTCATACAACGGGCTGTGCTGTGGGGTTCCCTTAAATGTTTTATACATTTTGTCTCGGAACTTAATAGATTTGATGATGCCACGAGTTATCCACGGGTTGGCCTTATGCTTGTATTTACAGAATTTAACTGCTTTATCGGGAAGATGTTTTTGCTTTGCTAGAGAGAGAGCGGCCTCAAGGATGTTATAGCTCTCATTTGGATTATTGGCGATATCTGTATTCAATAGAGTATGAATTGCCATTGAACCTACTTCGTTTTTAAACATTGACATTAATTCTGGGTTAGCTTCAGATACTTTTAGAATTCTCTTCCCTGTCTTTCGCGATGTTAGATGCGGGACAGATAGGAAATACGGCAGGTGGTCTGACATGGGTTTCACGAGAATCCCCGCTACTGATTCTATTAATACATTGCTCACGTTGCAATAAAAGTTATCAATCAGTGAAGCCCGTGTTTCCGACAATCTAGTTGGCAAAGTAATTTTCGGGATAAAACCGTTTGCTAACATTGCGTCAAAAAATGCCGCGACACTTGGTTTTTCATTGATTCTTAATAGGTCTATGTTAAAATCCCCAGACAAAACAACCAGCTTATTTACTACTCTTAGATGTGACAACGTATGAATTAGTTCCTCAGTGAAGACCGTATAACTTTCCACAAGATCATTCGGCGGTCTGTAGACATTTCCAAGAACAATGTGTTTTTCCATCGAGTCATTTTTGACTTCAAAAAATTGGGCCTCCCAACCAGTTCTCTCGCCCGGGATTAACAAGCATTCAAACTCTAATTGAGTGGTCAGGTAAGTAATTAAGCCACCGTGTCCACTAGAGCTCTTCCCCTGAGACACAATATGGTACCCGTCTATATGGAAATTGGCAAGATCAACGTCATCGGATAGCCAACTCTCTTGTATGCATAAGACGTGTAATGTGACATTTTTTATTCTTAAATCATCAAGAAAGATCTTTAGCTCATCTAATTTCGAGGACAATGAGCAAATATTAAGGCTTAAAATATTCAAGTGGCCCTTCACATCCAAGGTACCTTCGACTAAATCGGGTTCAAAGTATGGAGAGTGCTTGAGTAAACACGGCTCGGAGTCATCTATTTCCGTGTTGTCAGAATCGTTTGAATAATCGAGCCTTTCTGTTAAGGAGTTTGAGCTCACACCTCCGTATTGCTTTAAAATACACTCATCTAATAGGCTAGCCATGGCTGTATGACAATTATGTTACTGCTATAACAGTGAAGCGAGATATGCCACCAACGTCTTACTTTTGGCATATTTGCATTCTTCCACAATCGTGAAAAGACAATTCGACATTCATTGATATTTACCTCTAGCACAATTACAATATAACCGGGAGTCAAACGAATTGCAGAAAACACCTGAACAGTGTAACATGAACTAAGAACAATAACGTCTTCACAACATAACATAGTGATATACTTTCACTATGCGCCAGTTTCTCGCGGTCGTTTAACATGAGTATTACCCACGCAACAGAATGAGTTACTACACACAATTAAACCTTAGAGCGCCATGCATTTGTAAATCAGGTATGGTATATTTCAGCAGCACTGAAATTCACAAGACATATTTCGCGACAGTACTTCAAAATGAACAGGATTACAAGCAGTGAGTTCATTTGTCAATAACGACAATACGGGATTAGTACTTACGTAACTAACGTCATTCTTACAGTTACAACAGACTGCGAACACAATGTTCATGGTGCAGTTGCCAATTAGACCACTCACATTCGCTTGTGGGTTCACATCAGTACATCTAGAGGAAATGGACATGATTCTTGTTTCTCCTAATCACTACCAATGCCAATATCAATCACTACCAATATCCAGGGATATGTGCGTCTGTATTACATATATTCGCGCGGACACTATGGTTGTAATCTTATGCGCTCATACACAGCGAGGGCAGTGTCTACCGCACGTTCGTGGAGGCTAAATTTCTTAAATCCCAACGCCGTGGCATGGTGATAGTTTGTGATAAATATGACAATGTTAGACAGTCTGTGACGTTGCAGAATAAACCGGAGGTGTCTACCTGAACCGTAGCTGCCATCGTCCTGCCAGCCTTCGGTGATGTTCTCGGCACAATCAGCTAGGCGGAACACTGCCGAAATATGCGCGGCGCCAGCGTTGTTTGGGTCCAGATGGATCCGTTTGTATGCTTGACGGACGTCGTTTAGGCTGCTCACTGGTGCCACCGTTGCAAATAGAGAGGCACCATTTTCCGTGATTTTCTCACCGGGAATGGTCGGCGGGGACTCCTGGGTGAGTTTATCTTGTTCACTGGGGCTGAGGGACAGCACATCTTTGGCTGTTACAGCTGGTAGTCGTTCTCGTTGGAGTTCGTTGTTAATATACAACGCGTCGTTTGTTATTTTGACACGGACTGAGTGCGGGGCTGCGCGTTGTCGTGCCGCGTAGGCCAGCTCTCCGAAGTCCCTACGCCTCTCGTAGATTTCAGGCGGGTTATGCGGGGTGAGCTTTACACGGTCTTTACCTTTCGGAAGCTGATTTCGAGCGAAAGTTAACAGATCTTTAACATCTTTATAGTTGAGGAGCTTAGCTACTATTGGCCTGATTTTGGTGCTGGAACTGGGGCGAGCTCCAAGGCGGTGGCACCGCTCAAAGACTGGCGTTTTGGTAAAGCCGCTTTTAGCAAGGAACGATCTCACAGTCTCTTCACAATTTTCCGTTTCCCCAAATTTAACTTCAGGCATGTTATGGAATAATAAGTTATTCCTCATGCTTCTCCATTTAATGTCAGATATCTCTTCCTGTAGGTGTCGCAACATAATGTCTTGACGCATTGCAAGGCCCTTTAAGGTCATCACCTCTCGTTTTAAGTCACTGTTCTCAGTGGTTAAAATTGCAACCTTACTGCCAAGCTCACCTGCGTCAGTTTCAATGCAATCCAATTTCTCCGCAATTCCTCCTTTTTCAAATAGCTCAAGATTGTTGTTATCCTGTTGCAGGGCCAATTCCTCCAGTTTTTCATGTAATAACTCCAGGGTTACATCGCTATGCGGTTCCAATGCTTGTGACTCTGGCCTCACATATCCATTTTCATCAGTATCCCCGTTATCGCCCAAGGTAGAGGCGGCCGGCGGTAGCTCAGCGTCAACATTCGTTCTTTTGTTAGAAATTTCCATACTGTTCGTCCTATATCTCTTTCTAGATCTTTTCCCCATGTGTGTAGTGATATTTTCAATCCGATTTGAAGTACTTTGCTGCGCGATTCTGTAGTAATATCAAATATATCGTACCGCCGACTTAAAGCGCGACCTTAGCAGTCCGCCATCTTGCAATCGGGGGGTATAGTTAGCTTTGCACATAAATAAAGTTGCAAAGTACCTTGTTTACATAAAATAATACTCATATTGGGGGGGGGGGGGGGGGAGGCGAGGCGAGGCGGTCATAATGGAGGCCTAATCGGACAACAGAAATCAATGCGGTATATACCTAATGTCCAATTGGCAATTTTATCTCGTGGATGCCGCAAATCATCACAAATCAAGTTATCAGAACATAAGTTTTTCAATCGAGATATGATTTGAGGCATCAATTTCGACATTACATGCATGTATATTGAAGGGTTGTGTAGGGTTCCTCTTTTATGTTTCACCAGATCGACCCATTGCTGCAGTAGATTCCTCACCAGCCTTGCGTGCATAACTGTTTAGCGGACGACAACATTTATTGTGTCAAGCCGGTAAAACCTAAAAGGGGGAGCGCAACTATTTTTGTATCGAACAAATTCTACTATTTCTATTATAAAGTAGGCCTACTGATTGTCTGAATCACCTGGATATATCTAGAAAGAATATGGAAAGTGTAACAGTATTTTCGCTAAATGGTTACATTATATCATAATGCCCCATAATTGAACCATCAAGATAATATTCAACTTAAACCAAATTAGACTAAATTAGACTAAAACGATGAAACCTTGAAAGTAAGAGAAAAGTTAAATGTCTGTATTGTCATGGAGAATAGATATATCACATCGTTCTAGGATATGACATATCCTTTACATGGTGGAAGTACAACCCTATAAGTTGGGGGCATGACTTTGCAAACAAAGAAAATTGAGTTACATGGATACAGTATAACAAGACCTGAATGTTCCATAAAGCACCACTTAACTACATAAGTATGTGGCTCTAAATACCAGATATGTGTCAAATTTGAGTCCGGCTAAAATAGTCACTTTGACAAAATTTTAAACAGTGTTTTTATGTCAAGCAATTGGTAATTAAACAATTTGAATATATTATATAGACAATGATTGTTAATCTTTATACCAAGTCAGATTAAATATATATATGAAACATGGAAATTATAAAGAATGATCCCATTATGCAATGTAAGGTTTTGAAGAAACAAGTTTATATGGTAAATTAAGCTGGCCAGACAATTTCATGCCAGTTTGCTAGTTCATAAAGCAATTGACAACATAACCGTATTTCCACATTGCTGGATAAATCAAAATCACTTTTAAGATATGTGGTTAGCAGTAGTTTGACCAAATCTCAGACGGAAAGAATTTCAACCCCTAAATCTAATTAGCACCTCTGCAACTTGCATGATATGCTGGAAGCCAATTAGATTGAGTAATAAGAAATAAAACCATTGTAATTGGCTGAGCTAGATGTGACCACTACTATAGCCATGCTAACTGTGAAAATCATTTTACTATAAGTTATCAGCATCCTTTAACTGCCATTATATATATTTATATAAATGCAATGTTCATCGGTATTTCCACATGGGAACGGAAATAAAAAAAACAGGCACAAATTAAACAACTTTAGGCTGACAATAACATTTGAGCAAGTTTACTCTGGCTTTTTTTGGCAAACACTTTTAATTTCTCTTATAGGACTAGGCTAAATTAACATACGATTTTTCAATACCTATATGCATGGCTGATGATAAGCCTAAGGAATATTATAAATATATATATTAAAATAAACTCCCTCTAACTTATGGTACTGATTGATACTAATGGCATGCAAAAAGGCTGATTTTCAGTCAAAAGTAATTTATTGGGAACAAAACATTTTGTGATAATTTTAGTTACCTTGTAAGATATCTTTCATTGAACTTTTGTTAATGTTTGTGATTGTGCAGGTACCAGTGATGGTGACCTAAAGTAAATTTGCCTTGATGGCTTTATTTATATAAATTGGAGAAAACCTGTACCGATAGGTTGTATAAATGGATAACTTTTTTTACAAGATTTTAAGCAAACTAATATTACCAGGCTTTTCCGTTTGTGTAATCAGTCTATTGATAATTGACAATTGTTTATGGAAATGGTTTTTGGCATGTCAATTGCCAATGGCATTATTGTTGTGTCACTCTTAGATCATGCATAATAATTATCCCAATGTTATTCATTTATCTTATCAGCGCTGAAGAAATTAGAAAAAAACTAAAATTTTAGCCTTGGATTTTGCGAACAAAATGATTGCTAATATTTTCCATCTGATTGTGAGTAGTGGCTGGATCAGAGAGATCGAAGAGGCCTTGGATCGTGGGGCACGTCTCCCTGCAGCCCCCCACCCCACATTATTGTTGTCCTTTTTCATTTGCAAATTAAGACTTAGTCTTTAGTTTAGATGCCATCTTAGATATAAACATGATAAACCTGCCAATTTTTGTGTGCAGCCTGCTACGGTTAAATTGCTGCCAGGGCATAACATTTCAAAGGAAATTAATGACCCCCCCCCCCCCTCCCCCACACACACACACATCCCTGGATCCAAGCATGGTCAGCCTGAAATTGAAAATGATAGTCATGCGGCTAAGCTAGCCTAAAATTAGGTGACAGTAAAATTGCTAGGGTCAACTGTCACTGGCACTGACGCAGTGACTGTCTGTGTGTCTGACACATTGACGGTGTGTGTTTGACACAGTGACAGCCCGACACAGTAAAAATGAGTCACACTAACCACACCGACGGCGATGGGTGGCAGTGCAGCCAGTTCAACAGCTCAGGCTCAGCTGTCGGAACGACAGACGGACAGATAGCCTGAATGTTCAGACGTTACAGTTTGACAGTCTGATGCTTACTGGAACAGTCACGACACAAGAACAAGTGTCAAGAGCGCCCTCTTGAAAGAACGAGTCAAGAACGAGCGCCCTCTGCCGAGAGTGTGACAAGGAATAATTAGCGCGGCGCGGATCGTTCAACTCATAAATGTATTGCAATTTAAAGCGTAAATGAAGTGTCAGCGTTTCAATCATTTAATTATTAAAGACTTGATAATTTCGACACATTTCGACCAGTGTTTAGGGGATAATTTTGTGGTTCAGTGGAAATTTGCTCCTTATTCAGAAACATCTCATGGGGGCTGTTACGCGAAATGAAAGTTCTAAGCCCATGCTTGAAATAAACTTTGATTATGCACCCATGTTTCCTTAAGAACTCGCTTGCGCTCGCTAGTAACGCCTTTCTGAAAGGTTAGCATTGGAGCATGATTTCCGCGTATAAAGCCCAGTATTTGATTTATTAGGCGGCCCAAAGAACACCATGTGACGTTTATTGTTGCATGTAACATAAACGATACTGCTTAAGGACTGTATTATTTGATTGGGAAAGTTGCCATGTAACCTCAGAAATCTAATCTGTTCCGCTCTCCACATGTAGCTCGTCCAGTCTATGTTCGTGCCATCTCTTCATTATTGCGTCATCAGATCCTCTCACCGGTGCTTAACATATGCCGACGCAACAAAACTAAGCAATCAACCGGATAGAACACCTCAGAGATACGTGCTACTTTCACATCGCGATAGATTCCCGCCCAATTTAGACGTGTGAGAGACACATCAGGCAATACGCTAGATTTTCAATAACACGCGATGCAACAATCACGTGGAAAGAACAAAAAAACACCCCACAAAACCCATGGGCGATTCCCGGTAGCTCACGATACCACGATGGCCTTTGTGCGTCACGTGATTACAGGGTACCGGCAGCCTCTTGTGACGAGGCGGCAATGTATTCTGGCAGGGAACGGGTTTTGTACCTGACTCTAGCCCTATCTAAGCCGCCAGTTGCACCCTCAGCCCGCGCTGGCGTCCGTTGCAATTTAGCTTGTGTCTAGTAGGCTGGACCATGTAAAATGTGTCCACAATTCTTTTATACTCTTTTTTTTCGTCGCTTTTTTTTCGTCGTCTCTAAGTATGTTGATGGAAACCCGGTTATCACTTCAAAACACCTGGTACTCATCAGGAAATACAATGCGGGCGTTTTATACCATTTGTGTGTATATATGGAGGCTCAACTGGGCCAAGATACCGCTCGGTACAATGATCGGTAAGGCCGCGATTATTTTTTCGCGTCTGAATCAATATAAAAAATGAACCCCCACCCACACAAATTGACGTCTGTATTTACTAATTCGGATTAAGCCCTATCATATTAAGCCACATTACGCAATCCCTACCAGAGTTTTATAAAGCGAGCTCCTGACGGCTACATTGATGTGTCAGATGGTAAGTTGTATGGATGTATGGCTATATGGTTGTCAGATGGTCGTCTAAACTAGTATGGCAGATGGTGGATAGTTGTATGGGCTTGACAGATGAACGGTTATATAGGCGTGACAGATGGTCGGCTATATGGGCGTGACAGATGGTCGGCTATATGGGCGTGACCGATGGTCGGCAATATGGGCGTGCCAGACGGTTGGCTATATGGGCGTGACAGATGGTCGGCTATATGGGCGTGACAGATGGTCGGCTACATGGGTTTAGGAGAAGGACGGCTCTGCGGGTTTAGGAGAAAGACCACTCTATGGGTGTGGCCGATGTACAGATATATGGGTGTGGCAGATGGGCGCCTAAAATAATGTGACTGATGAAAGAAAATATGAGTGTGACAGATCGGCGGCTATATGAACGTGACAAAGACGGGTGGGTGGGGTGGGGGGAGGGGTTCTATATGGACGTGAAAAATGGGCGGCTATATGGGAGTGTTAAGTGGATAGGGAAAAGCCGTTTTCAGATGAATTGCAAAACGACTGACCTGAATTCCTCATAAAGGGCCCGCCAGTCTTATGGACAGCTACAAGCCATGCCAGAAAAATGTGAGCGGATGAGACAGAGGCCCATCCATCAGCATACCTGTCTCAGCCAGCGGGCTTCACTTGCTGGGCGTGTCAGGTGGCACAAAGGATAATATAAATACCAATTTAAAAGATGTCATTAGATGATCCACTATTCTTTATTATTGCAATCCCGAGCGGATCGTCCAATTTCTGAGTGCAAAAAAAGGGCTTGTTCCAAAAAAATCTGATTTAATATTCACCGATTATGGGACGCTTACCGGCGTTGGGAGATGCAAAGTAGCTGGCGCACCAAATGTGCCAGGGGACCGCTTTAGCTTTTGTCTAGCATTTTTCATTGGTCTTTACTGTATTGTTGTTGACAGTTTCATTAGAGGTACATCTCAGACAGAGACAATTTATAGCTTGCCCGACCGGCCCGAGTGCAAGATGAACAGCGGTGTATCAAAAAAAGCTTTGTCGCCCCTCGTCTGGGCTTCACTATTCCTCTTGAGGTTTCATGTAATATGGGGCGATGGCCGTTCGACTTCCGACTTCGGCGAGACACCCGGGTACATGTGGTTCAAGCGTGATCGATGAACTGCATTTTGAGTATCTGTTTTCCAGTCAACCTGTGCACTTATCTCCATCAGGCATTGCGACTATATTGCATTATATCATCGGTGATAACGGAAAGAGCTGTTGCCTAAAATTAAAACTTCAACTCCCAGTGTTATACGTCTAATTTCACAGTTATGTCTTTTTGCCAGATTGCCACCCTCGCACATTTTCGAGAATGAGATGTGTGCTAAGAAGACATACATATCATTAAGAAACCGTAGAAAGTCTATTGAAAACCCCCAAATAAACACAGTACCTTTCCTACACCCCAGCCCCCCGCCCCCCCCCCTCCCCTCCCATAGCCTGACTGCACCCGACGTTGGTCTTTGACATTTTCTAAGTGATGTCGAATTTCATGCATTGCATGTTGTCAGCCGAGCGCTAGCCCCCAATTACTGTGAGATTTTGTCTGCTTTAATGCTCTATAGGAAAGGAGCGGACCGCTCTTATTGGCCACACTGGAGCTTTCAATACAACATGTCCCCATGACGACGTAAGTATGTCGCTCCAGGATGCTAGCAAACCAATCTCCCCTGCCCCGCCTCGGCCTCACCCCTGTCTCCTCCCGGTGGTCGATGAGGTTAAGCCACGAGAAGGCCCTGGGTGGGACCCCCGTTGTCCGAGTTGCTACTGTAGTCCTTGTTGGTGGTTGTGCAGGATGGGCCACGACGCCCGCTGCAGAAGGGCAGATCATTTTCTTGGCCTAGTTTGGTTTCTTTAATGAGCACGACGGGGGCGCGGGACTCGGGACTCAGGACCCCACAGCACAAGACCTAGCAGGCAGATCACACGCCAGACGTTGCGTTGGAGGGCAGGGCAGGTGCCCAATCAGCCCGATAAAGAAGAGCGACTGTATATAGATAGTCTAATATAGGGGGTTCGGCTGCCTATGGATACACCATGCACAGCTGTTCATTGGCAATCCTGGCACGATATTAGCCACCTCGGGGGCGGTGTTCCCTTGACACAAACAACTGTACGGCTACTGAATGTTATGACGTGCTGTGGCCACTGGATTCAAAACAAATTGGTGTTTAGACCGAGTTGGTGCAGGGAAAAGCTAGCCAGGGCCAAAAAACCTCACAGGAGAGTACCGGTGAGTGGATGAAGCATGATTCACATTAGGGGCCAAGACATGAATTTGAATTCAAGACCCAGTGATATGAGGTTTAGTGCGCTAACCAATACACCTGGGAGGCCCTCTACGCGGTTTCTTTTACCGGTGGGAAGAGTTATTATTTGTAAATATAAGTAGATGGCGAACCGACCGACACAACAGAACAAAGAAGACAACCGGAATCTTTGGCTCATAATGCGTCATGTTAATGAAGATTTCTAACTCGCTGCCCACGCATACTTGACTTAACACACATCGCTTCTGGGGAGATTGATGATGGGGAAATTTTACCAAATGCTATTATTTATGCTCTCACGCGAGACCGAGACTGAAGGAAAATACTCGCCTGCTGTTAACCGTCTGATTGCAGAGGGATGGTGAAGGATGACCTTCCCATGAGATGACGGCAGCTTGTCACGGATCTGAACCATTCACAAACGGATATCGAAACATCACAAACCCCTATGGAGGTGACCTTCGTGGCACCAGGTTGTCCTTTGTGCTGGTTTTAGGACCTACAGACGCACACAGTTTGCATTGCCTTTCTGCACCGGGGCGTTAAAGGAAGCCGCCAGCCTAGCATCTAACGCTACTTCACCGATTCATATAATACCCAAGTGTCTATCCTCCAAGTTAAAAAATTGTCCGTCCTGTCCGTAGCACACAATAACATTTAGAAATTGTTGTTCGTGCTGGTTATAAGAGCCACAGACGCACCCAGTTTGCATAGCCGCTCTGTCCCGGGTCGATAATAAAGGAATGTAGGGTCTCACTACGGCGCAACAAGGTACAATGACACATTGCCCGGTGAGGGACCAAATGTGTTTTGTAAATATGGCACGTAAAAATTATATAATATGTATAGGTGTCACCTAAATAGCGAGTGAAGTTAGATCATCAGATGTGAGAAAATATTTTTAATATTACATAATATATATATCAGGAAGGAATGCATTCATGCCTATGCTATATGGTATATGTTATACTGAGTTTAAAGTTACTATAAATCAACATATGCCCATTGGATAAGCTGGGTTGAACAAATTTGGCAGTAGAGTGTATTTATTAAAAGAAGCTATCCTTAGTTAGGCCGAACAATGTGGTGCCCCCCCCCCCCCCCCCTGTGTATATTCAGTTATTTTAAGATTAATCTGAATATATAGTTTATAACTGACAGGTTAAAGTGGCCCACCGATTTCCTTTTTGCATTAGCTGAAATAGTAACTTTAATAACAGGTGATACTTTTCATTACATAGTCAAGCAAATCATATATGTAATTCATAAATATTCATAACAGATTTTATGCAGTGAAGTAGTTTCAAAAAAGGAAAAGGAAACTTACCTCAGTTATTGTAAGCAAATTATTTCGTACATTTCTTTCTTATATATTATCCAATAGTCGATCATGACAAATTAAGAGTGGTATCCTTTTTTTAAGCTGTATATATTATAAATATATCAGTTTCTTCAGCAGGAAATAATGTTTAAAGCATATCTAGTAATAGATGCACCCCCTGCCCTATTAGGGGAAAAACTACTTTCATATTTGACAAAAATGACAAAGTAAGCTTAGTCTAGCCCGAACCTTGTGCCTGTTGTCAGGCAGGGAGGGAAGCACGACTGGACGCGTTACAACAGCTCCGTGATGGGACTAAGCTTAGTCTAGCCTGGCCCATAATCAGTAATTAAGCTTATATGTTACATGTAACTTAGAGTTAGCCTCCCATAAAATGACGAGATTATGAATTTAGACAAAGTTAATTAAACTATTAGATCAACTACTTATAAAAAAATATAGATCCATACATACCATAACTCGTATGTTAACATTGGTTTGAAAACATTTGAAAAAAATAACCCTCCTCTGACTAGATGATAAATCTATGTTTGATAATGGAGCAATATATGCTTTAACACAGCTCATTTCCAGGAGAAAGGAGCATTTGACTGATTTGAGGTGCTGTTAAATCATAAAAGACAGATCACCCATTGAAAATTACCCATTAAATTTCTTAAATATAGAGGTGACTGAATACAGATAATTGATCTAGGCCTACTGCAAAAATGTGGTACATTGTTCGTTTTACATTGAAATATCAGATGTAGATCTATAATATAAACTAGATCTATGCATGTATTTAAGCGATGAGTTTGAGCTTCTTTTTCTGGAACATACACTGCCCTTTATTTGAGGTAATCAAAGTGCATGTCTACCTTTGAAAGTTTGACAGTTATTTCACAACAAATGCCGCTTAATCCTGGTTAAATCTAATGCTGAAATAAGTTTTTTTTTCAAAGTTACATTTCATTAATTCTTGTGAGCTGCCTACGTTTTGCTTTTTAACTTTCAGCTAAGCTTATTTGTTTCATTAGTCTATCAGTTTTTTGGTTTCTGTAACTACAAAAAGTAACTGGTCAATGAAAAATACACGAAAGCATGCATGCCCTCTGACTTGGAAAAAAGCGTTGGTAAAGAATTCAATATTTTATCAACATGCATGTGTTTAGGGAAATAAATTCTGCAAATGTAATTGTTTGTTTTTTTCAACTTTTCCCTAATTAATGAGGTTTTTCTTGCTTCAATATCCTGTTTGTGTACTTTTTGGGTTTCAACTTTTCAATTGTTTGTTTGTTCACACTTTTTTTTCATTCATTTTTGGAAAAAAACTCTTAATATATTCCTTAAACAAAGTTTTGGTTTTAAAACTGTGCAAAGTGACCGCAATCATGGAAATAAATGCTAGTCCAACAAAGCAGAAAATTCTGCAAATGCAATTATGTTTGCCTAGACTTTTCCTCAATTGATGGCGCTTGTCTTGCTTCATTGCGCTTTTTTTGTTGACTAGCTTTACCCAATGAATGGCCCTTTTCTGTTTTTTTGTCTTCATAAATTAGCTTTTTTTCTTCTCATTTAGTGTTTTTATAACAAAAAAAGACCTAGTGTCTCTCTATATATTGGGTAGGTTTTTGGGAATTACCTTTTCTTTAACTTCAGTTATATTCTGTTCCTTAGTTTGTCAGTTTTTAAAAAAAAACAGCGAGAGACTAACCAACCAAAGAAAAACAATTCTAGTCTACGCTAGCTGGGTTTTAAAATGAAGTGAACCTCCCAAGGAAAAAAATCCAACTGGTATTCTTGATTAAGAAATCAGAAAGAATGTTTTGACATCCACCATCATTTTTGCTTAAAAACTTACATCTTAGGTTGGGACTATTTTTGTTTTTGCCATACACAGAATTTGAGTGGGGGCAGTGTCCAAACTTGTCACTGCATGTGGGGGGTCCATGCCACCTCATATAGCATTCTTCCCCAGAAAGGGGGGGGGCTTCATGACTCAGATGGAAAAAACAAATACATTAAAAAATGGCATTTATCCTCAGAAAGGTGGGGTGGGTCTGGACCCCCAATCCCCCCCCCCCCCACCCTGGATCTGCCCTAGCTCGATATAAGTGTTTTCTTCCCCAAATTTGTTAATTTTTTCGTAACATGTAAATTGAAGGACTTGTTTTTCAAATAACTTACTTTACATAGTCATAGACACAAGCTTTCCATACTTGAAGCTTAACACATTGACAGTGAGTTGTACCTTGGCAGATCTATCATCTGGTGCTTGTGTAACAAGGATGTGTGCTGCGATGACTGTCAAAAGGTACCAGTGAAAAATAATGTGTTGTTTATGGTTAACCTACCTATTTCGCCTTTGGAGCTGAAGCCGTATTTCGTTAGGCCAATTTAAACACTCGAAGTGTCAGTGAAACTTAGCCTGTTGACTGACAATTCAATTGTTCAATCCGAAAAAGGCTACTCATGCTACCCGGACCAGACAATGTGAATATACAAAGCCTGGTAATCGAACCAGCAGTTAATTTGTCAAAGAAAATTAAGTTCGGAAAACCTGGGAAAGTTTGGACAAAAAGCACAGTACTTTGTTTACAAAACTTTAAAAGATAACCTACTGTCACTGCAAGGTGGGCGATAATACCCCACGATGCTAATCGAAAAGCGGACGGTACCTTTCGTTGAAAAAGGCTTTTGTGCTATTCGTATCTTAGGCAGTTTCCTGAAGATGATATGGTTTAATCACGTAGTCGTTGAAAACATTCACCCAATCGGTTGTTTCTCACAGTCACCTAAATCGGATTCGAAGTGTCATAATTGTGCGGACGAAGCGTTACGTCCCACCCGGCAGTTCCAATTGACGCGCAGCCTACCTGCGAGAGCGTTTAATTTAGCTTAAATTTAAGCCAATTATATAGTCCGGCACAGTCCGAAACATCGGCCTGAGGGACCGGTATTATCGTTTATCTGTGAGGGACCGGTATTATCGCTCATGTGTTCACGGTTTTTCAATCGCATGGACATATGAAATTTAAAAAAAAAAAAAAAAATTATACATGTGTGTTGCTATATAAGCTCGCTTCGCTCGCTATTAATAACTGCATATTGCACTGCGACACTCGAATTTCCCAATGAAATTATGATAAATATATAATACAATAGTGATTCGCACCATCGCGTAGTTAACTCAATTATCGCCGGACAGAACGTAAGTAAACTGCAAATTGTTCTTTATTCCAAAGAGATTTGCCAACGTTCAAGCCAAACCTTAGCTAATTTAAGGGGGCATACGCGAAGAGAAATACAGCCTGCAGGCACAAAAACATTCTTCAATCTTTACTTTTTTTTATATAAACTTTATTTATTTTACGAGGTTCACAACAGCGAATTCACATATTAATGTTCACCTCGGATAGAACAAACAGAAATGTAAATTGATTAACAGCAATGCAAATACAGAAACAAATCAATCATGTGACATAATTGAACAGTAAGGCAAGAATCAGTATGACATCTTTGGAAAAGATTATCACGAGAAACGTTTGGTACTGACTATGTAGCGCATAATAGATTGAAACATTGATGTGTTATCTTCAATGGTAAATGCAGATGAACCGTGGAGGAGCAGGTCGCATAGGATGTCACAATTAATTCTGGTAGTTGTGATTAGTCTTACATTGTACAGTTCTAGAAAGGATAGGTCTTCACAAAGTCGGTTTCTGTGTGCTGTAAAGGCCGGACACTTAAGTATATAGTGGATAGTATCTTCAGGTTGCGTCAGACAGTATTCACATATGTTATCACTAACAAAACCATATTTGTGTCTGTGGCCCTTGAGACCACTTAGGCCCATACGCAGTCTGCTAAGCTGGATGGCGCCGTGCCCGGAGAACATATTATACAACTTGTTGCATGGTTGGAAGTATAACGTCTTATATGAAGACTTGAAACAGTCAATGGATGTAGATTCTCTTACATCATCAGGCAGTCTGTTCCAAGCACGGATCGTCCTCCACAAGAAGCAATTGCGAGAATACGTTTTCATCAACCGTGGTTGGAACAAATCATTGCTGTTTCGTAATGGATACCGAGACACGTCGGAAATGGGTGGGGGAACCAGTGTCCTGAGATACTGCGGAGTGGCACCGGTTAACATTTTATATAATAGGCATAGGCAAAAGTATTCTCTTCTAGTATAAAGCGGGTCGGCGCCAACTTCCTGCAATAAATTAGTATGTGAGGTACAAGAGTAGGCACGCGTAGCACTGAGAAGGGCTTGTCGTTGGACATTTTCCAGTTTATCAGTCTGACATTTGGTGAGATTACCATGAAATACTGGGGTGGCATACTCGAGGATAGGTCTAACATGAACGTTGTATATGGACAGTTTAGTACGACGATCTATTCGTTTAGGCATACGCTTTAACATATTGACAGATTTCGATGCTTTTGCTATGATATTCTTAACATGGGTATCCCACTTCATGGTATCAGTAAGCGTTACACCGAGGTGACAATGCGTGGACACTCTTTGGATAGCCTGAGAACCTAACAGCAAAGACAAATCGGTAGGTCTACGGAGTTTCTTACTGAAGATCATATATACACTTTTGCAGGGATTGAATGTAACTCTCCACTGTGCGGCCCAGTTAGATAATTTATGTAAATCACGATTTATCGCAGACACATCATTATTCTTGTCCAGTACGAAAAACATGGACGTGTCATCTGCATACAGAAAAATGTCGCATTCTAGGTCTTCCACTAGGTCATTAACGTAAATTACAAACAATAGCGGGCCTAGTATAGATCCCTGGGGAACACCGGCGTTGATTTCTTTCCAGTCAGAACTCAGGCCCTCGATTACAACCCGTTGGTGTCGTCCACAGAGATAGCTTTGAAACCACCGAAGGAGGTCTCCAGAAATACCTAGGCTTTGCAGTTTAAAAAGGAGTCCATCGTGGAAGACTTTGTCAAACGCCTTTGATACATCTAGAAATACCATTACACATTCTTCGTTACGTTCAAAGGCAGAGTAAATCTTATGTACAAGGAATGTTAATTGGTTGCCGGTAGAGTCGTTCTTTTTAAAACCAGAGTTCCTCCATGTCAGCAGGTTTCGTCGGGACAAGTACGCATACAGATCATCGTTAACCACGCGTTCCATAACCTTTCCGACGCAAGATAACAGTGATATAGGTCTGTAGTTATCCTTGGAGGTTTTGCTATTTTTTTTAAAAACAGGAGTTACGTTTGCCGTTTTCCATTCTCTCGGAAAACTATGGGAGGCAAGGCTTTTATTAAACAACTCGGCTAACGGTAGAGCGATGACTTCAGCTACTTCCTTTAACATTCGATTGCTGATACAGTCGCAGCCATTAGCTTTATTAACATCGAGATGTTTTAGAACAGAGAAAACCTTAGATGCTGTGAATAGGACTGTGCTCAGTTTATCACTCGTTTTAAAATAGAGAGGAGGCAAGGAGAAGCCATCGTCGGGAGGAGGTAGCGTAGAATTTGCTGCAAAGAAGTCATTAAAGAGATTTGCCTTAGACAGGGGGTCTGTGTAACTTTTGTCATTCTCAACAATAGCGGGAATACCAAAATTGGATTTACCTGAGAAGAATACCTTACTAAGCTTAAAATATTCTTTACTGGTAGCAGCGGGATCTTGTAGTCGAGTGGCCATCTTCCAATAGTACAGTTCCTTGGCCTTATCGATTTCAATATGGGCTTCCCTTCGGACTGTTATGTATTGATTGTATAAAACGTGATTAGAACGGCATTTTGCGTAACGCTTATGCACTCTGTCCCTTTGCCGTAAAAGACACTTAATACGTGACGTCATCCAAGGTTTGTCACGGGGCCCAATTGTGATTGATTTGCTGGGAATATAGTTGTCTACGGCGTCGCGAAATAAGTCATACCAGTGTTTTGTGGTTTCCTCAACATCCGCAAACTGATCTAATCCCAGAGACCATGGAACACGTGATAAGTGTTCACGCATACCTATAAAGTCAGCCCTGTCGTAATAAAACACTTTTCTTCGTACTGAAGGTCCTCTGGGTCTTTTGGCATTAAGTTGACAAAAAACGATGTGGTGGTCCAGGTTGCATATAGGGGGAGAAACGCCACTGTCTGTAACATAGCCTGGGGAGTCGGTTATAATGAGGTCCAACAGAGATACACTAGTAGGAGTTACCCGGGTTGGCTTCTTAATCAGTTGCGATAGGTCGTTATTACGCGCAAAATCCACCAGACGATATTTTAAGTCGCTGTCGTCGTGACAACCATCAAAAGTGAGGCATTTATCGTTAAAGTCGCCTATCAGGATTATAGGAGTATCATTATTAGCTGAGGCTCGATCATAAGACTGGTACAAGTGTCGCATAAAATACTCAACAGAGTCCAAGCGCGAGTTCGGAGACCGATAGTAAGTGCCGATGAGCAGTACTTTACCTACCGCAGCAGTGACCTCAAGCCATACCGATTCAATGTTATCACTCTCCAGGTCAGGGCGGCGGGAAACTACCAGTGAATTATGAGAGTATACCATGACACCGCCCCCGTGCCTATTCCTATCATTGCGATATACTTGATAGCCACTCAGCTCTATATCATCGTCTGAGATGCTTGAGTCAAGCCACGTCTCAGAAACAGCGATTATGTCTGCACGTTTTTCAACAACAAATAACTGATTGATCTCATCTAATTTGTGGAAACGTTGACCTAATGGAACAAAACCTGATGCAGAATCCGGCTCGCTGACAATACTTCTCGTATTAATGTGGAAAACGCTAAATTCCTTACAGAACGGACCTGAATGTGGTTCTACATCACCGCAATTGCAATATCTGCCGTTGTCATACATATTTGGCCTGAGACGTTGTAAACATATTGGTCTAAGGTTTTCAACCCTGCTAGTAACCCTACTAAGTGATACATTAGCGCATGCATTGGTTCATGGCTATGACTCAAAAGCATAATAAACACTTTTCCGTAATAAACATTCGAACATACTAATGCCGACTGAACAGGAAATGGCAAATAGTGCGCAGTAGAACAAGTGCAGCGCCGAAATATGTGGGAATGCAGGACGCTGAGAAACAAAACATATTTACACTGATTCGGAATGCGTATGGCAGCTGTTACAAACAGCACTGTAACTACGGCACAAATGGCTATTCGATTACCCGAGTATAGCTCAATGCTGACATATATTCTTAGAGCAGTAACATTAAGATTTAATGTGGGGAACAATCTTTACTTAATGTTAAATAACTGATGTTACCCAGCGAAAAAAGAAAGGCCAGAACCAGCTTACAGTACGAGGATGCGGCGTTGATGGTTTAACGACATTAATTATTGCGTGTTCATAGGGCGAATCGGGCTGACTTTCGAAACAGCGAAGGGAATGAACAGTCGATATCGCGTTAAACACCATCAAGACATTAATTTGTGGATCCCTGTTTTCTATGCCACTGCAGGACTAAATTTAATGTCACGCTAGTCGTACTAAGTACAGATAGATCCACCGGCTGGTCGCTTCTTCAGCCAAGCAACGACAAAAAATCAAGTTTTTCTTATGTAACTGCCGCGTCGATTGTATTTTGACGCGAGAACAAAGAGAGGAGGCAGAAAAAAAGAATAATGGAAAACAATCCCGAGAGAAGCAGCGAGAGATGAAGAGAGATATATATAGAGAGGGGCAGAGGGATATTTTGGGAGAGAGAGGGGTGGAGGCCGATGGGGCTGGACGTCGGCGTCTGGTGCGACCGAGATTGAATTCATTGTCAAAGGCCAGAGCTCGTGGCTTAAGCAAACGTCCATTAGAAAAGTCTAGTGGAAAACATGGTCTAATCCATCGCAGTAGCATCAATGGGTCATCTCTTAGCACACGTCCGAGACATGGTAAGGTCTGAGATGGCGCAAGCCAAGGCTGCACCATTCTTTGCACGTCTCGATGATTAATTTGTGAACAGTGTCGCAAATTGTTACATTGCAGGTTGTAGTCCCGAATTTGTAAATTAATTATTTCACGCTACACAAACAAATGACAAAGTAAAGAGATTTCCGGTAGCAAAAGGTTGATCCGTTTGCACATCCTACATATTGTGTTCTATCACATAATTGTTGACACACTTTGGGGTGCGTGTAAATACAAGTGGGTAAACTTCATTCGTGCCCGGAATATATTAATGCAAGTGAACGGCACATGGACGAGTGCCGTTGGCATGGCATAGAATCATGACATATTACGGGCAATGAATAAAATAACGAAACCTGTTAGGTTTGCCTGATGAATTATGCGATTAAGACCCATCGACGTCTATCGTGTCACGTAAAGATCTTATTATTAAGAAGCACGCACTACCTTCTGCAACGATGCCATGGAATTGTCCCTTTCTTCATCCGCTCGACCCATTCACGTTTGTCTATAAAGCATGTATCTGGTTCTTCATACTCATGCCTGGCCGGTAAACAGAAATAACAACTTGCATTGTTCCTTTATACAAATGCCGTTCAGACAGTGTCGTGATATATCGACGTTCCCGGATGGAAAAGAATACGGTTTCAAGTCCCGGATAACAAAGAATATGTCCTTAATCATGGATCACCGAGCATTAATATATGTATTTTGACGACTATGTCATTTCCTGAGGAGCAGAAAAGCACAATTGGCACAACATGTTCATGAACCCCCCCCCCCCCCACCCACCACGTCGATTTGACTGTTGTATAATTCTTGTGGTTTGAAGTGGTGGCTCGGGCAGTGAGAGTGGGGGGTGGGGGGGGGGGTGCAAACGTACTTTAGGACCTGAGAGCGCCAGCCGGTCATAATGGAGGTATAATCCGGCAACAAAAATCAATGCGCTGTATACCTAATGTCCAATTGGCAATTTAGGCTCGTGAATACCGCAAATCATCACAAATCAAACAAACAAAACACTTCAATCGAGATATGATTTGAGGCATTATTTTCGACATTAAATGCATGTATATTGAAAGGCTGTGTAGGGTTCATCTTTTATGTTTCACCAGATCAAACCATTGCTGCAGTAAATTCCGCACCAGCCTTGCGTGTTAACTGTTTGGCGGACGACAAAAGTCAGGTCATTACCGCCTTACAGTTTTGCTTTGGGGAATGATTTTCGCGGCGTATGAAGCCCAGTATTTGATAGGCGGCCCAAAGGGCACCATCTGACATTTATTGTTGCATAAACGATAGTGCTTGAGGACTGTATAATTTGATTGGGATTTGCGATGTAACCTCAGAAATCTAATCTCTTTCGCTCTCCCCATGTAGCTCGACCAATCTATCTCTTCAGTATTGCGTCCTCCGATCCCCTCTCCGCTGCTCAACACCACTATACAATCAACCGGGTGAAACACCTCAGAGCTACGTGCTAAATAGCACGTAATTTTCACATCGCGATAGATAGATTCCTGCCCAATTTAGACGTACCCAAAGGGCACCTTCTGACATTTCTTGTTGCATAATATTTAGTGAAGTTGCAAGAGCACACCACCAAAGGACTGCAGTGGCGTTGATAAAAAAAGTTTGTCCCCACGCGTCTTGGCTTCGCTCACATTATTATCCCCTTGCTTTTTTATATAATATGGGGCAATGGCCGTTCGACTTCCGACGTCGGCGAGGCGTTTTCGTAATTCACACCCGCTTGGCGCTTCCGGTTCCTCAATTTTGCATATTTTAATTAATCATGAACTCTGATGAATATTCAATATGTCGCCGCAGACAGGAAAGTTAGGCCAACTTCTCGCCATCGGAAACTGTCAGTGACTGAAAACTGGCCACTTCGACATGATCTTAACCCGACCGGAATTATCTGTTCAGAAAACGGAAAGCTGATATAGACAATGAAGCTGATAATGTCAACACGGTTAATGTGCTTTCAGAGACCATGACAGGGACGAAGCGGAGACTGACAAAGCGAGACAGCCAGGCGGGCACCCGTGGGCGGGCAGCCGAGTTGGCTGTGAATGACAGCAACCAAGTAGCGAGAGCTGGGCCTGGGTGGGTTCCGTCGTGGTGGTGGGGAGGGGGGGCACTGCTATGCGAATCTGGTAAGGCGGTTCCACGGCGGGCCCCTTGAAGCCTGAGAGAGCGGACATTTGTGATGAAAAAGATACCCCCTATAAAACGGATATTAAAAAACTTAATTGCGACCGGGGGGGTCTGAAAATGTGCGTTTATAGGGCGGATTTTGGAGAAAAATACCTCTTCCGGTCGCAAGATTTCAGTGTGCCCCCCCCCCCTCCTCCCGGTCGTCAATTTTCTTTTTATTTGTCTCATCACTTTCAAGATTCCTGCACACGCCCCTGCTTATAGTTTATATCTTATACATCTGATCATGCATGTGAATGCTGCCCTAGCCCCAGTTCTGTGGCTGTAGGACGGGCACAAATCTGACAGGGCCCGTCTACAGCCACAGAGCCAAGCAAGCCTGTGACCGCGGAACGCCTTGGGTGCCGTCTAACCGCATCTCTGTGAAACAAACTAAGCCGCCAAATCCAGTATTTTTTAACTCCATAGATGTTATGTTACTGGGTAGCACCGTTGATATCTTTCAACGGAATCGGTGTTCCATGACATGTCCATCTTTTCCCACACAACAAATTTTGAATCGCCCGCTCACTCGCCGCTCGTCTTGGCGGAAGTTGCTAACTGAAATCTAAATGAATTAAAGATATCAGTAATTCATTTCAGGATATCTCTGAAAGAATTAAAGATAACAGTAATTAATTTAAAGATATCTTCAAATCAATTACTGATATCTTCAAACATTTGGACATATGCGCAAATACTCCATTGAAGTCCACGTTGGCTTGCCATACAGCCACGTGTCTGACCTGTGAAGTGAATGAACTTGGGGTAGTTATTTGACACCGCATGACACACCCCACATACGGCACCCGGGATATCCCTCCCAGCCATGTATCTAGCAAGATTCTAAAAAGGTCACTGGCTTGAGCTGCTCGCTACACATATATATACATTGCTGGAGGGGTGATGTACAGTGGTGGCAGACATCAAGATGACGGGCATATATCCATGGTTATCGATATATATATGTATATATAGAGAGAGAGAGAGAGAGAGAGCGACGATAAAGCACGAGATCGCCTAAACATTTTGATTCATAACACGATTTCTCATGTCAAATGTACTTTGTTTTTTTTCTTCCAGATTAAAAGGTTTCCATTTAGGCCTAAGCAAGGAAACGTTTGATTATCGAGAGGACGAATGGTAGGAACCGCCACATAGATAATTGAAATCGCCAGCCCGAGACAGTGCTTATCTTGGCTGCAGTATTCACACGGGCTCAACTTGTCGCCGGAGAACGTTTTGCAGTTGCTATCCCATTGAATTATAATTATGTCCACAGGGGGATACCTTATGTAGCGGTAGCTGTGTCCTCAGTGAGATACCGGATATTTGGCCGAAACAGTGTCCCCAGTGAGCTGCCGTTTGTTTCGCGGTTAATGTGTCCCGATTGGGCTTCCGTATGTTTGGCGATATCTGTTTTCCCCGTGGGTGAGCTACCGCATGTTTCATGGAATCCCAATGTCCCTCGTTGTGTCACTGTCCAGCGTGCCGCTCCGCTGCCCCCCGCCGCCCGCCGTATGTTTCGCTGCCTTCGCCGTCCCCCTCTGCCACTGAACCGCGGGCCGCCACTGTGTCGCTACCGAGACGCCGTATGATTAGCTGTCTTAACCGCCTCGTTGTGCCACTGCGCCGCCGGCCACCACTGTGTCCCTACCGGGCCGCCGTGAGCTTAGTTGTGTCCGTGATCCTGCTCTGCCACTACACAGCGCCCAGCCACAATGTCCCCTCCGGGCCGCCGTATGTTTTTCCGGCGCAAGTGCGAGTGCCAGCTAGTCATGGGTACTCCTGGGCAAGCCTGGCCGGCCTGGCAGGCCGATCTGGCCAAGCAGGCCTGGCCGGCCTCGCGCCGCCTCCTCCGCTTCTTCAGCGGGCAACCATACAGTATCGCAGCCCCCGACGGAGCCAGTTGCTGTCAGTGCCGCTGCCGCCACGGTTCTCCCATCCCGTCTACGTCACATGGGAGCAAAATTGATGGCATCAATTACGTTTCTCACTGGATAATCCTATAAACGTGGTGCATGGGCTTAACTGACTGTAAGTAAACTTTCTTTGTACACGCTAAATAGATTGACTATTTATTATGAGCGTGTTAAGCAAACGCCTGATCCTCCTCGTAAAGCCATATCGTCTCGTTACCAGTTGTGCATGTTTTAAGTAAGTCGGAAAATCAAGCAATTTATTAGTGGCAATACATAGCTCTCAAAACAGCGCGTGGTTTGAATATAAGCACGCGGAAATGCAATTTAGTACACATTATGGGCGATCCAAAGTGGGCGGCAACGACTGTCACAATAATCCGATATCGCATTTTGAATACTCGATTTTACCTCATTTTAAACCTTTAAATATTCATGGAAACTCTGTCGTTCGCACAGAGGGGCGCCGTTTATATGAATTCTCTATACGTGGGTGGTACGAAGGTGCCTGGCCATAGCGTAGGCTTCAAACATTGGCCAAAATGACAGTCGCCTGACAAAAGCAACCGTCTACATTGAGGAAATCAGAGACGCTTTAATTTCATCATTGTGTTTTGTGTTGGGATTTCGGTGTTGATTTATCGTGAAGAAAGGTTCGGAAACCCGTTTTACAAGAACGTGCATCCCATCTCGCATCACGTCTGCTCTTCCGCTCGTTTTCTTCCTTTGTCAATGGTTTGCCACCCATTCGCACTTCATGTTCAATTTCCAGTTGGGTTCATTTTTCGGGTGTTGAATGGATCATTTACACAATCCCCGCCTCACGGATGTAAAAAAATCCCCAAGAAATATCCACTTATTCGGCTCATCCAACCCGGGCGTAACATTTCCATTTTTCCACGAAAATGCCTTCCCTGTCTATGAATGGTATCGCAGCATGAAATCTGTTTAGCGAAAGGATTCCACATGGCAGAGAACTGGCACAGCTCCTGCATAGCAATCGTATCAGAAACATGAGGAAGTGTAACGGGAGATGTCACAGCTGTTGAGCGCGATCGCTTCCGTATATTTTAACATGATCGGATTAGAACTGGCAGGCTTAGCCGATGCCAACTCCAGGGGCAGGGAATACCGTATTGGAATAATCGCATTGTTTGTATTTTGCGATTGTTGACATAATTTGGGATAAATCCTTTTTTTAGAGGAAACAATGGCAGTGTAAGATTATGTTGGTCGTACCACGAATAATAGGGATGAAATGGTCTGGGGTGAACGTTCGATTCTAGGAAGGGATTTAACAGGTGGATTTTCTACCGATATCACCAAGAAGATGGCATGTATTGATTTCATCATTCACATTGCTCCCTGGTAAATCTTGACGGGGAAAGATCCATTATCCAATCCCATGCCATTGTCTCGGGAGATTTCATTGCCTCGTTTAGCTTGAACAAACGCCGCCTAAGACTCATTCATTTCTAAAGCTGGTCATGCAGCGATTTTTAGAAAACCTTTTAAATCTATGGCGTGGAAGCCACGTGTTGCATAAATACATTTCTATAGTGTACACAAACAGAGAAACACTTTGTGGACGCGACCCGAACACGATGGCTTATCTTGAAATCCGGTCAGGTTACATCATAAACCGATAGACTGTTTAAGTCATTCTTTTCTTTTTACAAATTTCGGTTCGAAGATTGCAACAACATAGCTTCTACCATTTATATTCTACGAATTTATCCTATGCATTGTTCTGCGCTTTATACCACACACCCATGGCTAGTCATTTGCACTTTACTTCCGACGGGTGTCGATCCGAAAGTTGCAAACAAATTTAATTCCAACGATATCATAACATGCGTTCCAGATACAACGCAACGTCTTTCCAACGAGAATATGGATTACATGTCAGGTGTACATGTACCAATGTATCTGAAATATCCCTTGCATGGCAATATCTGATTAATGGTGTCAAAAATCTAGACTTTATCTAAACCTAAGCACTTCTAAATTGGTGTGGCGGTTGACAATTAATTGGACACAGTGACTGCAATAGGAAATACGCTTTAATAATTCAGAATATAGATTTGGTTTATTTGCCCGGATGAAGCCGTATTCAAATCGGTGGCTCCAAAAAACTGACCGTGACGGTCAAAGAAGCATTTATCTAAAGTTTTTAATATGGTTCAAACGATATATTTATGTTTCCCAAGACACTGGTTAACATCGGTTATGCCATTACTCGTGTTGTAGGATCAGATGGAGTAGAAAAACAAGATCTGTTCCCCGGTTTAGTAAGACAGGGCAAAACAACCAAGCGTGTCTGTCACATACCCAAAGCTGGGCGCCATGGGAGCCGTTTGGATGGTTGTCTGTGAGACCGTCAAGTTGATGAAGTGATAAGGTGATAAAATGCCGAGAAAGAGGGAGGCATACAGATACATATGCAGAGGGCTGCAGTGTGGGCGGCACGTCAGATGGAGCGATATTAACAAATGCAAATAGAGTGAGGGGGTGGAGAAGCATGAACAACGAAACGAGAAAGCGCTAAGAGGGAAGTCCGGGTAGATAGACATTGTGAGATACACAGCTAGGTCGGCGGGGGGGGGGGGGGGGCGAATGGGAGGCCCTAGGGAGAGATAGGAAACAACAAATGAGACACTGTGAGAAAGCGATACCGAGTGAAACGACCGATACTACAGTTGTCGAGTTCAGTCAATGGAAGCGGCGAGACAAACCGTTGGATTTGATTGCGCAGTCTATTTACGGAGGCGCCCGCAGCCAGACCAGTCGTCATGATGACCATTGTTTGTCGGTGGCCTTATTGTATAGCTTGTCATGGCGAAAGCTGGCGTGGGCATTGGGTGGATAACACGTCCGCGGGGGTCTATGAATATCGCTTTCACCCTCTGAATAGACTTGCAGGACTGTAAAACTTGGCGTTATCCACCTCCATTGGATAAAATCGAATTGTAAAGACAGTAAATCAATCAACGAATGCCATGGACTGCATAATTTCCTTCAGCAGGATTGTGCCAAGGATGCGGATTAGGACACTGCGTCCACGGGTCGCAATCTAAGACTACTTGAACTCAGTATTCGTGGATTCGAGACTGGGCGTTTAGGACTCAGGGCCTCAAACTCCTTGTGTAGGACTGGCGAGTTTAAGATGCGGAGATTAGTATTGAAGACTCGATCGGGTTTGAACTCTGGTTTGGGACTAGGGTTTTACAACTCTGCGTTGATGTCTGGCTGATGGGTTTAAGTCCGGGGCTTTTGTATATATATATACTAGCCGCCCCGCGCGCTCCGCTCGCGGGACGTCTAGCGTTCGCACTAACAAGCGAAAGAAATAACAGTATGACTATTTTGTTTGTACAGAACACTCAAATTGCGGCTAAAGCACGCTAATAATGGAATATCAGACCAGTAAAACTAAGGCCCAAGTTCATACATTGATTGAGTTTTCAGGTTCATTTGAGTAAAAAAAGGGGCTGTTTCCCGCCCGTTGTTCGTCATTTAACGTACCTTCAGTGGACAAAATTTGCTATTGATGGGAAGTTGTGGAGACGAGACAGTACGGGATTTGTTTGTTTTGATGACGGTTCGGGCGATAAGGCGTTAGGAGAAATATTATTACTGTTGGCACCAAGCCAGGTAGCCCGCCGCAGGCATAGTCACCATGCGCGATAAGCACCCGAAAGCGATATTATGCCTCGGGATAAGGTGATAAGCACATATGGGTTGTGTTGACACATGCAATAGCTTTGACACATATAAGAGCGACGGCTGGATATTAATAGGTTCAAGGCGGCTGCTGGTCCCAATGGGCTCTTGCACGCCGCGGCATAGTGGGACAGACAGCGCATAGTGGGGCAGACAGCGCATAGTGGGACAGACAGCGCATAGTGGGACAGACAGCTTCATTTTATTAGTATATATATATATATATATATATATGGTTCTGGCAAGAAATGATCCGGTTTGGTAATCGCACTGCCTTCATGGTATTGACATAAATATGTTTGGGACTCTGTTTGACCACAAACGGTCATATACTTATGATATATTGCCCAATAGGCGAAATGCTGGATAGTCTTGGGATCATGGATATCTGCCTCGCCCACCAGGGGCACCGTGGGTTTCGACCGGCTTCCACGTCGACGATAAATCTATTTATTTAGCGCCCAAAACTACCAATCCCCATTCATCGCCCGAAATGTTAGTTTTGCAGCGTATCAATTGCACCATGTGGCCGAATGTTTGAAGTTGATATTCTCCTGGCACCTCTGACATTTGAAATGATGAAAGGCATAACAAAATGTTGGATGCTCAGTTGCGATGGGAGAATCCAGATGAACCCAATGGATGAATTCATATAAACCATTAAACCGTCACTAGCAGTTGTGTAAAGAATTAGGCCCATGGCGTTGAACCGCAGTTAAAGCATTTGATAATTTCCGTAGTTTCAGTTAGTGACTTGTCCAGCGGAATATTTAGATAAGTTAACTAGCTTGTCTATTTAGAGACAGACCGAGTTGCGGAATCTCGGGCTATCAGAGAGTCACCAGTTTGCTGCCAGGCTGCTTTGTTTGAGGTCATTGGGTTAATTTACGTTTTTTTTATTTAGTTCAATCAAACATGTGAACCTCGCCAGGGCGTTAATTTGCCTCAATATCAGTGCCTCGTCACCACCATACCGCCATGGTCAAGCAAAAACGAAAGAACGAAAGAATGCTAATGATTACAATCATGATTACTTTCTATGTATTGTCAACAAATGAGCCCTCGAATAAACCTTTAAGTAGCTATTTCTGCAAACAGACAACATTGGAAAAGCGGGGCCACACAATTTGGCGGTATCGAGTTCAGGAAGCAGGCGATGCAAGAAATACCGTTGGATACGTTGGTTGGGAGAGCGGCGGATTTCTGATCATAGGGCTGTGCCTGCAATTCAAGACGGAAAACATTTGGGGGGCATTTACTGACGGTTACAACCCACGGTAAACACTTTGTGAAGAACTATTTTCGATCGTAGTAAGTTATTTTAAATATCTGTCTTCTTTCGAGCCATTTCGTTGGAAGGGGTGAGAGGCGGGGATGATCCACATGTTTGCCGGATCTTCCCCTGGTTCTGCCACTGCACTCCCTCTTTCTAAATATCTAAATAGCTTCATATAAGAATAGGCACGTTCTCGTGATATCTCAACAAATAGTAACGCATCATATGTAGCCTTTTATGTGGCGTGGTGAACAAAAGGCAATATAGGTAGCTTTGCAGGTAGGTACGTAGGTACCTGGGCAGGTAGGTATCTGGGGAGTCACCGTCACAATGTTCCCTCTCTACCCGGCTGCGCCTGTACCCAGCGTAAAGAAAAAAATGGGTTATTACCATTCATCATTACAGTACTGTTCCGTTCGCCATCACTGGCGACTGAACAGCCTCATCAGGCAGAAAAGACCGCGCTCGTCAACAGCTCACATTCAGTGGGGAAAAATACTGATAGGGGTGAGACTAGGAGCAGTGGGAGGTCGGGGTCGGGGACGAGAAAGAGGATAGAAGGGGGGGGGGGGGGTGGCGGAGGCAAGGCGAGATGGGGAGGTGGGAGGCAGGAGGAAGCCAATCGATAGCAATGGGTCTCGTTATTACGCTGGCCGTGACGGCCGTGGCCTTGGTTAAGTGAGCCTGATTACTGTACTGGGAAAGCCGAAAAACGCAAATTATCTCAGAGGCTTTTGATGTATGAAACCTCGCCTCCCCCCCTCCCGCCCCCCGCCCCCTCCGCCACCCCAAACTCGGATCCTTTCCATCCGTGCTGCCTACCGCCCCCACCCTCCCTCACTTTCATCCCCGCCCCTCGCCCCCGGAATGTTCTTCGATGAGCAGGTTCATCTTCAACTGTGACGTCATGGGGTTGGGCCCGAGCACGTGACGTATATCTCAATACCTTATTCTTGTAAAACCAATTATGTATTACCAATCAATGTCAGTGTATATGCGCGAGTAACATAACATAAGACAGATAAAAAAGAAAATATTTTATTTAAAATAGAAGATATAACTCACGTAGCAAGTTGTATATGTAGTTAAGCCGTATATGTTTATATATTTGTACCGTGTTGTCAAATTCATGCTTTAAAAACCGAATGCAGTGTCTGTTATCACGTTTTGCAAGTTCATTATTATTTATCAATATAATATTTTACATATGATGAAACAAACCACCGATCTTCTTCTTAGTAGATTTTCAAACCTGTTTCCACAACCAATCCGAATTTCATCTGGTGTTATTCAAATTTGATCTGGACTTATTCAAGTTCATTATTATTTATCAATATATATTTTTTTATATGATGAAACAAACAACCGATCTTCTTCTTACTAGCCCTTCAAATCCCACATGTGCACTGGTTAAGAAATTTTACTTAAATCAACCAAAGGACCAATTGGGGTAAAGTTACATACTTAGATTTATATGCATATATATATCTTCCCTTGAGTTGGTATATACTTAGGGTACAAGCTGATAAGTGATTGCATATTAACAACGTATACAAATTCTGTCAGCGCCAATTTGAGGAGGGTGTGTGATCCCGATTCGTTGTTTCGTTGGTATTCCAACCGGACAACAACCCGAACTTTCCACGATGTGGTTTGGATGGATTGGGATCTAGATTCCCTTTGTGGACACTAAAGCTAAACCGGATCAAAGATCCTCCTGGACAATGATATGAAATAGTGCCCCTGCTACAAGTGCAAATGAGAGGTCCACAGTCGAGCGCACCACATATCGACAACAGCTCCCTGTCGACAATTGATGACACAAAATCATTTCCTCAACAATAAGCGGGTACGGGAATTATGCGACATAGATGGAAATTCTCGTCAATGCGGGTTCATTATCTTACGAACGATCTGATTGTGTTCTTGTCGGAAAGGAAGAGCTCGCCGAGGAAATGTAATATGGGGGCCTGGCAGTGAATCGATCGGCTGAGTTGGGCGACAAGACCCGGCATTTGATTTAGGACCTACACAAATTGGAAATATAGGTCAAAGCATGACCTGACCTAATTATACGAGGCTGTATTCTTACGCGTTCACTCACTCGCCGCCATTGTTACTTGGGCCAGTTTCGGTAGGGCCGGCGCCGTCCGTGTAGATGTAACATATCAACTTATGCTAGGATAATTGTACTTCTTTTCCAATGTTTCAGAGGCATCAATTAAAATTCTAGCGCCTCAATGCACAGTGCAAATAAATGAAGTACATTCCATCCTCAAATGTGTAGATGCTTCGCAGTATGATAACCATACTCACCTTTTCTCGGCAGAATGGGACTCGCCTTAATAGGGCTGTACAGTTCTCGCGGGTTCTATTTCCGGTTTAGGTCTTTTGGGGACCAACAAAAAAACACGTGCTCTTAGAACCAATGCGCATCACGCTGGTGCCTTGCTACAGCTGCTTGACGCGCACTCATTGTAGTCAACGTTTGAGTGTTGGGAACTGGCCAGCTGCGCGGTGAGTGCGTGAAGAATCGAGTGGGTGTGAAACTATATTTGGTTTGCTTTGGTTCAGGCATTGCTAACTATGAAATCATAATATAGTTAAAGACAAGACATTTATCTCTTCATAATGTATGTGGTCCGTTCGATGAGACTGTTGGAAGCGTTGTATTTTGAGGCAATTCATCGATGTTTACATTTCTGGACTAACGGAACACCATTCTCCTCGCCTGGTCAGTCCATATAAGGAGCGTTGCTACGTAACCATAGATACCGCGCGCAGACATGCTAGTCATGATGATTATTACGTCATACGACATGAAAAACCCCGCGCAACACATTAGATCGCCTGACACCAAGGATAGTGTATTATACACTATCCTTGCTGACACTGACAGTCACTCGTGAGACAACTGCATTCTGGTTTATCAACTGTCTAACCGCTTATATATTACATAAATCTACTCGGATGGTTAAAATTCTGATATGCGCAGAACTTCAGTGGTTAGTTGTGCAGCCAAGGACAGCTTTAGCCGATCTTCTGTGTGAGGCGAGTGAAGGCGAACAACCGGAGCGTAGGCAGGATATACAGGCCGTTGATGCTACGCGTTGACGTAGAGTATAATTATGCCTGTTTCGTGGGGTTTCGATAAGATCCCGTAGTCACTGTACAGTCCTATATGATTGAAATGCGGGCAGTGAGTTGTTTTCTTTATTCTTTAACTCGTTGGACCAAGATCAAATCAGGTCATATGACCCGGTCGTGAACGACAGTAAACACGTATGGCATGTGATGTTATGAAGTAGGTCCGAAGAGCAGGGGAAGGGGGGGGGGGAGGGGGCTGGGGGGTGATAATGATGCTAATAAAAGGCACGATCGTATGTGAGGTGTGATATTCAGTCTGCCCTGACCGATCAAGATGCGGACCCACAACCCGGGCCGACACTCGACCACACAGACATGACCACAGCAGGTGGCCAGAGCGCTCAATGCGAGCGCTCTAACCCACTGAGCTGCCAGGTCGGCCCCCGGGGGATGGTTGGGAAGAGGTGTATCGATTATTGGCCGGGCGGACATCAACAGGAAATGAGTAGATGTGCATCGGTCGTATATACGGTTCACCTCTTTTGAATTCGTGCGCTTGACTATAAGCGAAACAATGTTGGTCACATGGGGTGAAGTACGAGGCTGCAAGCAACCCAGTATCGACATGGGGACTGCGCACCTGTCGTCGGTGGGGTGCGGGCGGGGTGTGGGCGGGGTGTGTTAACCGTTGGCTCTCCTCAGCCCCTCCAGACCGACAGTGCATTTGCGCTCTGTTGTCTGTCTGATGGTGTGGGGGAATTGACTTGGCGAGCGTCGCCGCCAAGGTCAGGCAGCTCCTGGGAAAAATCACGTTCCGGGCGCTGCCTGGCTATCCGGCCCAGGCGTCGATGCCGGCTCTCTGATCAGGGCGACCTTGGGGACATCCTGGGGGTCTTTTACGCAAGCGCACTCCCCCCCGCCCCCACCTTCTCTGACTGAGATCGTGGATTGAGATGGCGACCTTGTCGGCAAGAGGGCCTTATGGCTTCCACGTGGAGGCGTGACGTGGATAGGTATATGTGTGAGTTGCTCCATGTTGACGCAAGGACATTACAAAGACAACCTCCTGTGTTTGCTTCATATTAATAGTTAATTAATGCAAAAAAAGGATTAGCTGGTGGAAAATAATGAACGACAAGTTCGTATATATACAAAGGCTTAGAAAAAAAATCCTGATCGATGATGATTATTTACTCTTTTGCTGTCATCCCACGCTATAGCTTATCTCGAATTTATTGCCGGCTATTTAAAACGCTTGCCAAGGATTACTAGCCACACAAAAATCGGCTTAGCCATAGACTTTAAGGACACACCCAATTAATGGGAGCCCGTGCCAGATAATATCTGCAGGCATGAGGCAAATGGGGACCGTAGAACACATTTTGACCAACCGTCCAATGATTTGCATGAAAAATCTTTATTTCATAGCTAACTGGAACGATCCAGACTTAAAAATATAATTATTGATAAAAAACAATCGCCCTTCTTACCCGAAATCCACGAATTATAAGATCTATGTTGGTCGGGAGTGGGCAGAGATGCAGACGCCAAGAGAAATAACACGTTTATTAACATCTCACTTAAATATAAATATATCAATTGCGCCAAATGCACAACATGTGGCATTGGATTGTCCCACATCGCTGGAAGACATATTCCAAACTTCTCTATGAGGAGAGATTATTGTATACTGGGATTGTATATCCTATCTGAGGCTATGGCCCAATAATAGTGTCAGTCTTTCAGAAATGTGATGTCAGAATTTTTTTCGCAACTCATATTTCACTATTAAAAACAGTTTAGCAGATAGTTAGGCCCCTACTCGTAGTAATTTTGTTGAACAAACGTTAGAAACAACATCGGATACTATTGATATGGCAGAAACAATTATCATTTTGTCTTTGTATTTTCTATCACTTGCAGTCGTCTTCCGGAACAAGTAAATGGCTACGTTGCCAAAGCGCAGTCATTGATATGGGACGCACGAATCAGTGACTTGAGTCCTGTCGGATGTACTAGCGAGAGCTACATCAGAAGTCGCAAACATGGATACAGAGTTAAAGGATAACATGGCTACCAACAGGTCACACGCTGGCTTTCTACCGACCTTAGCGAACGTAAGTTTCGAGGTGACGGACGACCCTCTGTGGGGCAACATGAGCCAACAGGATTACGATCCATACCCTCGTTTTCGAGCCCTCATTCTGGATCTCCAAATGTACCTCATCCCGGTGTTGGTCGTCTTCGGAGTCATCGCCAACCTGTTGACGATACTGATGTTCGTCGGGACGTACATGCGCAATATGAGTCTGAGCGTGTACCTAGCGGCTCTGGCGGGCACCGACATCGTCTATCTCTTAACTCTGTTCATCATCTGGCTGGAGTACGTCCAGGTGCCGATATTCCACACACATGGCTGGTGCCAGATCGTCATCTACATGTCGTACTGCAGCAGTTTCCTCTCCGTCTGGCTGGTGGTCAGTGTCACCACCGAGCGCTATATCGCCATCTGCTACCCGTTCAAGCGCTTGGAGATGTGCACGACCCGCCGCTCCAGGATCGTCGTCCTGTCGCTGACGGCCTTCACCTTGGTGGCTTACAGCTCCACGCTGTGGACGTCCGGGGTGGAGCCCATCAACGACGAAGAGCTGAGCGAGTACATGATCTGCACGCCGCTGAACGATTACAACCATGTGCACACAGCGCTCACCGTGGCCGACACCCTAACCACGCTCGTTCTCCCCTTCGTCCTCATCATTGTGCTCAATTTCCGGATCGCGGTCCGGATCGCCCGCTTCTACCGGGAGCACCGGCGTCTGTGCGGAGGCGCCCTTCGGGAGTGCCTCTCCCCGAGCGTGGCCGGTACCACCACCGATAACCCCTTCCAAGGCGGTAGCGGAAGTGGCGGCGGAGGTGGCGGCGGCGGCGGCGGCGGCGGCGGTTCCACCAGGCTGGCCAGGGCCACCAGCAATCAGTCCAGCCGGCAGGCGTCCTCTAATAAGAGCAACAGTAACACCAGCAACGAAAGTTGTCGGAGTAATGGCAGTAACAATAACAGTAAGACCTACACGGGGAAGCCGGTCCTGGGCCCTGGCCACGCCATCTACTCCAAGGCGCAGCTACAGGTTCGTGCCAAACCTCATCATTTATGCAATGCCCATTTTTCCTATCCCCGTTTTCCCTTTGTACTTCTCTTCACGCAAGTCTAATGCAGCAAATAATCTCATTTCCCAGTTGTGACCATGGGAACGTTCTGACAACAACTTTCTTTCCCCTTTACCCATTGAAATTTAGAGAAGATAAAAACAGCTCTTGTTGCCTTTTTGGCTTTGTTGACCCAGAAAGCTTCAAAGCACCACGATATAACCACGAGAAAAATATAAAGAAGTGTCCGCCCGCGGCCATACGGATCGGTGTTCTGTCATGAATGTCGTGATAATAATGACAACATCATTTTATGGTCATATCCGTATGCGATGGTGGTATCTCCCACAAATAAGGTTTCGGTTTTTAACCAAAACGTTATTACGAAAAATATCATTATGCATAACATTTGAGTCGTTAACTATTAGATCATCGTATGTTCAATATAGTTTTCCATAACCATCTATAATAAAGAGGCTTTTAGTTGGTAACATTATTTTCATATTAAGTGGATAGTTTAATCGCAAGGTTAAATAAGTTTGCAAAGCAATTATTTCTAGTGATCGTAATCACCATTTGAACATTGTTTGAAAACTGTATGAAGTAATCTTTTAGGGATCGACGACTTAACGGTCTGATTAATGGAACCGAAATGGTTGTGTTTTTCAGGTAACCAAGATGTTACTATGCGTTTCGTCCATCTTCCTCGTCATCAACCTGCCCAGCTACATCATGCGTCTGAGGCTCTTTATCCAGTCTTTCATGGCTTGGACCGGCCACCCGCAGCCGCAGCAAGAGCAGCTGGAGATCCTCATCCAGCAGTTGTGCCAACTGATATATTATTCAAATTACGCCATCAATTTCGTGCTGTACAACCTCTGCAGTGCCAGATTCCGACTCCTCTTCCGCCGCTTCTGGTGGCAGTGCCGCGTGCGCATGTTCTCCTGCGTCGTCACCATGGTAACGCGAGTGACGGCGAACAATCACGCCACGGACGAGGTGCACTTGCACCAACGCAACACATGGAGTCGACATGCTGCTGCGGGTCACGGTGGTGCCACCCCGGCGGCGCGCCTGGCCGCCAGGGCCGCTGACCCACCTCGCAGGGGAATCACCAATCTCATCGGAAAACCCTAGCCGGCTTAACCCTGAGAGGGCTATATATGTATATATCTACCCCCACCCCCACGCCCACTCTCGCTCACAAACACTGCTCAAACATTACATCTGGTTTGCAGCCGGGACGGGCAAACTGATACGAGGTCCGCTCAGATCCGATCGGGTCGGATATAATGGGGTTGGATTGGACAGCAAAATTCTGATATTTTCTTATCTGGATATTAGGACTTAACCCGCAATGTCACAATGTCATGTGTAAGCGAAAGCCAAGGACTTTCTCGCTAGTAATGTCGGATGGTAAAGCAATGTCGGATGGTAATGCAATGTCGGATGGTAATGGAATGAGCACAAAACACCGAAATGAGAATTGGGCTATCGCTTGCGAAACTCTAGCACAACAAAGCAGTTCATGTGTAGTAAAATGATATATATAATATATGTATGTGTTGATAGTGCATTAATAAAAGGCAATCTAGACCACATCGAAAACATTCCATGTCGAGAGATTATTGTATGCGATGGCAAGCCATTTATACCATATCGCTTCAAAACAGTTAATAGGTATACCATATCGCTTCGAAGCAGTTCGTAGAGACTATTATTAATAGTACTACAAAACAACCTTGAGACAAGGAAACAGAAAAATAGTTTCACTTCTAAAGCTAGCGTTCACCGTAGAAATGTGATTCGTTACATGATATGATGCAAATGGCTTTCCTTCAGCGTGTAATTTTCTGGCTCACCCTGTGGCGGGTAACTTAACAGCACGGCTTGGCGCCACATGGACGCGAGAACGCGGCGACAGCGGCCAAAACATTATTCGTCTTTGGCACTCGCCTTCACCCCCCGAAGGCATTGCACCACGTTAAGTTGACGTCGCATGTACAGATGTTGCCCTCTCTGCACGTAGACTCTACCCCAGACGTCCGTCGGCGCCGACTAGGACTGGCCAGCGTGTGGCCGTGTCCCAGTCTCAACGCCACTCCATTCACCAGATGGCGACGCACGTTGGGCTTAATTCCATTTCAATATTTATAAAAACAATCCCTCCCTCTAGCAAGATATTTGCATAAATTTCTCTGAGTATTTGGTGACTTGCAAAAGTTATATCGTCAATTTCACCGTCGTGCAACGCCTCTGCTCTCTTCTCCGTGGGCGGAACATCAGATTGTTGGTTGGTTTAAGTAGGACACTTTAATTGCTGTAGGTCATATGGCGACAATGGGGAAGTCTACACTTATGACTCGGGAAACCCTGATACCGTATGTTATAGATAGATTTAATATTTGGCATCTAGCCTGCATAGTGAAACTACGATCCGATGCAATTTTTGAGAACTTCCACTAACAGTGGTTGTATCCAAAGGGTTCTTGGGATTTCTTAGTTCACAGTCGCTGGCCTTCCTGATCAGCGTGATGAACATAGATATCTATTGAAAACCTAATAGACAAGAAAAAGAACAGCCAGAATGCCGCCTCATATTCCCTCACGAACTAGAATATAGCGAAATGATATCATTTGTCGGGCGCCTCTCATCGCATGATCATTGCGGAGGTGCCGCTACTATAATTCCATTGTGCTTTGAAACAGATAATAATTGCGTAACTGTAGGCTACTCCCCCCCCCCCCCCCCCACACACACACAACCGCGGCCCATAGTTATAAGCATTTTCCTTGATTCTGGGGTCCCCCTTGTAATGAATAACACGATTCAACATAAATTCCCATAACCTTCAGAAAAACTAAGATGATTGTTTGGCTGAACTGTAGCAAACCAGTAATTTGGATAGTGTGGTTGAGATATCAGGTCAATGGGGGTTATTCTGGGTAAATCACAGCCATGTCCCCAGGGGTAGCCTACTACTAGGCCATGATGTGTTTATCCTTTGCACACAATTGAAAGCTCACAAGGCCAAGAAGCAACGAAAGAAAGTATCTGTATCTTTATGCACCAGACCCCAACACAATGGTCAAAAACTATGGGGCCTATTCTTCTTTCCAGAATTATCTAAATTAGTAACATTTAGGCCAGATTGGTGCGGCGAGGCAGCCGCCAATAAATGCCTGAACAACGCGTCGTACAAATAATCATGAAAATACCAATCTTAGCCGAAGAAATCATGGTGAATAACAATATTGCACGCTAACAATTTAAGAACCCAGGGCCGTTAAAGACGCTAAGCAACCGTTAAACAAGGACTTGCATCGTAAAGGGCGCGAAGATACCGAATAACAAATGAATTGGTATAGGTCAATTATTCATGATGTGGCGACGTGGTTAGGAAATAAACAAGGCTTAATGAGACCGATTGCGAATTCGGTCACATGGTTTCATATCAATTGCAACGATCTCGTACCATTTGTCTATGAACTAATGCTGAGAAACTTCCTTCGTGCTTGTTAAATTTGCATGTATGGGATATTAATGATCTGTGAAATTAATGATCTGTGAAATTAATGATCTGTGAAATTAATCAGCAACGAAATGGGCGGTGGATGTTACACTAGGCTATTAAAGCGTCCTGTAAACAACGACTGACACCGCTGATGCGATTCAGTGTTCGGTAACTGAGAGGGTGATTCCTGTATCGTCCTAATGTCTGCGGTATTTGACACCGAATTGAAAACATTGGTCATCCCCAGTGGGCTGGAAGCTTTGACCTATGACTCCAGAGTTATGGGACCGATCTCGCATGTACAGATGTTGCCCTCTCTGCACGTAGACTCTACCCCAGACGTCCGTCGGCGCGGACTAGGACTGCCAAGCGCGTGGCCGAGTCCCAGTCTCAACGCCACTCCATTCACCAGATGGCGACGCACGTTGGGCTTAATTCCACTTCAATATTTATAAAAACAATCCCCCTCTCTAGCAAGATATTTGCATAAATTTCCCTGAGTATTCGGTGACTTGCAAAAGTTATATCTTCAACTTCACCGTCGTGCAACGCCTCTGCTCTCTTCTCCGTGGGCGGAACATCAGATTGTTGGTTGGTTTAAGTAGGACACTTTAATTGCTGTAGGTCATATGGCGACAATGGGGAAGTCTACACTTATGACTCGGGAAACCCTGATAGCGTATGTTATAGATATATTTAATAGATGTTAAGATTTGGCATCTAGCCTGCATAGTGAAACTACGATTCGATGCAATTTTTGAGAACTTCCACTAACAGTGGTTGTGTCCAACGGGTTCTTGGGATTTCCTATTTCACAGTCGCTGGCCTTCCTGATCAGCGTGATGAACCTAGATATCTATTGAAAACCTAATAGACAAGAAAAAGAACAGCCAGAATGCCGCCTCATATTCCTTCACGAACTAGAATATAGCGAAATGATATCATTTGTCGGGCGCCTCTCATCGCATGATCATTGCCGAGGTGCCGCTACTAAAATTCCATTGTGCTTTGAAACAGATAATAATTGCGTAACTGTAGGCTACTCCCCCCCACCTCCCCCCATACACACAACCGCGGCCCATACCTTGATTCTGGGGCCCCCCTTGTAATGAATAACACGATTCAACGTAAATTCCCATAGCCATCAGAAAAACTAAGATGATTGTTTGGCTGAACTGTAGCAAACCAGGAATTTGGTTAGTGTGGTTGAGATATCAGGTCAATGGGGGTTATTCTGGGTAAATCACAGCCATGTCCCCAGGGGTAGCCTACTACTAGGCCATGATGTGTTTATCCTTTACACACAATTGAAAGCTCACAAGGCCAAGAAGCAATGGAAGAAAGTATCTGTATCTTTATGCACCAGACCCCAACACAATGGTCAACAACTATGGAGCCTATTCTTCTTTCCAGAATTATCTAAATTAGTAACATTTAGGCCAGATTGGCGCGGCGAGACAGCCGCCAATAAATGCCTGAACAACGCGTCGTACAAATAATCATGAAAACACTAATCTTAGCAGAAGAAATCATGGTGAATAACAATATTGCACGCTAGCAATTCAAGAACCCAGGGCCGTTAAAGACGCTAAGCAACCGTTAAACAAGGACTTGCATCGTAAAGGGCGCGAAGATACCGAATAACAAATGAATTGGTATATAGGTCAATTATATAGCAAGGATTAATGAGACCGATTGCGAATTCGGTCACATGGTTTCATATCAATTGTAACGATCTCGTACCATTCGTCTATGAACTAATGCTGAGAAACTTCCTTCGTGCTTGTTAAATTTGCATGTATGGGATATTAATGATCTGTGAAATTAATGATCTGTGAAATTAATCAGCAACGAAATGGGCGGTGGATGTTACACTAGGCTATTAAAGCATCCTGTAAACAACGACTGACACCGCTTATGCGATTCAGTGTTCGGTAACTGAGAGGGTGATTCCTGTATCGTCCTAATGTCTGCGGTATTTGACACCGAATTGAAAACATTGGTCATCCCCAGTGGGCTGGAAGCTTTGACCTATGACTCCAGAGTTATGGGACCGATCTCATTATTTATATATTTTACCGTATAGTTAGTAATTTACCGTCCGTGTATGACAAATATTTAGCAATGGTTGTCATCTTATTGCTATATTTACCCCTGTAATGGACCACTGTTTTGCCGTCAAATAAGCTCTGATATTTTAAGATGCTTTTGATCAGATATAAAAATAATGCAATACAGAAATAAGGACACTCCCTTCAACCATGCAACGTTATTACATCGAAAAAACAATGCTCATGTTTTTACAACCAATTCGGATACATATTTCAATTTAATATATAAGATGGACTGTTAATTATTTCCGATTGTAGTTCTATATTGTTTACATATATAAAATGTAATGTATCTATTTGATTCGCAAATGCTGCTAAGCCGAACCTTATTTTGTTTCAGACAAAAATATCATTTAATAAGAACAGTTAAACATCTTCTGTCAACTTACAGTTGTAGAGCTGATCCATTGTCATTACATATTTATCTCTACAACATACAACAATTATTTGCAAAGCTCTTCTACCCGACTGCATTCGTGTGCGTAATCTACTGAAAAGGTTTCGACTGGACAGGACCCAACGGTGAAAGGTTACCTTCTTTTTCACTCCCTCTATAACCCTGCGACTACTACATCCGACTGCTGTGCATCCCGGTATCCTAGCACAGATAACTACCGCTATCTATTTCAGTATTCCTCTTCCACGCGACTGCGGAACATCAATAACAAACAATATCTCAGGCTGTCTCCCGTCTTTTGCCCATTTGACTATAATGCAGGAAGCAACCTGACGTCACGGGCTTGTATTTGCTTGGTTCGTGAGGGTCACGTGAGCGGTGCGATGGCTACGTTAACCTTTTAGGCGATATGTAACAGCGATTATTTGCCTTGGTAACTTTATAGTGAAACTCAATTGTTTCGTTTGGTATCATGGTCATGGCCGAAGGCGTGTTTCTTTAATAATAATATTTCGGAATTGCATCATCGCAGACGCCAATACCGTATTTCAGTCTATTGCTTCTGTTGTCATATTCTGCTGACGAGCAGGATGATCAGACATTCTCTTTTGGACAATAAATCTAATTTGCACAATTTGCACTATACAATGGTGAAATTAAGAACTATGCGACCAACGTTACAAGGCCGGAAACTATAGTATCGATATGGTCATTACATGACGGCGGCACGAACACGGGTAAGGTCCCATTTGGATATCAGGTAACGCTAGATCCATTTATTGAACACCATTACGCCGTAATTAGTCTAATGGCATTCATTATGACGCACGATTACTACAAATTGGCTCCTAACACCCACTGCAGACATTAGGTACCGACTTCAAAGCGAAGCTAGATGTGTTGAATAATGATGATTCGGTAGATAGGCAATGTAGACAGACGGCTCTCGAGACACGTTTACGCCAGACCTGGTCTCCCTAGTGCCCTTATCAGAGTGACACAAACCGTGCCAGCGCCAGAGTGAAAGAGAAAACCGGCCTCGTTACGAAGGCGTAATGAGGTTCATTTGGCGACGTGGACGGGGCACAGGACGACCGTGCTTCTCAGGCTGTCACCATTCTACGGCACGTCAAACAAATTGCAGGACATACATCGTGCATAAAAACCACTCGATCCGCCATTAGTTCCCTTAGTTCTGTTATACCGCTGAGGCAATGTGTCGTAGCTTATATCGTAACTAGCATTATATATTTGTGCTATTAATAATAATATCGTTATCGTCATATATAAAGGTTGCAAAATACATTGTAACGGTAAAAGTACACGATATAACATATGACAAAAGCGGAAGCCGAATCTTACACGCTTGTACGCGATAACCGAAATGCGATATTGTAACACAGAAACACAACTCTCATCTCCCGGAAAAAGACAAAAATACAAACGTATATACAAATATACTACATGTTACTATTCGGATTGTATGAGGTGGATATATATCATATATATTATCATTGTTACGTATCGCCATTTAGCTAAATATTTTACAACAATTTGGTACATTGAGTCAAATGCTATATCCTGCCCCTAACCTTAGCCAAAACATGAAATTGTTAAACGCCTGTGATTGGATTTCAATTTGACGGAAATAACATAGACTATGATAGCTAAGAAGAGCCGAGTGACAGTTAGAACATGAAGCCTGAGTACACGGGAATAATAGTCAGCGTAAGTTCGGTTAAGCATAGCGAGCATAACGAAAAACACTACTTCAACCCTGTAAAAACATGCAATAATAATCCGATTCTTAGTCTATCTTAAACATTACATGCTGACTTTTGTGTAACCGGAACTCTTTTCCGTGTAGATATGTTGCATTATAGAAATAATACCGCTGAATGTTTTGAGTGCAAAGTATTATGTCGGATCTTAAGTAACAACGCAATTTCGCATAGACGCAAACAAACTTAAAGACATTATCAGCGTTTTGGACTCTTACACTTTGGATTATTATCGGTCCCATCGTTGCAAGATCCACGCCAAATTTTAAGACGTATTACTTTACTGGTGTATTATGTAGCTCATTGTTTCATTTATGTAAAACCAATTTTGGGCTGACTGTGCCACACAGTTGTTTGCGTTCAACCAGTCTTATTTCGTTTTGAATATATCTGCAGTCGTCTACGGTACTTATTGTGTAACGCACCAGATGATGATGACACCAGACATATTATGTCTAAATGTAGCCTATAATGTCACCACAGATCATAGCCGACCGTCATTATCGCGACCAGTCTATGGAAGTAGGACTACAATGGGTCACTGTTGCTGAGCATTTTTAACGAAAGGAAAATGTCATAGATCATGAACTTGCAAAGAAAAACCAATATTACATTCTGTCTTTCTGATGCTGTCGCTATGTGTTGCCTCCAAGAAGCCAACCATACTTGAATATGTTTCTAAAATGCCAACTCATCCAATATCTAAAGTTTACCTCGATATGACATTTGACAAGCAAACACGAGACTGCACCAGGGCTGCAACCGAAATATGTTTCCAGTCTCCACGGCTTGCGGCGTACCCACTTTTAAAAAAAGGTTATGGCTTCTTGACTATACGTGGCATATATCAGATACCACTGTTATGGCTTTATAATGGAACGCATGATCTGCTCAACAGAAATATAATAGTAGTATTATCTAACTATGAAAAATCTATGTTACTATGTTACACTCTGTTACACTCCATCACTTTATCCTCTTTATCATATTTATCTTCATCGCCTTTTGTTTGATCCATTAATTACAAGCGGGGCCGTCTACTTAACATTAATTTGTGGATCAGACGATCGATGTATCATCATATTATCGCAGTCATTACTGGCATGTGCAAACCGACATGGAGATTATTTGACCGTATCCAATCAATCAATGATGCGCTAAACGAGGTTAAATCAGTTTCGCGGAACATCACAAGCAGTCCACCATTGAAGGTAACCGCCACCTCAGTGGCTGTGCTATGGCGTTCATACATACACCATACTGCATGAATACTGCTGGAAGTTGCTATTGAACCAACTGCTCTATAGCAATGGCTCCGTCAACCTGGCTTTATAATTCTCGTGTGTGTGTTTGATTGGTTATTTGTATGAATATTACATTTTTCAGTTACATTTACTTGAATATATTACTTAATATCTTTTGCCACGTTTCCTTAGCATGACCAAGAATATGTAACCCTACACGGACATGTCAATGGAATCCACTAAATTGCGGCGCAACAGTGTCCTTTCTCTTCATTTAGAGCATTTGGGCAATAACCTTGATAATCATTGTGATGAAATACATGGAATTCCTGCCAGGCCACGATTATACAAAACGCCTGTTTATACTCAAAGTTAAACAGCGTAGTCAACAGTTATGATTATTAAAAGCATCTGTGACGGATACTGTCACATGGCAATGGTTCTTTTACCCAGGTGTCGTGATACGAGATCTGTGACATATGTGGAGACTGTCTTCCCCGGTAAGATTCATCAATGTCCCACGGATCGCTAGGCCTTTACCTTGAGAGTCGCCCTTGGGTGACGCACATCCGTCGCCATTATGAGTGGCATTTGAGGCACGCAAGGGCCACTTTCCCGCTGCTATGCACTAACGATTGTTCTAATACTAGAAATATAATGACGCACTGTACTGAGAATAACTGCGGACCAGAGGGTTTTCTTCTCGGGGCCGAACCTTGTCTGTCGCCAAGTAAACATCCTGTCGTAGAAAAACTGTAACGAAAATAAATGGGAATATGGTTTTTAAGCTTTTGACATATTTTTTTCCATCCTGATAATTGGAAGCTAATATTAGATGCAAGGCTAATATTTATGTGACGGACGTGGCTTCAATTGGTGAATGTCAAGATCTCTCTGGTTCTATTTGAGCAAGAACGGACTTGGTGACACCAGAAGCTGGGATCGGATCGGATCAGGATCTGATCGGATCAGGATCTGATCGGATCAGGATCTGATCGAATCGGAATCTGGCAGAATCGAGATCTGATAACTTAAAGGAAAGTAATGTTAATCAACGCCAACTATGTCTATGCCACTTGAACAGCTTATGGTCAGAATTCAGGGAAGTACTTTAGGCAATGAGCTATAAAATATGCGCAACAAGGAAACAAAGTTAGCCAAATCTGCTACGGAATTCATAACAACGCTGCCAGCCTCGGATGTGTTGCTATGTCACTGTAATTCGTGCAAGTTATGAAGCTAATGGTTACAGCTTTAAGGGATATTGCAATGTTTTTTATGTTTTCATTCTAACTATATCCCATCAGCTCATTTTTTTAGCTCATTGTATCAATGTCGATCAAAAGTGTGTTAATGATTATAGTTGCCTTGTACATAGCGACGTTAAAGAAAACTGTATCTTATCTTTCCTTATATTACATTACCTACCTTATGTTAGGGGGCAGTGAAACGTGGGGCAATATTCTTTCGTTTTACGGAAAAGCTTTTTCTTTGCCAGTGACGAAGTCATAAGTCACAAGGTAGTCTAGCATGGATCTATTGATGACGTCAATATGAGGTAATCCTGGGGAATATGTGGAAGCTCAAAGGGTATAACGGCAGGCTGTGATTTAGTTACCCATTAATCAACTTTAGTTGAACACTTGCTAACACTTTAGAGTAACACGTTTTTTGTGGAACGGGACAAAGGGGCTGCTATCATTTACATATGGGGGGTGGGGGGCGGTGCATGGTGTATAGTTGACACATAAACCCTCGGCCTCTTTGAGAATGTATGGCCTTTCAAAATGAACCTTTTATGCGATAGTATATGTAGATCCACCTCCATCCTTTTTTATAAACCCATGGGGACTTTCCTAACATAGCTTCATACTTATTGCTGCTTCGTTCATTACAGTCGCAGACCTGAGTGGCGAAAGAACGAAATCCTAACGCTTAGTCACACCGCCGAAATCGCTCTGTCCGTTTGCCTAGAAGCACCCGTCGGCATTACAAATCCCCGCACAGTGATCAGAATAAGTGTGCCAAAGAAAGAGCTATGCGAGCTTGTGTGGAGCGGATTCAAACGGTTAACTGCCTGCGGAGAATGAAAGCAAAGTCTGTGTAGAGAGAGAAGGAGAGAGAATTGTTGCTCCGTGATCTAGTTCCCAGAGTTTGAACTAAAATAGGGTGCCGACGGAAATGGCGTTCACCACCGTAAGCCGTCTGGCCATAAAAAAGATAAGTTACTGAGACGCTTTGCCCTTAGCCTTTGATGAACTCGAAAATTGGCATATTGCGCTCAATCGTGCTGCGGCAGAAGCGCGAGGATGAATGCATGGGGTGCCTTGGTAGACCAACCCGGTTTGCCACTGGCAATAAGAATGTCCTTTCATTCAAATATTTTATCTGGTGGGGCAGGAGGTCTGGTGGGACTGTCTGATCCCATCCTGTGTATAACACCCGATGATTAAACGGTTTTTTTAACAAGGAAAACTTACATATTGCTATGCTCTATGATAACTTTTAGCATGGTACATGCGTAGCGAATCTTGGACAGGGAAACTAGCGGAATGGTAAGGACAACTAGAACGGTTTTTGTCGGTCGGGGGCGCATGGGAGAGATTGTGTCGTGAACATCCGCTCCCTTCCTGACATACATTCACATACACCCTCGGCACGTTACACATGAACCTGATGGATAGCGTGTAATGATAGATCTATCGGCCAGGTTAGGATTCAAATCTTTCAATCGAAGGCAAATCCAGAACGCCGGCAATCGCTGGTCAGTCGCAGGAAAATGGCAGTCTATGATGAGACCCAACACTTCATTTAGGGTCGACCCAAATTGGAAATACAGGTGAGGTCAATTAGGCAAAACGGGCACGCTGTATTCTTACCTCTCTCTGCCTTAGACTCACTTCGCCAGGGCTCTGTTATATTTCTGTTGTTGCCTACTGCCTCAATACATTGTCACACTCGCTCGCCAGTGCGGCGCTGCACAAATTGATGGGAAAAGTGCGCAGCGCATTTCTACAAATTAGTGTCCGGACCCAGCGTAAACCGTATCTTGCGATGAAAAGAAAGAGTTCAGTCACAATTATAACTTTCTTGAAATGCTACAAGATGTGTTTTTTTGCTGTATTTGTAGCGAATTTGCATAGGGGAACTAGCCGAATGAGAAATAGCACGACATATGAGAACTAGCGTAATTGTAGGAAGAAGTAGGACGGCAGGGGGCGCGTGGGTGAGATTGGGTAGTAAACATGTGCCAGGACAGGAACTGAATAAGAGCAAGTTCGGGAGAAAGATTATTTAGAGGATTCGAGTACTTATCGCCAGTATTTTTATGAATGGGTTATGTATCTTTTTATAAAAGTTGTTAAGCAAGTTTTCCCACAAGTTTGAAGGATAAGGATGAGCTTTTTGGCCCTATTTTTAAATGTAGAAATACAGTTTCTTTCATTATCGCTCATCGGTTAATTTAGTCGATAGCGTCATCAGAGTTAGCGTCCCTGGGATAGGGATATACAAGAGCCTGCATCACAGCCAGAAGTCAGTTGGAGTGGATGGGGGGGGGGGGGGGGGGCAGCGCAGCGCCAGCGCACCTCTTACTCTCTCTCAGCGAAAATGCCTGCGCACCGCTCCTCTTAGCGCAATGCCCACGCACCTCTTTTACCCTCTTCTCTTAGCGCAACGCCCGCGCACTTCTTTACTTTTTTATTTGAGTCTTTGCTATTTTCTGTTTTAAGTATTTATGTAGTATCAGGAACTTCAAGGTAACATGTGGGAATAAGCTTGTCCTGGAAGTCTAGGTCAGAGAGCTGTATTTTGGAGGCATATTTAGAAGAATCAGCAGTGGAATATAGAGAATTGACTTGAGGGATAAGAGTAATGACATGACTCAAATGAGAGATAGATCTGACCGGCAATTGGGCTATAATAAGCTATACAGCATGTGCAGTTATATTTGAGTTTGTGATATTGGTGGTTCTTTGAGATATGGTTATGAATATATTTACTAAGAGGCTGGTGTCATACATATATATCTTAGTTATATTGATAGATTGATCATACATTTGTATGTGGTGGCAGCGACTGGTTGGGTTAACCCGGAATAAATCACTTGAATTATAACAACTTCCTTATTATCTGATTGCTGGTTTTCTAAAACTAAATTTAACTAATGCAACCGAGAACGCTTTATTATATCGCGGCTTAAAATGCCCCCTGCCTGATATCACACCACAAAAACACACTCACTCGGCACGCTACATTTTTGAAGACAGCGATACGATTTGGCCATTTACACCCGCGGCATGCTACAGTTTGGTGGCAGCGGTGGGATTTGGCCACACACACTCTCACGCACGCATGCTACATATTAAATACACAAAGCTTATTATTTTTATGTTTTATTCTTGAAAATTCTTTCAAGAATCCTGAATTGTGTCCCCAGCCGACAGCAGCAGTAAATGCAGAGCTTGCGTAGCGCCACCGTGTAAGAATACAAGCTTCCCAGCTTGTATTCTTACGCGTTCACCCACTCGCCGGGCAGTCCCATTGTTCATTGTTACTTGGGGCACTTACGGTAGTGGCGGCGCCGTCTGTGGAGACGGGTACTTGTTCTTTATTTTCCAATGTTGCAGAGGCATCAATTAAAATTATACCACGTAAATGCACAGTGCAAATAAATGAAGCGCGTTCCATCCGTAAATGTATAGATGTGTTGCCGTATGGAAACCATACGATTCCTTTCTCGGCAAAATGGGACTCGCCCTAATGTGATTGACAGGAAATACGGGCAGTGAGTTGTTATTGAACGCATTGGGCCAAGATCAAAGGATGTCATATGATCCGGTCGTGAACGACACTACAGTCAGCGTGTGGCGTGTGATGCTATGAAGTAGGGTCTAAGAGAGGGGGAGGGGGGGGGGGGGTAGTGGGTGGGCGTAGGGGTGGCAGTAGTGCAAGAAGGTGCGGGGTCAGAAAGAGAAAGTGATAGTGTTTCCTCAGCCAGGAAAATGTCAACAACAGCCGATTTACATACATGTGCGTCTGTCACAAATGCACACAATAGGAACATAGGCTCTATTGGCTTTCACTTTATACCGCATGCTACGTTTTTAATGCAGCCGGTCTTTTCCTCGCCCCCAACTTTCGCTCATCTCCCCGAATTTTCAGAGACTTTTAGAAAGTCGGTGCGGAATTATCTATTACCTCAGGCGAAGTACGTCACGTAGAGACTGGGCCAAAGGTGAATTGCCATTCGAAATTTAGTCGCCTGTATGCTATACTTAACACAGACTGCCACTTTCTTTTGGCGGAGAGCCCCCTGGGGCCTCCAACCAAATGTCAGTGGATTACTGCCAAGCCCTCTCGCTAATCACAGAGCCGCAGACAAGACGACTGGAGACGACAGGCCTCCTGCCCAGCTGGCGCTCCGCATGCCAATTACTTCCGTTATAAGTTGTCAAACGAGGGCTTCGGTTGAGTGTTTTAAGCCGACTCGGGGTAATGTAGGTTGCAAATGCCCAAAGTTAAATAAGGCCCTCTCTATGCGAGCGGATGAATACTGTGCTGGGGGCATCGTTAATCTCAGCTCGAGTGGTGCCAGATTGGAACAAAACGCTGCGCACCAGAAACCCCTTAAATCTCTCGACCGCTAACAGACAGGTAGAAGGTGAAAATTCAGAACACGGATCATGTTATCACAGTAGCAACTGCTTGTTTTTTTCACTCGTTATTTGGTTGCGGCCGTGGTATGGCTAGGAAGAACTGAACTGATTTATTAGAGGGGTCGCTGTTACATCAGTGCCGACTGCAATATGTATCAACGAATAACCTGCAGTACGTATTCGTGTGCTTGGTTTCTTAAGCCCTATTAAGCAAATGAATGGGATTTCCATGGCGTTGTTGGTTGGGTATATTTTTGCCAATATGTCCATATACCCTCCGACTCACCAAAACTTTAAAGGAGAATGAGGGGGTGTCAGTACCCCACTGATATTCTCTTCAGCAAGCGAACAGCCAATACCGTTGACTGTGTCCCAGTCACCCTACCCTGTAACTAGTAGGTCAATGCCGCCAAGATATTCACATTCAGAAACAATGCAAATGGGTACGATTATTATCCTGGTGTTAACGTGTAGGTTTACAAGTTCAAGTTCAGCAGATTGAAATGGTTAGCAAGTTGGCCTCTCAACGCATTTTTATTTACCTGACGTCCCTTATATACATCCAGGCAAACAATGTGTCCCCACACCAGTTCTGTCAGCCACTTCCAGCCGCATGTACAACCGCCTCTATGTCTACAACTCCCTCCACCTAGGAGGTTGTGGCATTGATTGGTACTATGCTGCGTACGTTTTTCGCTATAGCAAAGACACATTATTTTCGAAGCACAACCTAACACGGCCGAAATGATGCCGAAGCATCAAAAACGTACTTTGAAATCAATTTCAAACTTGAGGTATTAGCGCTGTCTCAATGAATGGGTAATCTATATTTTTTTCGCTTGCTATTTTTTTCTCTTGATGTTTCCTCTCTGCAGCCCCCATCCTAATCTTGACAACCCCACATAAAGCCTTGGGTGTGCAATGACGGATGCTACTGAGTTGCGATGGCAACTGCTTATAGCCTGACTAATGCACTGAGCGAAATAGGCAATACAAAGCTTCCTTTAGCGACAGGAACCGTCAACGCTGGTGAAACCGTTACATGAAAAACATATCACTCCAAACTTGCAGCAGAACACCATACTCTTCTAACGGACTAACAGGACGGGCCTGCCCGGTAGCTCAGTGGGTTAGACCGCTCGCCTTGAGAGCTCTGGCCTCCCTCCTGAGAGCCTAACGGCGTTGGTCGGAGTCTCGCTGTGGCCATGTCTATGTGGTCGCAGGATAACGATACCATGTCCTTCTTCGCAAAGAAGAGGAAGTTACCCCCGGGGGACATGTCTCCATTCTCCTTTCCTTCTCCCAATTACTCGATATGACCAAAAATAGCTAAAGCGTCATCAATATCAAACCTCAATGTAATCTAACGGATTAATAGGTGATTAGACTTCGTTGCAGACTTATGCGCCAGTAAGATAGACGGCATGGATCCCTTATGTAACAATTGATCGAGTGCCTTGGATAAGACCACTTCACGACCGGCTGGTGGTGATCATTTTCCTCTATGTGTTTATCACAGCGTCAGCGTCAGGGATAAGATTATCGCCACAGGGTATAACACGCCATCCAACGGAGAGACCAAGCAAATGACGTTGCCATGATCAATACTCAGATATGAACCATGAGATACGTTATATCATCATGAATTATTATTTACGCATGGTTAAGATTCCCATTCTATAGGATGCATGAGCGTTAAATACCATTAAGCCACGTGTTGTTTGCAACGTAAGGACAAAGGAAAGCCATGATCGGAATATGATATTCGTCTTGGATGATGTTTTCTACCACAACGAAAGCTGGATGCACCCTAAAGTACAACACTGCCAAAGTGATGCTGGTTTTCATTCGTTCATACACTACCAGATCAATGCAATATGCACGAAATTGTCTCAATGTGAACGCGGCAATGAGGCCCACCTCCAACCGCGGCCCACAGTTTGAAACATGTCTGTGATTCTGGGATCCGCCTTGTAATGGCAAACACGATTTAGCATAGATTCCCATAGCCATCGGTAAAATTAAGATGATTGCTTGGCTGAGCTGTGCAAAACGAGTATTTGGTTAGCGTGGTTGAGATATCAGGTCAATAGGGGTTATTCTGGGTAAATCACAGCCGTGTCCCCATGGGTAGCCTACTACTAGGCCATGATGTGTTTATCCTTTACACACAATTGAAAGCTCACGTGGCCAAGAAGCAATGAATGGAAGTATCTGTGTCTCTATGCACCAGACCCCAACACAATGGTCAACAACTATGGGGCCTATTCTTCTTTCCAGAATGATTTCAAATAGTAACATTTAGGCCAGGTTGGTGCGGCGAGACAGCCGCCAATAAATGCATGAACAACGCGTCGTACAAATAATCATGAAAACACTAATTTTAGCAGAAGAAATCATGATGAATAACTATATTGCACGCTAACAATTCAAGACCCCAGGGCCGTGACAGAGGTGAACAACCGTTAAACAAGGACTTGCATCGTAAAGGGCGCGAAGATACCGAATAACAAATGAATTGGTACAGATCAATTATTCATGATGCGGGGACGTAGTTAGGAAATATTACAAGGCTTAATGAGACCGATTGCGAATTTTGTCACATGGTTTCATGCCAATTGTAACGATCTCGTATCATTTGTCTATGAACTAATGCTGAGAAACTTCCTTCGTGCTTGTTAAATTTGCATGTATGGGATATTAATGATCTGTGAAATCCTCCCCAGCGGGCTTTAAACTTTGATCTATGACTCCGGAATTGAGGGACCGGTCTCATTATTTATATATTTCACCGTATAGTTAGTAATTTACCGTCCGTGTATGACAAATATGTAGCAATGGTTGTCATTCTATTGCTGTATTTATCCCTGTAATTGACCACTGTTTTGCCGTCAAATAAACTCTGATGTTTTAAGATGCTTTTGATCAGATATAGAAATAATGCAATGCAGAAATAATGACACTCCCTTCAACCATGCAAAGTTATTACCACGAACAAACAATGCCCATGTTTTTACAACCCATTCGGATACATTTCATTTTAATATATAGAATAGGCTGTTAATTATTTCGGATTGTAGTTCTATATCGGTTAGAAATGTAATGTATCTATTTGATTCGCAAATGCTGCTAAGCCGAACCTTATTTTTTTTCAGACAACAATATCATTTAATAAGAACAGTTAAACATTTTCTTTCAACTTACAGTTTTAGAGCTGACCCATTGTCATCACTTATTCGTCTCTACAACAAACAACAAATGTTCGCAACGCTCTATCTCTACCCGACTCCATTCGTGTCAGTAATCTACTGAAATGGTTTCGACTGGACAGGACCCAACGGTGAAAGGATACCTCCTTTTTTACTCTCTCTATAACCCTGCGATTACTACATCCGACTGGAGTGCATCCCGGTATACTATCACAGTTAGCTACCGCGATCTATTTCAGTATTCTTCTTCCACGTGACTGCGGAACATCAATAACACACCATCTCCCAGGCTGTCTCGCGTTTTATATCCATTTGACTCTAATGCAGGAAGAAACCTGACGTCATGGGCTTGTATTTGATTGGTTCGTGAGGGTCACGTGAGCGGTGCGATGGCTACGTTAACATTTTAGGCGATATGTAACAACGATTATTTGCCTTGATATCTTTAAAGTGAAAAGCAATCCTTTCGTTTGGCTTCTTGGTCATCGCCGAAGACGTGTTTCTTTAAAAATAATATTTCGGAATTGCATCATCTTTTGGAAATAAATCTATACAATTTGCACTATACAGTGGTGAAATTAAGACCTATGCGACCCACGTTACAGGGCCGGAAACTATAGTATCGATATGGTCATTACATGACGGCGGCACGAACACGGGTAAGCTCCCATTTGGATATCAGGTAACGCTAGATTCATTTATTGAACGCCATTACGCCGTAATTAGTCTAATGGCATTCATTACGATGCACGATTACTACAAATTGGCTTCTAACACCCACTGCAGATATTAGGTACCAACTTCAAAGCGAAGCTAGATGTGTTGAATACTGATGATTCGGTAGATAGGCAATGTAGACGGGCAGCTCTCGAGACGGCACGTTTACGCCAGACCTGGTCTCCCTAGTGCCCTTATCAGAGTGACACAGCCCATGCCAGCGCCAGGGTGAAAGAGGAAACCGGCGTCGTTTCGACAGCCTAATGAGGTTCATTTGGCGACGTGGACGGCGCACAGGACGACCGTGCTTCTCAGGCTGTCACGATTCTACGGCACGTCAAACAAATTGCAGGACATACATCGTGCATAAAAACCACTCGATCCGCCATTAGTTCCCTTAGTTCTGTTATTCCGCTGAGGCAATGGGTCGTAGCTTATATCGTGACTAGCACTATATATTTGTGCCATTAATATTAATATCGTTCTCGTCATACATGGTTGGAAAATTCATTGTAACGGTAAAAGAACACGATATAAACTATGACCAAAGCGGAAGCCGAATCTTACATGTTTGTACGTGATAACGGAAATGCGATATTGTAACACAGAAACACAACTCCCATCTCCCGGGAAAAAGACGAAAATAAAAACATATATACATATATTCTACATGTTACATGTTACTATTCGGGTTGAATAGTAACATGTAACTATATGAGGTATATATATATTATCCATTGTTACGTATCGCCATTTAGCTAAATATTTTACAACAATTTGGTACATTGAGCCAAATGCTATATCCGGCCCCCAACCTAAGTCAAAACATCAAGTTGTTAAACGCCTGAGATTGGATTTCAATTTGACGGAAATTACATAGACTATGACAGCTAACAAAGGCTGAGTAACAGTTAGAAAATGATGGTTGGTTGGTTGGTTATTCAGGAAACTTTAACCACTTTTGGTCATATCGCGTCAATGGGAGAAGGAAGGGAGGGTGGAGCCATGTCCCCGGGGGTAACCCCCTACTCTTTACGAAGAAAGACATGGGATCTATATCTTGCGACCACACAGACATGGCCACAGCAGCGCTCGAACCACCGACCCAAGTGCCGTTAGGCTCTCAGGTGACCAGATCACTCAATGCGAGCGCTCTAGCCCACTGAGCTGACGCGCCGGCCCCGGGGTTAGAAAATGAAGCCTGAGTACACGGGAATAACAATCAGCGTAAGTTCCGGTAAGCATAGCGAGTATAACGAAAAAAAACTACTTCAACCCTGTAAAGACACACAATAATAATCCGATTCTTAGTCTATCTACAACATTACATGCTCACTTTTGGGTAACCTAAACTCTTTACCGCGTGTACATGTTGCACTATAGAAATAATACTCGAGTCTTAGGAATTCTATGGAACAATTATTTTCTATAGAACGTTAAAAGATAGTTCTATAGAAAACATTATTAGCAACCAATTGTTATATAGAAATATCCCTACATCTTCTCTAGAGCAATTGGTTGCTATAGAACGTGTATAGAGATAACATTTCGACAGAGCCATTTATTTCCCTCTCGTAGCCGGTTATAACCAGGTACGTTTGCACTTTTGTAGAAGTACTCTTTATGTGAAAGGATACATGAAGGTAATTCTCTCTTCCTAGATTTATTACGCGAATCACGGCATTAAGTTTATCGGACATCATTACACCTCGTAGGCAAATATCTTACAGAATTTCACTAAAAACAATTCCAAAGGCTTCTATCGATTTTTCTATGGAAATTCTAAGCGTTTTCCTATAGAATTTCGCATAGAATTTCCATAGAGTTTTCACAGAATTTTCATAGCGTTTTCATAGAATTTTCATAGAGTTTTCATAGAATTTCTATGGAGTTTCTATAGTCTCCATCGAGTTTGAATAGTGTCCATACCGGCCTTACAACTTACGGCAGGCCCAACACCGAGGTCTAGATGACTCCTGAAAGCGATATTTGAAGGGATACCGACGGCACGGCGCTAGATAAGGTGATATTCGAAGACCTAAAACTTCGCATTTAAGGAACTTTGGAGGCCTTGCCGGGATATTGACTTTCGCACCGGTTGCCTGCTGCGAAGTGAGAGTAGCGGTGGAGCCAACCCTTTGGACAATAACATTATCAGCATGAGGTGTGAAGGTCTGCCCAACGGCAGTGCCCATTCAGCCGAGACGGAGCTGATGTTGGATTCACCCAGGGCGACCTTGAACTCTGTACCATGCACTGCCGCGACGTGCGCTTTCTTTGAAAACTCTATGGAAATTCTATGAAATGTTGGTGGTTTAAGCCACTTTTGTGCACATGAAGGCTAAATCGGGCCAAGGAACCTTCGAGACGATTAGGGATCAAAGGATGAAACATGCCCCAGCTGATGTGCCCTATACCGGATTCGAACCAAGACCTATTGATCTGCGGTCGAGTGCGCTAATCACTGCAAAAGGAAGACCCCCGGAAGCTCTATGGAAATTCAATGGAAATTTTTTTGAAACTATATGGAAACTATGGAAACTTTATGGAAACCCTATGGAAACTCTATGGAAACTCCATGGAAATTCTATGAAAGCTCTATGGAAACTCTATGGAAACTCAATGGGAATTCTTTGGAAACTATGGAAACTGTATGGAAATTCTATGGAAATTCGATAGAAATCTTGAAAAAAAAATTATAGAATCTCTATATGATATTTGCGTACGGGTATTTCGTTTTGAATATATCTGCAGTCGTCTACGGTACTTATTGTGTAACGCACCAGATGATGATGACACCAGACATATTATGTCTAAATAAAGCCTATCATGTCACCATAGATCAAAGCCGACAGTCATTGTCGCGACCAGCCTATGGAAGTAGGACTACAATGGGTCACTTTTTGCTGAGCATTTTTAACGAAGGGTAAATGTCATGAGATTGCAAAGAAAAACCAATATGACTTTTTCTGTCTTTCTGATGCTGTCGCTATGTGTTGCCTCTTAGAAGCCAACCAGGCTTGAATATGGTCGTAAAATGCCAACTCATCCAATATCTAAAGAATACTTCAATATAACATTTGCCAAGCAAACATGAGACTGCGCAGGTCAGCAGCCGGAATAGGTTTCCAGTCTCCACGGCTTGCGGCGTACCCACTTTTAAAAATCGTATAACTTTTTGATTATACGTAACCTATCTCATCAGATCAATGGTAGGACTTTATAATGGAATGTATGATCGGCTCAACAAGAAAACCATAGTAGTATCGTATTGCTATGACAATTCTGTTACACTCTGTTGCACTCCATCACTTTATTCCCTTTACCATATTTATCTCCATCGCCTTTGGTCCAATGTTTGATCCGTTAAGGCGGAGCCGATTTAATATGCATTTGTGGATCTGACGATCCATATATCATTATATTATCGAAGTCATTACTGGCATGTGCGAACGGACATTGAGATTCTTTGACCGTATCCAATCTATCAATGATGCGCTAAACGAGGTTAAATCAGTTTCGCGGAACATCAATAGCAGCCCAAGCAGCTCATGGATCGAACACCCAACCGTACGACCAACTGTCGGACGCTCTAATGGCTTGGTTAACCTGGCTTTATAATTCTCGTGCTTGTATTTGATTGGTTATTTACATGAATATTACATTTTTCAGTTACATTTAGTTGAATATATTACTTTGATATTTTTTGCCACGTTTCCTTAACATGACCAAGAATATGTAACACTTAAATTGCGGCGCAACAGTGTCATTTCTCTTTATTTAGATCAATTGGGCAATAACTGTGATAATCAATGTGATGAAAGACATGGAATTCCTGCCAGGCCAAGATCATACAAAACGCCTGTTTTTACTCAAAGTTAAACAGCGTAATCAACGGTTATGATTGTTTTAATCATCTGTGAAGGATCCTGTCACATGGCAATGGTTCTTTCACCCAGGTATCGCAACACGAGATCTGCGAGATATATGGCGGCTGTCTTCCCCGGGGAGATTCATCAATGTCCCACGGATCGCTAGGCCTTTACCTTAAGAGTCGCCCTTTTGGTGACGCACATCCGTCGCCATTATGAGTGGCACTTGAGGGACGCAAGGGCCACTTTTCCGCTGCTATGCACTTACGATTGTTCTAACACAAGAAACATCATGACGCACTGTACTGGGAATAAGTGCGGACCAGAGGGTTTTCTTCTCTTGGCCGAACCTGGTCTGTCGGCAAGTGACGGAACGTCCTGTCGTAGAAAAACTGTAACGAAAATAAATGGGAATATGGTTTTTAAGCTTTTGACACATTGTTTTCCATCCTGATAATTGGAAGCGAATATTAGATGAAAGGCTAATATTTATGTGACGGACGTGGTTTGAATTGGGGAATGTCACAATATGTCTAGTTCTATTTGAGCAAGAACGGACCTGGTGACACCAGAAGCTGGAATCTGATCGGATCGAATCGGAATCTGACCGAATCGGGATATGATAACTTAAAGGAAAGTAATGTTAATCAAGCCCAACTATATTCATGCCGCGTTGAACAGCTTATGGTCACAATTCAGGGAAGTACTTTAGGCAATGAGCTATAAAATATGCGCAATAAGGAAGCAAAGTGCGCCAAATCTGTTACGGAATTCAAAACAACGCTGACAGCCTCGAATCTGTTGCTATGTCACTGTAATTCGTGCAAGTTATGAAGCTAATAGTTAAAGCTTTAAGGGGTATTGCAATTTTTTTTATGTTTTCATTCTAACTATATCCCATCAGCTCATTTTGTCAGCTCATTGTATCAATGTCGATCAAAAGTGTGTTAATGTTTATTGTTGACTTGTACATAGCGACGTTAAAGAAAACTGTATCTTATCTTACCTTATATTACATTACCTACTTTATGTTAGGGGTGCAGTGAAACGTGGGGCAATATTCTTTCGTTTTACGGAAAAGCTTTTTCTTTGCCAGTGACGAAGTCATAGGTAACAACGTAGTCTAACATGGATCTATTGATGACGTCAATATGAGGTAATCCTCAGGAATATGTGGAACCTCAAAGGGTTAAACGGCAGGCTGTGATTTAGTTACTCATTAATCAACTTTAGTTGAACACTTGCTAACACTTTAGAGTAACACGTTTTTTGTGGAACGGGACAAAGGGGCTGCTATCATTTACATATGGGGGGGGGGCTGTGCATGGTGTATAGTTGACACATAAACCCTCGGCCTCTTTGAGAATGTATGGCCTTTCAAAATGAACCTTTTATGCGATAGTATATGTAGATCCACCTCCATCTTTTTTTATAAACCCATGGGGACTTTCCTAACATCGCTTCATACTTATTGCTGCTTCGTTCATTACAGTCGCAGACCTGAGTGGCGTAATAACGAAATCCTAACGCTTAGTCACCCCGCCGAAATCGCTCTGTCCGTGTGCCTAGAAGCACCAGTCGACATTACAAATCCCCGCACAGTGATCAGAATAAGTGTGCCAAAGAAAAAGCCATGCGAGCTTGTGAGGAGCGGATTCAAACTGTTAACTGCCTGCGGAGAATGAAAGCGAAGTCTGTGTAGAGAGAGAAGGAGAGAGAATTGTTGCTCCGTGATCTAGTTCCCAGGGTTTGAACTAAAATAGGGTGCCGACGGAAATGGCGTTCACCATCGTAAGCCGTCTGGCCATAAAAAAGATAAGTTACTGAGACGCTTTGCCCTTAGCCTTTGATGAACTCGAAAATTGGCATATTGCGCTCAATCGTGCTGCCGCAGAAGCGCGAGGATGAATGCATGAGGTGCCTTGGTAGACCAGCCCGGTTTGCCACTGGCAATAAGAATGGCCTTTCATTCAAATATTTTATCTGGTGGGGCAGGAGGTCTGGTGGGACTGTCTGATCCCATCCTGTGTATAACACCCGATGATTAAATGTTTTTTTAACAAGGAAAACTTACATATTGCTATGCTCTATGATAACTTTTAGCATGGTACATGCGTAGCGAATCTTGGACAGGGAAACTAGCGGAATGGTAAGGACAACTAGAACGGTTTTTGTCGGTCGGGGGCGCATGGGAGAGATTGTGTCGTGAACATCCGCTCCCTTCCTGACATACATTCACATACACCCTCCGCACGCTACACATGAACCTGATGGATAGCGTGTAATGATAGATCTATCGGCCAGGTTAGGATTTAAATCTTTCAATCGAAGGCAAACCCAGAACGCCGGCAATCGCTGGTCAGTCGCAGGAAAATGGCGGTCTATGATGAGACCCAACACTTCTGTTAGGGTCGACCCAAATGGGAAATACAGGTGAGGTCAATTAGGCAAAACGGGCACGCTGTATTCATATCTCTCTCTGCCTTAAACTCACTTCGCCAGGGCTCTGTTATATTTCTGTTGTTGCCTACTGCCTCAATACATTGTCACACTCGCTCGCCAGTGCGGCGCTGCACAAATTTATAAGAAAAGTGCGCAGCGCATTTCTACAAATTAGTGTCCGGACCCAGCCTAAACCGTATCTTGCGATGAAAAGAAAGAGTTCAGTCACAATTATAACTTTCTTGAAAGGCTACAAGATGTTTTTTTTTGCTGTATTTGTAGCGAATTTGCATAAGGGAACTAGCCGAATGAGAAATAGCACGACATATGAGAACTAGCGTAATTGTAGAAAGAAGTAGGACGGCAGGGGGCGCGTGGGTGAGATTGGGTATGCGCCAGGACAGAAACTGAATAGGAGCAAGTTTGGGAGAAAGACTATTTAGAGGATTCGAGTACTTATCGCCAGTATTTTTATGAATGGGTTATGTATCTTTTTATGAAAATTGTTAGGCAAGTTTTTCCAGAAGTTTGAAGGATAAGGATGAGCTTTTCGGCCCTATTGTTAAATGTAGAAATACAGTTTCTTTCATTATCGCTCATCGGTTAATTTAGTCGATAGCGTCATCAGAGTTAGCGTCCCTGTGATAGGGATATACAAGGGCCTGCATCACAGCCAGAAGTCAGTTGGAATGGAGGGGGGGGGGGGGGGGGCAGCGCAGCGCCAGCGCACCTCTCACTCTCTCTCAGCGCAAATGCCTGCGCACCGCTCTTCTTAGCGCAATGCCCACGCACCTCTTTTACCCTCTTCTCTTAGCGCAACGCCCGCGCACTTCTTTACTTATTTATTTGAGTCTTTGCTATTTTCTTTTTTAAGTAATTATGTAGTATCAGGAACTTCAAGGCAACATGTGGGAATAAGCTTGTCCTGGAAGTCTAGGTCAGAGAGCTGTATTTTGGAGGCATATTTAGAAGAATCAGCAGTGGAATATAGAGAATTGACTTGAGGGATAAGAGAAATGACATGACTCAAATGAGAGATAGATCTGACCGGCAATTGGGCTATAATAAGCTATACAGCATGTGCAGTTATATTTGAGTTTGTGATATTGGTGGTTCTTTGAGATATGGTTATGAATATATTTACTAAGAGGCTGGTGTCATACATATATATCTTAGTTATATTGATAGATTGATCATACATTTGTATGTGGTGGAAGCGACTGGTTGGGTTAACCCGGAATAAATCACTTGAATTATAACAACTTTCTTATTATCTGATTGCCGGTTTTCTAAAACTAAATTTAACTAATGCAACCGAGATCGCTTTATTATCTCGCGGCTTAAAATGCCCCCTGCCTGATATCACACCACAAAAACACACTCACTCGGCACGCTACAGTTTGGATGACAGCGATACGATATGGCCATTTACACCCGCGGCATGGTACAGTTTGGTGGCAGCGGTGGGATTTGGCCACACACACTCTCACGCACGCATGCTACATATTAAATACACAAAGCTTATTATTTTTATGTTTTATTCTTGAAAATTCTTTCAAGAATCCTGAATTGTGTCCCCAGCCGACAGCAGCAGTAAATGCAGAGCTTGCGTAGCGCCACCGTGTAAGAATACAAGCTTCCCAGCTTGTATTCTTACGCGTTCACCCACTCGCCGGGCAGTCCCATTGTTCATTGTTACTTGGGGCACTTACGGTAGTGGCGGCGCCGTCTGTGGAGACGGGTACTTGTTCTTTATTTTCCAATGTTGCAGAGGCATCAATTAAAATTCTACCACGTAAATGCACAGTGCAAATAAATGAAGCGCGTTCCATCCGTAAATGTATAGATGTGTTGCCGTATGGAAACCATACGATCCCTTTCTCGGAAGAATGGGACTCGCCCTAATGTGATTGACAGGAAATACGGGCAGTGAGTTGTTATTGAACGCATTGGGCCAAGATCAAGAGATGTCATATGATTCGGTCGTGTACGACACTACAGTCAGCGTGTGGCGTGTGATGCTATGAAGTAGGGTCTAAGAGAGAGGGGGGGGGGGGTAGTGAGTGGGCGTAGGGGTGGCAGTAATGCAAGAAGGTGCGGGGTCAGAAAGAGAAAGTGATAACAAAGTGTTTCCTCAGCCAGGAAAATATCAACAGCCGATTTACATACATGTGCGTCTGTCACAATTGCACACAATAGGAACATAGGCTCTATTGGCTTTCACTTTATACCGCATGCTACGTTTTTAATGCAGCCCGTCTTTTCCTCGCCCCCAACTGTCGCTCATCTCCTCGAATTTTCAGAGACTTTTAGAAAGTCGGTGCGGAATTATCTACTACCTCAGGCGAAGTACGTCACGTAGAGACTGGGCCAAAGGTGAATTGCCATTCGAAAACTAGTCGCCTGTATGCTATACTTAACACAGACTGCCACTTTCTCTTGGCGGTGAGCCCCCAGGGGCCTCCAACCAAATGTCAGTGGATTACTGCCTAGCCCCAGTTCTGTGGCTGTAGGACGGGCAAAAATCTGACAGGGCCCGTCTACAGCCACAGAGCCAAGCAAGCCTGTGACCGCGGAACGCCTTGGGTTGCCATCTAACCGCATCTCTGTGAAACTAACTAAGCAACACTCACCGCCAAATCCAGTATTTTTTAACTCCATAGATGTTATGTTACTGGGTAGCACCGTTGATATCGTTCAACAGACTCGATGTTCCCTGACATGTCCATCTTTTCCCACACAACAAATTTTGAATCGCCCGCTCACTCGCCGCTTGTCTTGGCGGAAGTTGTTAACTGCTCGCGTCGCGCGCAGAGCCAGAGCGAATATTTATCAACAATCACACGTGGACCGGCAACTCAGCCACCTTCCGCATGTGGAGTGCATTTGACATTTCAACAGTGCGCAATTATTACTCCCTTTAGTGGCGGATCCAAGGGGGTGGGGGGGGGACGAGCCAAGTACTGTTAAATTAGTTGTTTTAATTAAAGTAAAATATTCGCACACGAGGTCGCGCGCCCCCCCCCCCCCCACCACACTTTCACAAATTTCTGGAGCCGCCACTGTTGCACTTTTATGTTTATATTGTGGCAGTTCACATGCACGGACCCCCCCCCCACCCCACCTCGCTCTCAAAATGAAAATTGGAGGCAGATCGACGCAGCTCAACAACTGACAGGGGGCTCTCAAAATGTGTAACGGAGGGGGAGGGGGACAATGTGCGTTTATTTTTTCATTGAGGGGGGGGGGGGCGGGCAAGGGGTTGTGATTTCGTGCTGGCTTGTCACTTATTTTTACGTACATTGTATTTACGTTTACGAGGCAGTCTAAACTTAGACCGTTTGTCGATCTTCCTTTACACACATTTCTGTAATGGAACCCCCGGTCCACGTGTCATTGTTGATACACTGGCCACAGACAAATCTAGATACGCGCCGAAGATGGGGTGGTGATTTTTAGTAGGGTAAATCGCCCTTTTACGTTTTTGCAGGTCTGAAGGTTTACGGTTTGAACCTCAGGTGACAAATCGAAATCACACGCCATGGGGAAAGGGCGGGGGGGGGGGGGGGGGGGGCAAGGCGGCGTCGTGTTCCCAGATCACGAAAAATTTATTTCTTTACTCCCAGGCCACGATAAAAAAAACCTCCCCGCGTACAATCAAAGGGCGTAAAAAGGAAGCATGATACAAAATTTACGATTTCCCGATTCACGGTTATTTTATATGAAAAGTCTCAATTCACGATTCATGAAAATCCTTGATCACGCCGTCAGCCAATGCTTCCCCCCCCCCCCCCACCATGACTGCAGGCCCACGTGTGATTGTTGACTATATTCGCTGTGGCTCTGCGCGCGACTCGAGCAGTTCACAACTTCCGCCAAGATGAGCGGCGAGTGAGCGGGCGATTCGAAATTTGTTGTGTGGGAAGAGATGGACATGTCATGGAACATCGGGTCTTTTGAAAGATACCAACGATGCTATCCAGTAACATAACATCTATGGAGTTAAAAAATACTGGATTTGGCGGTGAGTGTTGCTTAGTTTGTTTCACAGAGATGAGGTGAGACGGCAACCCAAGGCGTTCCGCGGTCACAGACTTGCTTGGCACTGTGGCTGTAGACGGGCCCTGTCAGATTTTTGCCCGTCCTACAGCCACAGAACTGGGGCTAGATTACTGCCAAGCCCTCTCGCTAATCCCAGAGCCGCAGACAAGACGACTGGAGACGACAGGCCTCCTGCCCAGCTGGCGCTCTGCATGCCAATTACTTCCATTATAAGTTGTCAAACGAGGGCTTCGGTTGAGTGTTTTAAGCCGACTCGGGGTAATGTAGGTTGCAAATGCCCAAAGTTAAATAAGGCCCTCTCTATGCGAGCGGATGAATACTGTGCTGGGGGCATCGTTAATCTCAGCTCGAGTGGTGCCAGATTGGAACAAAACGCTGCGCACCAGAAACCCCTAAAATCTCTCGACCGCTAACAGACAGGCAGAAGATGAAAATTCAGAACACGGATCATGTTATCACAGTAGCAACTGCTTGTTTTTTTCACTCGTTATTTGGTTGCGGCCGTGGTATGGCTAGGAAGAACTGAACTGATTTATTAGAGGGGTCGCTGTTACATCAGTGCCGACTGCAATATGTATCAACAAATAACCTGCTGTACGTATTCGTTTGCTTGGTTTCTTAAGCCCTATTAAGCAAATTATTGGGATTTCCATGGCGTTGTTGGTTGGGTATATTTTTGCCAATATGTCCATATACCCTCCGACTCACCAAAACTTTAAAGGAGAATGAGGGGGTGTCAGTACCCCACTGATATTCTCTTCAGCAAGTGAACAGCCAATACCGTTGACTGTGTCCAGTCACCCTACCCTGTAACTAATAGGTCAATGCCGCCAAGATATTCACATTCAGAAACAATGCAATTGGGTACGATTATTATCCTGGTGTTAGCGTGTAGGTTTACGCGTTCAAGTTCAGCAGATTGAAATGGTTAGCAAGTTGGCCTCTCAACGCGTTCTTATTTACCTGACGTCTCTTATATACATCCAGGCAAACAATGTGTCCCCACACCAGTTCTGTCAGCCACTTCCAGCCGCATGTACAACCGCCTCTATGTCTACAACTCCCTCCACCTAGGAGGTTGTGGCATTGATTGGTACTATGCTGCGTACGTTTTTCGCTATAGCAAAGGCACATTATTTTCGAAGCACAACCTAACACGGCCGAAATGATGCCGAAGCATCAAAAACGTACTTTGAAATCAATTTCGAACTTGAGGTATTAGCGCTGTCTCAATGAATGGGTAATCTATATTTATTTCGCTTGCTATATTTTTCTTTTGATGTTTCCTCTCTGCAGCCCCCATCCTAATCTTGACAACCCCACATAAAGCCTTGGGTGTGCAATGACGGATGCTACTGAGTTGCGATGGCAACTGCTTATAGCCTGACTAATGCACTGAGCGAAATAGGCAATACAAAGCTTCCTTTAGCGACAGGAACAGTCAACGCTGGTGAAACCGTTACATGAAAAACATATCACTCCAAACTTGCAGCAGAACACCATACTCTTCTAACGGACTAACAGGACGGGCCTGCCCGGTAGCTCAGTGGGTTAGACCGCTCGCCTTGAGAGCGCTGGCCTCCCTCCTGAGAGCCTAAGGGCGTTGGTCGGAGTCTCGCTGTGGCCATGTTTATGTGGTCGCAGGATAACGATACCATGTCCTTCTTCGCAAAGAAGAGGAAGTTACCCCCGAGGGACATGTCTCCATTCTCCTTCCCTTCTCCCAATTACTCGATATGACCAAAAATAGCTAAAGCGTCATCAATATCAAACCTCAATATAATCTAACGGATTAATAGGTGATTAGATTTCGTTGCAGACTTATGCGCCAGTAAGATAGACGGCATGGATCCCTTATGTAACAATTGATCGAGTGCCTTGGATAAGACCACTTCACGACCGGCTGATGGTGATCATTTTCCTCTACGTGTTTATCACAGCGTCAGCGTCAGGGACAAGATTATTGCCACAGGGTTTTACACGCCATCCAACGGAGAGACCAAGCAAATGACGTTGCCATGATCAATACTATGATATGAACCATGAGATACGTTATATCATCATGAATTATTATTTACGCATGGTTACGATTCTCATTTTATAGGATGCATGAGCGTTAAATACCATTAAACCACGTGTTGTTTGCAACGTAAGGACAAAGGAAAGCCATGATCGGAATATGATTTTCGTCTTGGATGATGTTTTCTACCACAACGAAAGCTGGATGCACCCTAAAGTACAACACTGCCAAAGTGATGCCGGTTTTCATTGTTCATACACTACTAGATCAATGCAATATGCACGAAATTGTCTCAATGTGAACGCGGCAATGAGGCCCACCTCCAACCGCGGCCCACAGTTTTAAACATGTCTGTGATTATGGGATCCGCCTTGTAATGGAAAACACGATTTAGCATAGATTCCCATAGCCATCGGAAAAATTAAGATGATTGTTTGGCTGAGCTGTGCAAAACCAGTATTTGGTTAGCGTGGTTGAGATATCAGGTCAATAGGGGTTATTCTGGGTAAATCACAGCCGTGTCCCTATGGGTAGCCTACTACTAGGCCATGATGTGTTTATCCTTTACACACAATTGAAAGCTCACGTGACCAAGAAGCATTGAATGGAAGTATCTGTGTCTCTATGCACCAGACTCCAACACAATGATCAACAACTATGGGGCCTATTCTTCTTTCCAGAATGATCTCAAATAGTAACATTTAGCCCAGGTTGGTGCGGCGAGACAGCCGCCAATAAATGCATGAACAACGCGTCGTACAAATAATCATGAAAACACTAATCTTAGCAGAAGAAATCATGATGAATAACAATATTGCACGCTAATAATTCAAGACCTCAGGGCCGTTAAAAACGGCAAGCAACCGTTAAACAAGGACTTGCATCGTAAATGGCGCGAAGATACCGAATAACAAATGAATTGGTATAGGTCAATTATTCATGATGTGGGGACGTAGTTAAGGAATATCACAAGGCTTAATGAGACCGATTGCAAATTTAGTGGTTTCATGCCAATTGTAACGATCTCGTATCATTTGTCTATGAACTAATGCTGAGAAACTTCCTTCGTGCTTGCTAAATTTGCATGTATGGGATATAAATGATCTGTGAAATCCTGCCCAGTGGGCTTTAAACTTTGATCTATGACTCCGGAATTGAGGGACCGGTCTCATTATTTATATATTTCACCGTATAGTTAGTAATTTACCGTCCGTGTATGACGAATATGTAGCAATGGTTGTCATCTTATTGCTGTATTTATCCCTGTAATTGACCACTGTTTTGCCGTCAAATAAACTCTGATGTTTTAAGATGCTTTTGATCAGATACAGAAATAATGCAATGCAGAAATAATGACACTCCCTTCAACCATGCAAAGTTATTACCACGAACAAACAATGCCCATGTTTTTACAACCCATTCGGATACATTTCAATTTAATATATAGAATAGGCTGTTAATTATTTCGGATTGTAGTTCTATATTGGTTAGATATATAAAATGTAATGTATCTATTTGATTCGCAAATGCTGCTAAGCCGAACCTTATTTTGTTTCAGACAACAATATCATTTAATAAGAACAGTTAAACATCTTCTGTCAACTTACAGTTTTAGAGCTGATCCATTGTCATCACTTATTCGTCTCTACAACAAACAACAAATGTTCGCAACGCTCTATCTCTACCCGACTCCATTCGTGTCAGTAATCTACTGAAAAGGTTTCGACTGGACAGGACCCAACGGTGAAAGGTTACCTCCTTTTTCGCTCTCTCCATAACCCTGCGATTACTACATCCGACTGCTGTGCATCCCGGTATCCTATCACAGATAACTACCGCTATCTATTTCAGTATTCTTCTTCCACGCGACTGCGGAACATCAATAACACACCATCTCCCAGGCTGTCTCGCGTTTTATATCCATTTGACTCTAATGCAGGAAGCTGCCTGACGTTATGAGCTTGTATTTGATTGGTTCGTGAGGGTCACGTGAGCGGTGCGATGGCTACGTTAACCTTTTAGGCGATATGTAACAACGATTATTTGCCTTGATATCTTTAAAGTGAAACTCAATCGTTTTGTTTGGCTTCGTGGTCATCGCCGAAGACGTGTTTCTTTAATAATAATATTTCGGAATTGCATCATCTTTTGGAAAATAACTCTAAACAATTTGCACTATACACTGGTGAAATTAAGAACTATGCGACCCACGGAAACTATAGTATCGATATGGTCGTTACATGACGGCGGCACTAACAAGGGTAAGCTCCCATTTGGATATCAGGTAACGCTAGATCCATTTATTGAACGCCATTACGCCGTAATTAGTCTAATGGCATTCATTACGATGCACGATTACTACAAATTGGCTTCTAACACCCACTGCAGACATTAGGTACCGACTTCAAAGCGAAGCTAGATGTGTTGAATAATGATGATTCGGTAGATAGGCAATGTAGACGGGCAGCTCTCGAGACGGCACGTTTACGCCAGACCTGGTCTCTCTAGTGCCCTTATCAGAGTGACACAGCCCATGCCAGCGCCAGGGTGAAAGAGGAAACCGGCGTCGTTTCGACAGCCTAATGAGGTTCATTTGGCGACGTGGACGGCGCACAGGACGACCGTGCTTCTCAGGCTGTCACCATTCTACGGCACGTCAAACAAATTTCAGGACATACATCGTGCATAAAAACCACTCGATCCGCCATTAGTTTCCTTAGTTCTGTTATTCCGCTGAGGCAATGTGTCGTAGCTTATATCGTGACTAGCACTATATATTTGTGCTATTAATATTAATATCTTTATCCTCATATATAATGGTTGCAAAATACATTGTAACGGTAAAAGAACACGATATAAACTATGACCAAAGCTGAAGCCGAATCTTACACGTTTGTACGTGATAACGGAAATGCGATATTGTAACACAGAAACACAACTCCCATCTCCCGGGAAAAAGACGAAAATAAAAACGTATATACACATATGCTACATGTTACATGTTACTATTCGGGTTGAATGGTAAGATGTAACTATATGAGGTATATATATATTATCCATTGTTACGTATCGCCATTTAGCTAAATATTTTACAACAATTTGGTACATTGAGTCAAATGCTATATCCGGCCTCCAACCTTAGTCAAAACATCAAGTTGTTAAACGCCTGAGATTGGATTTCAATTTGACGAAAAATCACATAGACTATGACAGCTAACAAAGGTCGAGTAACAGTTAGAAAATGATGGTTGGTTGGTTGATTATTCAGGACGCTTTAACCACTTTTGGTCATATCGCGTCAATGGGAGAAGGAAGGGAGGGTGGAGCCATGTCCCCAGGGGTAACCCTCTACTCTTTACGAAGAAAGACATGGGATCTTTATCCTGGGACCACACAGACATGGCCACAGTGGGGCTCGAGCCACCGACCCAAGTGCCGTTAGGCTCTCAGGTGACCAGATCACTCAATGCGAGCGCTCTAGCCCACTGAGCTGACGCGCCGGCCCCGGGGTTAGAAAATGAAGCCTGAGTACACAGGAATAACAATCAGCGTAAGTTTCGTTAAGCATGGCGAGTATAACGAAAAGAAATCTACTTCAACCCTGTAAAGACATACAATAATAATCCGATTCTTAGTCTATCTACAACATTAGATGCTCACTTTTGGGTAACCTAAACTCTTTACCGTGTGTACATGTTGCATTATAGAAATAATACCTTAGTCGAGTCTTAGGCATTCTATGGAACAATTATTTTCTATAGAACGTTAACAGATATTTCTATAGAAAACATTATTAGCAACCAATTGTTATATAGAAGTATCCCTACATCTTCTCTAGAGCAATTGGTTGCTATAGAACGTGTATAGAGATAACATTTCGACAGAGCCATTTATTTCCCTCTCGCAGCTGGATATGATCAGGTACGTTTGCACGTTTGTAGAAGTACTCTTTATGTGAAAGGATACATGAAAGTAATTCTCTCTTCCTAGATTTATTACGCGAATCACGGCATTAAGTTTATCGGACATCATTACACCCCGTAGGCGAATATCTTACAGAATTTCACTAAAACAATTCTAAAGGTTTCTATCGATTTTTCTATGGAACTTCTAAGCGTTTTCCTATAGAATTTCGTATAGAATTTCCAAAGAGTTTTCATAGAGCTTCCATAGATTTTTCATAGAATTTCTATGGTGTTTCCATAGTCTCCATCGAGTTTGAATAGTGTCCATACCGGCCTTACAACTTACGGCAGGCACAACACCGAGGTCTGGATTTAGCACACGTAGCCTACGTTCTCTGCGACACGCAAACGAGTGATTTGACGAATTCTGGAATATATTGTGTAAGATGACTCCTGAAAGCGATATTTGAAGGGATACCGACGGCACGGCGCTAGATAAGGTGATATTCGAAGACCTAAAACTTCGCATTTGAGGAACTTTGGAGGCCTTGCCGGCATATTGACGTTCGCACCGGTTGCCTGCTGCGAAGTGAGAGTAGCCGTGGAGACAACCCTTTGGACAATAACATTATCAGCATGAGGTGTGAAGGTCTGCCCAACGGCCGTGCCCGTTCAGCCGAGACGGAGCTGATGTTGGACTCACCCGGGGCGACCTTGAACTCTGTACCATGCACTGTCGCGACGTGCGCTTTCTTTGAAAACTCTATGGAAATTCTATGAAATGTTGGTGGTTTAGGCCACTTTTGTGCACATGAAGGCTAAATCGGGCCAAGGAACCTTCGGGGCGATTAAGGATCAAAGGATGAAACATGCCCCAGATGATGTGCTCTAATCCGGATTCGAACCCAAGACCTCGAGTGCGGTCGAGTGCGCTAATCACTACAATAGGAAGGCCTCCGGAAGCTCTATGGAAATTTCATGGAAACTGTATGGAATCTATGGAAACCCTATGGAAACTCTATGGAAACTCCAAGGAAATTCTATGAAAACTCTATGGAAACTCTATGGAAACTCTATGGGAACTCTATGCAAACTATGGAAACTGCATGGGAATTCTATGGAAATTCGATAGAAATCTTTTAATTTTTTTTATAGAATCTCTATATGATATTTGCGTACGGGTATTTCGTTTTGAATATATCTGCAGTCGTCTACGGTACTTATTGTGTAACGCACCAGATGATGATGACACCAGACATATTATGTCTAAATATAGCCTATCATGTCACCACAGATCATAGCCGACAGCCATTGTCGCGACCAGTCTATGGAAGTAGGACTACAATGGGTCACTGTTGCTGAGCATTTTTAACGAAGGGGAAATGTCATGAGATTGCAAAGAAAAACCAATATGACTTTTTGATGCTGTCGCTATGTGTTGCTTCTTAGAAGCCAACCAGGCTTGAATATGGTCGTAAAATGCCAACTCATCCAATATCTAAAGATACTTCAATATAACGTTTGCCAAGCAAACATGAGACTGCGCAGGCCAGCAACCGGAATAGGTTTCCAGTCTCCACGGCTTGCGGCGTACCCACTTTTTATAAAATCGTATAACTTTTTGATTATACGTAGCCTCTCTCATCAGATCAATGGTAGGGCCTTATAATGGAATGTATGATCGGCTCAACACGAAAACCATAGTAGTATCTTATTGCTATGACAATTCTGTTACACTCTGTTGCACTCCATCACTTTATTCCCTTTACCATATTTATCTCCATCGCTTTTGGTCCAATGTTTGTTCCGTTAAGGCGGGGCCGTCTACTTAATATTCATTTGTGGATCAGACTATCCATATATCATCATATTATCGAAGTCATTACTGGCATGTGCGAACGGACATTGAGATTCTTTGACCGTATCCAATGAATCAATGATGCGCTAAACGAGGTTAAATCAGTTTCGCGGAACATCAATAACAGTCCAAGCAGCTCATGGATCGAACACCCAACCGTACGGCCAACTGTCGGACGCTCTAATGGCTTGGTTAACCTGGCTTTATAATTCTCGTGCTTGTATTTGATTGGTTATTTGCATGAATATTACATTTTTCAGTTACATTTACTTGAATATATTACTTTGATATTTTTTGCGGCGTTTCCTTAACATGACCAAGAATATGTAACACTTAATTTGCGGCGCAACAGTGTCATTTCTCTTTATTTGGACCATTTGGGCAATAACTGTGATAACCAATGTGATGAAATACATGGAATTCCTGCCAGGCCAAGATCATACAAAACGCCTGTTTTTACTCAAAGTTAAACAGCATAATCAACGGTTATGATTGTTTTAATCATCTGTGACGGATCCTGTCACATGGCAATGGTTCTTTTACCCAGGTGTCGCGACACGAGATCTGCGAGATATATGGCGACTGTCTTCCCCGGGGAGATTCATCAATGTCCCACTGATCGCTAGGTCTTTACCTTAAGAGTCGCCCTTTTGGTGACGCACATCCGTCGCCATTATGAGTGGCACTTGAGGGACGCAAGGGCCACTTTTCCGCTGCTATGCACTTACGATTGCTCTAACACAAGAAACATCATGACGCACTGTACTGGGAATAAGTGCGGACCAGAGGGTTTTCTTCTCTTGGCCGAACCTGGTCTGTCGGCAAGTGACGGAACGTCCTGTCGTAGAAAAATTGTAACGTAAATAAATGGGAATATGGTTTTTAAGCTTTTGACACATTGTTTTCCATCCTGATAATTGGAAGCGAATATTAGATGAAAGGCTAATATTTATGTGACGGACGTGCTTTGAATTGGGGAATGTCACGATATGTCTAGTTCTATTTGAGCAAGAACGGACTTGGTGGCACCAGAAGCTGGAATCTGATCGGATCGAATCGGAATCTGACCGAATCGGGATATGATAACTTAAAGGAAAGTAATGTTAATCAAGCCCAACTATATCCATGCCGCGTTGAACAGCTTATGGTCAGAATTCAGTGAAGTACTTTAGGCAATAAGCTATAAAATATGCGCAATAAGGAAGCAAAGTGCGCCAAATCTGTTACGGAATTCAAAACAAAGCTGACAGCCTCGAATCTGTTGCTATGTCACTGTAATTCGTGCAAGTTATGAAGCTAATAGTTAAAGCTTTAAGGGATATTGCAATGTTTTTTATGTTTTCATTCTAACTATATCCCATCAGCTCATTTTGTCAGCTCATTGTATCAATGTCGATCAAAAGTGTGTTAATGTTTATTGTTGACTTGTACATAGCGACGTTAAAGAAAACTGTATCTTATCTTACCTTATATTACATTACCTACTTTATGTTAGGGGTGCAGTGAAACGTGGGGCAATATTCTTTCGTTTTACGGAAAAGCTTTTTCTTTGCCAGTGACGAAGTCATAGGTAACAACGTAGTCTAACATGGATCTATTGATGACGTCAATATGAGGTAATCCTCAGGAATATGTGGAACCTCAAAGGGTATAACGGCAGGCTGTGATTTAGTTACTCATTAATCAACTTTAGTTGAACACTTGCTAACACTTTAGAGTAACACGTTTTTTGTGGAACGGGACAAAGGGGCTGCTTTCATTTACATATGGGGCGGGGGGGGGGGGGGGGGGCTGTGCATGGTGTATAGTTGACACATAAACCCTCGGCCTCTTTGAGAATGTATGGCCTTTCAAAATGAACCTTTTATGCGATAGTATATGTAGATCCACCTCCATCTTTTTTTATAAACCCATGGGGACTTTACTAACATCGCTTCATACTTATTGCTGCTTCGTTCATTACAGTCGCAGACCTGAGTGGCGTAATAACGAAATCCTAACGCTTAGTCACCCCGCCGAAATCGCTCTGTCCGTGTGCCTAGAAGCACCAGTCGACATTACAAATCCCCGCACAGTGATCAGAATAAGTGTGCCAAAGAAAGAGCCATGCGAGCTTGTGAGGAGCGGATTCAAACTGTTAACTGCCTGCGGAGAATGAAAGCGAAGTCTGTGTAGAGAGAGAAGGAGAGAGAATTGTTGCTCCGTGATCTAGTTCCCAGGGTTTGAACTAAAATAGGGTGCCGACGGAAATGGCGTTCACCATCGTAAGCCGTCTGGCCATAAAAAAGATAAGTTACTGAGACGCTTTGCCCTTAGCCTTTGATGAACTCGAAAATTGGCATATTGCGCTCAATCGTGCTGCCGCAGAAGCGCGAGGATGAATGCATGAGGTGCCTTGGTAGACCAGCCCGGTTTGCCACTGGCAATAAGAATGGCCTTTCATTCAAATATTTTATCTGGTGGGGCAGGAGGTCTGGTGGGACTGTCTGATCCCATCCTGTGTATAACACCCGATGATTAAACGTTTTTTTAACAAGGAAAACTTACATATTGCTATGCTGTATGATAACTTTTAGCATGGTACATGCGTAGCGAATCTTGGACAGGGAAACTAGCGGAATGGTAAGGACAACTAGAACGGTTTTAGTCGGTCGGGGGCGCATGGGAGAGATTGTGTCGTGAACATCCGCCCCCTTCCTGGCATACATTCACATACACCCTCCGCACGCTACACATGAACCTGATGGATAGCGTGTAATGATAGATCTATCGGCCAGGTTAGGATTTAAATCTTTCAATCGAAGGCAAACCCAGAACGCCGGCAATCGCTGGTCAGTCGCAGGAAAATGGCGGTCTATGATGAGACCCAACACTTCTGTTAGGGTCGACCCAAATGGGAAATACAGGTGAGGTCAATTAGGCAAAACGGGCACGCTGTATTCATATCTCTCTCTGCCTTAAACTCACTTCGCCAGGGCTCTGTTATATTTCTGTTGTTGCCTACTGCCTCAATACATTGTCACACTCGCTCGCCAGTGCGGCGCTGCACAAATTGATAAGAAAAGTGCGCAGCGCATTTCTACAAATTAGTGTCCGGACCCAGCCTAAACCGTATCTTGCGATGAAAAGAAAGAGTTCAGTCACAATTATAACTTTCTTGAAAGGCTACAAGATGTTTTTTTTTGCTGTATTTGTAGCGAATTTGCATAGAGGAACTAGCCGAATGAGAAATAGCACGACATATCAGAACTAGCGTAATTGTAGAAAGAAGTAGGACGGCAGGGGGCGCGTGGGTGAGATTGGGTATGCGCCAGGACAGAAACTGAATAGGAGCAAGTTTGGGAGAAAGACTATTTAGAGGATTCGAGTACTTATCGCCAGTATTTTTATGAATGGGTTATGTATCTTTTTATGAAAATTGTTAGGCAAGTTTTTCCAGAAGTTTGAAGGATAAGGATGAGCTTTTCGGCCCTATTGTTAAATGTAGAAATACAGTTTCTTTCATTATCGCTCATCGGTTAATTTAGTCGATAGCGTCATCAGAGTTAGCGTCCCTGTGATAGGGATATACAAGGGCCTGCATCACAGCCAGAAGTCAGTTGGAATGGAGGGGGGGGGGGGGAGCAGCGCAGCGCCAGCGCACCTCTCACTCTCTCTCAGCGCAAATGCCTGCGCACCGCTCTTCTTAGCGCAATGCCCACGCACCTCTTTTACCCTCTTCTCTTAGCGCAACGCCCGCGCACTTCTTTACTTATTTATTTGAGTCTTTGCTATTTTCTTTTTTAAGTAATTATGTAGTATCAGGAACTTCAAGGCAACATGTGGGAATAAGCTTGTCCTGGAAGTCTAGGTCAGAGAGCTGTATTTTGGAGGCATATTTAGAAGAATCAGCAGTGGAATATAGAGAATTGACTTGAGGGATAAGAGAAATGACATGACTCAAATGAGAGATAGATCTGACCGGCAATTGGGCTATAATAAGCTATACAGCATGTGCAGTTATATTTGAGTTTGTGATATTGGTGGTTCTTTGAGATATGGTTATGAATATATTTACTAAGAGGCTGGTGTCATACATATATATCTTAGTTATATTGATAGATTGATCATACATTTGTATGTGGTGGAAGCGACTGGTTGGGTTAACCCGGAATAAATCACTTGAATTATAACAACTTTCTTATTATCTGATTGCCGGTTTTCTAAAACTAAATTTAACTAATGCAACCGAGATCGCTTTATTATATCGCGGCTTAAAATGCCCCCTGCCTGATATCACACCACAAAAACACACTCACTCGGCACGCTACAGTTTGGATGACAGCGATACGATATGGCCATTTACACCCGCGGCATGGTACAGTTTGGTGGCAGCGGTGGGATTTGGCCACACACACTCTCACGCACGCATGCTACATATTAAATACACAAAGCTTATTATTTTTATGTTTTATTCTTGAAAATTCTTTCAAGAATCCTGAATTGTGTCCCCAGCCGACAGCAGCAGTAAATGCAGAGCTTGCGTAGCGCCACCGTGTAAGAATACAAGCTTCCCAGCTTGTATTCTTACGCGTTCACCCACTCGCCGGGCAGTCCCATTGTTCATTGTTACTTGGGGCACTTACGGTAGTGGCGGCGCCGTCTGTGGAGACGGGTACTTGTTCTTTATTTTCCAATGTTGCAGAGGCATCAATTAAAATTCTACCACATAAATGCACAGTGCAAATAAATGAAGCGCGTTCCATCCGTAAATGTATAGATGTGTTGCCGTATGGAAACCATACGATCCCTTTCTCGGAAGAATGGGACTCGCCCTAATGTGATTGACAGGAAATACGGGCAGTGAGTTGTTATTGAACGCATTGGGCCAAGATCAAAGGATGTCATATGATTCGGTCGTGTACGACACTACAGTCAGCGTGTGGCGTGTGATGCTATGAAGTAGGGTCTAAGAGAGGGGGGGGGGGGTAGTGAGTGGGCGTAGGGGTGGCAGTAGTGCAAGAAGGTGCGGGGTCAGAAAGAGAAAGTGATAACAAAGTGTTTCCTCAGCCAGGAAAATATCAACAGCCGATTTACATACATTTGCGTCTGTCACAATTGCACACAATAGGAACATAGGCTCTATTGGCTTTCACTTTATACCGCATGCTACGTTTTTAATGCAGCCGGTCTTTTCCTCGCCCCCAACTGTCGCTCATCTCCTCGAATTTTCAGAGACTTTTAGAAAGTCGGTGCGGAATTATCTACTACCTCAGGCGAAGTACGTCACGTAGAGACTGGGCCAAAGGTGAATTGCCATTCGAAAACTAGTCGCCTGTATGCTATACTTAACACAGACTGCCACTTTCTCTTGGCGGTGAGCCCCCAGGGGCCTCCAACCAAATGTCAGTGGATTACTGCCTAGCCCCAGTTCTGTGGCTGTAGGACGGGCAAAAATCTGACAGGGCCCGTCTACAGCCACAGAGCCAAGCAAGCCTGTGACCGCGGAACGCCTTGGGTTGCCATCTAACCGCATCTCTGTGAAACTAACTAAGCAACACTCACCGCCAAATCCAGTATTTTTTAACTCCATAGATGTTATGTTACTGGGTAGCACCGTTGATATCGTTCAACAGACTCGATGTTCCCTGACATGTCCATCTTTTCCCACACAACAAATTTTGAATCGCCCGCTCACTCGCCGCTTGTCTTGGCGGAAGTTGTTAACTGCTCGCGTCGCGCGCAGAGCCAGAGCGAATATTTATCAACAATCACACGTGGACCGGCAACTCAGCCACCTTCCGCATGTGGAGTGCATTTGACATTTCAACAGTGCGCAATTATTACTCCCTTTAGTGGCGGATCCAAGGGGGTGGGGGGGGGGACGAGCCAAGTACTGTTAAATTAGTTGTTTTAATTAAAGTAAAATATTCGCACACGAGGTCGCGCGCCCCCCCCCCCCCCCACCACACTTTCACAAATTTCTGGAGCCGCCACTGTTGCACTTTCATGTTTATATTGTGGCAGTTCACATGCACGGACCCCCCCCCCCCCCACCTCGCTCTCAAAATGAAAATTGGAGGCAGATCGACGCAGCTCAACAACTGACAGGGGGCTCTCAAAATGTGTAACGGAGGGGGAGGGGGACAATGTGCGTTTATTTTTTCATTGAGGAGGGGGGGGGGCAAGGGGTTGTGATTTCGTGCTGGCTTGTCACTTATTTTTACGTACATTGTATTTACGTTTACGAGGCAGTCTAAACTTAGACCGTTTGTCGATCTTCCTTTACACACATTTCTATAATGGAACCCCCGGTCCACGTGTCATTGTTGATACACTGGCCACAGACAAATCTAGATACGCGCCGAAGATGGGGTGGTGATTTTTAGTAGGGTAAATCGCCCTTTTACGTTTTTGCAGGTCTGAAGGTTTACGGTTTGAACCTCAGGTGACAAATCGAAATCACACGCCATGGGGGAAGGGCGGCGGGGGGGGGGGGCAAGGCGGCGTCGTGTTCCCAGATCACGAAAAATTAATTTCTTTACTCCCAGGCCACGATAAAAAAAAACCTCCCCGCGTACAATCAAAGGGCGTAAAAAGGAAGCATGATACAAAATTTACGATTTCCCGATTCACGGTTATTTTATATGAAAAGTCTCAATTCACGATTCATGAAAATCCTTGATCACGCCGTCAGCCAATGCTTCCCCCCCCCCCCCACCATGACTGCAGGCCCACGTGTGATTGTTGACTATATTCGCTGTGGCTCTGCGCGCGACTCGAGCAGTTCACAACTTCCGCCAAGATGAGCGGCGAGTGAGCGGGCGATTCGAAATTTGTTGTGTGGGAAGAGATGGACATGTCATGGAACATCGGGTCTTTTGAAAGATACCAACGATGCTATCCAGTAACATAACATCTATGGAGTTAAAAAATACTGGATTTGGCGGTGAGTGTTGCTTAGTTTGTTTCACAGAGATGAGGTGAGACGGCAACCCAAGGCGTTCCGCGGTCACAGACTTGCTTGGCACTGTGGCTGTAGACGGGCCCTGTCAGATTTTTGCCCGTCCTACAGCCACAGAACTGGGGCTAGATTACTGCCAAGCCCTCTCGCTAATCACAGAGCCGCAGACAAGACGACTGGAGACGACAGGCCTCCTGCCCAGCTGGCGCTCCGCATGCCAATTACTTCCATTATAAGTTGTCAAACGAGGGCTTCGGTTGAGTGTTTTAAGCCGACTCGGGGTAATGTAGGTTGCAAATGCCCAAAGTTAAATAAGGCCCTCTCTATGCGAGCGGATGAATACTGTGCTGGGGGCATCGTTAATCTCAGCTCGAGTGGTGCCAGATTGGAACAAAACGCTGCGCACCAGAAACCCCTAAAATCTCTCGACCGCTAACAGACAGGCAGAAGATGAAAATTCAGAACACGGATCATGTTATCACAGTAGCAACTGCTTGTTTTTTTCACTCGTTATTTGGTTGCGGCCGTGGTATGGCTAGGAAGAACTGAACTGATTTATTAGAGGGGTCGCTGTTACATCAGTGCCGACTGCAATATGTATCAACAAATAACCTGCTGTACGTATTCGCTTGCTTGGTTTCTTAAGCCCTATTAAGCAAATTATTGGGATTTCCATGGCGTTGTTGGTTGGGTATATTTTTGCCAATATGTCCATATACCCTCCGACTCACCAAAACTTTAAAGGAGAATGAGGGGGTGTCAGTACCCCACTGATATTCTCTTCAGCAAGCGAACAGCCAATACCGTTGACTGTGTCCCAGTCACCCTACCCTGTAACTAATAGGTCAATGCCGCCAAGATATTCACATTCAGAAACAATGCAATTGGGTACGATTATTATCCTGGTGTTAGCGTGTAGGTTTACGCGTTCAAGTTCAGCAGATTGAAATGGTTAGCAAGTTGGCCTCTCAACGCGTTCTTATTTACCTGACGTCTCTTATATACATCCAGGCAAACAATGTGTCCCCACACCAGTTCTGTCAGCCACTTCCAGCCGCATGTACAACCGCCTCTATGTCTACAACTCCCTCCACCTAGGAGGTTGTGGCATTGATTGGTACTATGCTGCGTACGTTTTTCGCTATAGCAAAGGCACATTATTTTCGAAGCACAACCTAACACGGCCGAAATGATGCCGAAGCATCAAAAACGTACTTTGAAATCAATTTCGAACTTGAGGTATTAGCGCTGTCTCAATGAATGGGTAATCTATATTTATTTCGCTTGCTATTTTTTTCTTTTGATGTTTCCTCTCTGCAGCCCCCATCCTAATCATGACAACCCCACATAAAGCCTTGGGTGTGCAATGACGGATGCTACTGAGTTGCGATGGCAACTGCTTATAGCCTGACTAATGCACTGAGCGAAATAGGCAATACAAAGCTTCCTTTAGCGACAGGAACAGTCAACGCTGGTGAAACCGTTACATGAAAAACATATCACTCCAAACTTGCAGCAGAACACCATACTCTTCTAACGGACTAACAGGACGGGCCTGCCCGGTAGCTCAGTGGGTTAGACCGCTCGCCTTGAGAGCTCTGACCTCCCTCCTGAGAGCCTAACGGCGTTGGTCGGAGTCTCGCTGTGGCCATGTCTATGTGGTCGCAGGATAACGATACCATGTCCTTCTTCGCAAAGAGTAGGGAGTTACCCCCGGGACATGTCTCCATTCTCCTTTCCTTCTCCCAATTACTCGATATGACCAAAAATAGCTAAAGCGTCATCAATATCAAACCTCAATATAATCTAACGGATTAATAGGCGATTAGACTTCGTTGCAGACTTATGCGCCAGTAAGATAGACGGCATGGATCCCTTATGTAACAATTGATCGAGTGCCTTGGATAAGACCACTTCACGACCGGCTGGTGGTGATCATTTTCCTCTATGTGTTTATCACAGCGTCAGCGTCAGGGATAAGATTATCGCCACAGGGTATAACACGCCATCCAACGGAGAGACCAAGCAAATGACGTTGCCATGATCAATACTCAGATATGAACCATGAGATACGTTATATCATCATGAATTATTATTTACGCATGGTTAAGATTCCCATTCTATAGGATGCATGAGCGTTAAATACCATTAAGCCACGTGTTGTTTGCAACGTAAGGACAAAGGAAAGCCATGATCGGAATATGATATTCGTCTTGGGCGTTGGATGATGTTTTCTACCACAACGATAGCTGGATGCACCCTAAAATACAACACTGCCAAAGTGATGCTGGTTTTCATTCGTTCATACACTACCAGATCAATGCAATATGCACGAAATTGTCTCAATGTGAACGCGGCAATGAGGCCCACCTCCAACCGCGGCCCACAGTTTGAAACATATCTGTGATTATGGGATCCGCCTTGTAATGGAAAACACGATTTAGCATAGATTCCCATAGCCATCGGAAAAATTAAGATGATTGCTTGGCTGAGCTGTGCAAAACGAGTATTTGGTTAGCGTGGTTGAGATATCAGGTCAATAGGGGTTATTCTGGGTAAATCACAGCCGTGTCCCCATGGGTAGCCTACTACTAGGCCATGATGTGTTTATCCTTTACACACAATTGAAAGCTCACGTGGCCAAGAAGCATTGAATGGAAGTATCTGTGTCTCTATGCACCAGACTCCAACACAATGGTCAACAACTATGGGGCCTATTCTTCTTTCCAGAATGATCTCAAATAGTAACATTTAGGCCAGGTTGGTGCGGCGAGACAGCCGCCAATAAATGCATGAACAACGCGTCGTACAAATAATCATGAAAACACTAATCTTAGCAGAAGAAATCATGATGAATAACAATATTGCACGCTAATAATTCAAGACCCCAGGGCCGTTAAAAACGGTAAGCAACCGTTAAACAAGGACTTGCATCGTAAATGGCGCGAAGATACCGAATAACAAATGAATTGGTATAGATCAATTATTCATGATGTGGGGACGTAGTTAAGGAATATCACAAGGCTTAATGAGACCGATTGCAAATTTAGTGGTTTCATGCCAATTGTAACGATCTCGTATCATTTGTCTATGAACTAATGCTGAGAAACTTCCTTCGTGCTTGCTAAATTTGCATGTATGGGATATTAATGATCTGTGAAATCCTGCCCAGTGGGCTTTAAACTTTGATCTATGACTCCGGAATTGAGGGACCGGTCTCATTATTGATATATTTCACCGTATAGTTAGTAATTTACCGTCCGTGTATGACGAATATGTAGCAATGGTTGTCATCTTATTGCTGTATTTATCCCTGTAATTGACCACTGTTTTGCCGTCAAATAAACTCTGATGTTTTAAGATGCTTTTGATCAGATACAGAAATGATGCAATGCAGAAATAATGACACTCCCTTCAAACATGCAAAGTTATTACCACGAACAAACAATGCCTATGTTTTTACAACCCATTCGGATACATTTCAATTTAATATATAGAATAGGCTGTTAATTATTTCGGATTGTAGTTCTATATTGGTTAGATATATAAAATGTAATGTATCTATTTGATTCGCAAATGCTGCTAAGCCGAACCTTATTTTGTTTCAGACAACAATATCATTTAATAAGAACAGTTAAACATCTTCTGTCAACTTACAGTTTTAGAGCTGATCCATTGTCATCACTTATTCGTCTCTACAACAAACAACAAATGTTCGCAACGCTCTATCTCTACCCGACTCCATTCGTGTCAGTAATCTACTGAAAAGGTTTCGACTGGACAGGACCCAACGGTGAAAGGTTACCTCCTTTTTCGCTCTCTCCATAACCCTGCGATTACTACATCCGACTGCTGTGCATCCCGGTATCCTATCACAGATAACTACCGCTATCTATTTCAGTATTCTTCTTCCACGCGACTGCGGAACATCAATAACACACCATCTCCCAGGCTGTCTCGCGTTTTATATCCATTTCACTCTAATGCAGGAAGCTGCCTGACGTTATGAGCTTGCATTTGATTGGTTCGTGAGGGTCACGTGAGCGGTGCGACGGCTACGTTAACCTTTTAGGCGATATGTAACAACGATTATTTGCCTTGATATCTTTAAAGTGAAACTCAATCGTTTTGTTTGGCCTCGTGGTCATCGCCGAAGACGTGTTTCTTTAAAAATAATATTTCGGAATTGCATCATTTTTTGGAAAATAACTCTAAACAATTTGCACTATACACTGGTGAAATTAAGAACTATGCGACCCACGGAAACTATAGTATCGATATGGTCGTTACATGACGGCGGCACTAACAAGGGTAAGCTCCCATTTGGATATCAGGTAACGCTAGATCCATTTATTGAACGCCATTACGCCGTAATTAGTCTAATGGCATTCATTACGATGCACGATTACTACAAATTGGCTTCTAACACCCACTGCAGACATTAGGTACCGACTTCAAAGCGAAGCTAGATGTGTTGAATAATGATGATTCGGTAGATAGGCAATGTAGACGGGCAGCTCTCGAGACGGCACGTTTACGCCACACCTGAGCTCCCTAGTGCCCTTATCAGAGTGACACAGCCCATGCCAGCGCCAGGGTGAAAGAGGAAACCGGCGTCGTTTCGACAGCCTAATGAGGTTCCTTTGGCGACGTGGACGGCGCACAGGACGACCGTGCTTCTCAGGCTGTCACCATTCTACGGCACGTCAAACAAATTTCAGGACATACATCGTGCATAAAAACCACTCGATCCGCCATTAGTTTCCTTAGTTCTGTTATTCCGCTGAGGCAATGTGTCGTAGCTTATATCGTGACTAGCACTATATATTTGTGCTATTAATATTAATATCTTTATCCTCATATATAATGGTTGCAAAATACATTGTAACGGTAAAAGAACACGATATAAACTATGACCAAAGCTGAAGCCGAATCTTACACGTTTGTACGTGATAACGGAAATGCGATATTGTAACACAGAAACACAACTCCCATCTCCCGGGAAAAAGACGAAAATAAAAACGTATATACACATATGCTACATGTTACATGTTACTATTCGGGTTGAATAGTAACATGTAACTATATGAGGTATATATATATTATCCATTGTTACGTATCGCCATTTAGCTAAATATTTTACAACAATTTGGTACATTGAGTCAAATGCTATATCCGGCCTCTAACCTTAGTCAAAACATCAAGTTGTTAAACGCCTGAGATTGGATTTCAATTTGACGGAAATCACATAGACTGTGACAGCTAACAAAGGTCGAGTAACAGTTAGAAAATGATGGTTGGTTGGTTGATTATTCAGGACGCTTTAACCACTTTTGGTCATATCGCGTCAATGGGAGAAGGAAGGGAGGGTGGAGCCATGTCCCCAGGGCTAACCCTCTACTCTTTACGAAGAAAGACATGGGATCTTTATCCTGCGACCACACAGACATGGCCACAGTGGGGCTCAGGCCACCGACCCACGTGCCGTTAGGCTCTCAGGTGACCAGATCACTCAATGCGAGCGCTCTAGCCCACTGAGCTGACGCGCCGGCCCCGGGGTTAGAAAATGAAGCCTGAGTACACAGGAATAACAATCAGCGTAAGTTCGGTTGAGCATAGCGAGTATAACGAAAAAAAAACTACTTCAACCCTGTAAAGACATACAATAATAATCCGATTCTTAGTCTATCTACAACATTAGATGCTCACTTTTGGGTAACCTAAACTCTTTACCGTGTGTACATGTTGCATTATAGAAATAATACCTTAGTCGAGTCTTAGGAATTCTATGGAACAATTATTTTCTATAGAACGTTAACAGATATTTCTATAGAAAACATTATTAGCAACCAATTGTTATATAGAAGTATCCCTACATCTTCTCTAGAGCAATTGGTTGCTATAGAACGTGTATAGAGATAACATTTCGACAGAGCCATTTATTTCCCTCGCGCAGCTGGATATGATCAGGTACGTTTGCACGTTTGTAGAAGTACTCTTTATGTGAAAGGATACATGAAGGTAATTCTCTCTTCCTAGATTTATTACGCGAATCATGGCATTAAGTTTATCGGACATCATTACACCCCGTAGGCGAATATCTTACAGAATTTCACTAAAACAATTCTAAAGGTTTCTATCGATTTTTCTATGGAACTTCTAAGCGTTTTCCTATAGAATTTCGTATAGAATTTCCAAAGAGTTTTCATAGAGTTTCCATAGATTTTTCATAGAATTTCTATGGTGTTTCCATAGTCTCCATCGAGTTTGAATAGTGTCCATACCGGCCTTACAACTTACGGCAGGCACAACACCGAGGTCTGGATTTAGCACACGTAGCCTACGTTCTCTGCGACACGCAAACGAGTGATTTGACGAATTCTGGAATATATTGTGTAAGATGATTCCTGAAAGCGATATTTGAAGGGATACCGACGGCACGGCGCTAGATAAGGTGATATTCGAAGACCTAAAACTTCGCATTTGAGGAACTTTGGAGGCCTTGCCGGCATATTGACTTTCGCACCGGTTGCCTGCTGCGAAGTGAGAGTAGCCGTGGAGACAACCCTTTGGACAATAACATTATCAGCATGAGGTGTGAAGGTCTGCCCAACGGCCGTGCCCGTTCAGCCGAGACGGAGCTGATGTTGGACTCACCCGGGGCGACCTTGAACTCTGTACCATCCGCTGTCGCGACGTGCGCTTTCTTTGAAAACTCTATGGAAATTCTATGAAATGTTGGTGGTTTAGGCCACTTTGGTGCACATGAAGGCTAAATCGGGCCAAGGAACCTTCGGGACGATTAAGGATCAAAGGATGAAACATGCCCCAGATGATGTGCTCTAATCCGGATTCGAACCCAAGACCTATTGATCTGCGGTCGAGTGCGCTAATCAATACAATAGGATGGTAGGATGGCCTCCGGAAGCTCTATGGAAATTTCATGGAAACTCTATGGAAACTCCAAGGAAATTCTATGAAAACTCTATGGAAACTCTATGGAAACTCTATGGGAACTCTATGCAAACTATGGAAACTGCATGGGAATTCTATGGAAATTCGATAGAAATCTTTTAATTTTTTTTATAGAATCTCTATATGATATTTGCGTACGGGTATTTCGTTTTGAATATATCTGCAGTCGTCTACGGTACTTGATGATGACACCAGACATATTATGTCTAAATATAGCCTATCATGTCACCACAGATCATAGCCGACCGTCATTGTCACGACCAGCCTATGGAAGTAGGACTACAATGGGTCACTGTTGCTGAGCATTTTTAACGAAGGGGAAATGTCATGAGATTGCAAAGAAAAACCAATATTACTTTTTGATGCTGTCGCTATGTGTTGCTTCTTAGAAGCCAACCAGGCTTGAATATGGTCGTAAAATGCCAACTCATCCAATATCTAAAGATACTTCAATATAACGTTTGCCAAGCAAACATGAGACTGCGCAGGCCAGCAACCGGAATAGGTTTCCAGTCTCCACGGCTTGCGGCGTACCCACTTTTTTATAAAATCGTATAACTTTTTGATTATACGCAGCCTATCTCATCAGATCAATGGTAGGGCCTTATAATGGAATGTATGATCGGCTCAACACGAAAACCATAGTAGTATCTTATTGCTATGACAATTCTGTTACACTCTGTTGCACTCCATCACTTTATTCCCTTTACCATATTTATCTCCATCGCTTTTGGTCCAATGTTTGATCCGTTAAGGCGGGGCCGTCTACTTAATATTCATTTGTGGATCAGACTATCCATATATCATCATATTATCGAAGTCATTACTGGCATGTGCGAACGGACATTGAGATTCTTTGACCGTATCCAATCAATCAATGATGCGCTAAACGAGGTTAAATCAGTTTCGCGGAACATCAATAACAGTCCAAGCAGCTCATGGATCGAACACCCAACCGTACGGCCAACTGTCGGACGCTCTAATGGCTTGGTTAACCTGGCTTTATAATTCTCGTGCTTGTATTTGATTGGTTATTTGCATGAATATTACATTTTTCAGTTACATTTACTTGAATATATTACTTTGATATTTTTTGCCACGTTTCCTTAACATGACCAAGAATATGTAACACTTAATTTGCGGCGCAACAGTGTCATTTCTCTTTATTTGGACCATTTGGGCAATAACTGTGATAACCAATGTGATGAAATACATGGAATTCCTGCCAGGCCAAGATCATACAAAACGCCTGTTTTTACTCAAAGTTAAACAGGGTAATCAACGGTTATGATTGTTTTAATCATCTGTGACGGATCCTGTCACATGGCAATGGTTCTTTTACCCAGGTGTCGCGACACGAGATCTGCGAGATATATGGCGACTGGCTTCCCCGGGGAGATTCATCAATGTCCCACTGATCGCTACGCCTTTAACTTGAAAGTCGCCCTTTGGGTGACGCACATTCGTCGCCATTATGAGTGGCACTTGAGGGACGCAAGGGCCACTTTTCCGCTGCTATGCACTTACGATTGTTCTAACACTAGAAACATAATGACGCACTGTACTGGGAATAAGTGCGGACCAGAGGGTTTTCTCCTCTTGGCCGAACCTGGTCTGTCGGCAAGTAAAGGAACATCCTGTCGTAGAAAAACTGTAACGAAAATAAATGGGAATATGGTTTTTAAGCTTTTGACACAGTTTTTTCCATCCTGATAATTGGAAGCTAATATTAGATGAAAGGCTAATATTTATGTGACGGACGTGGTTTGAATTGGGGAATGTCAAGATATGTCTGGTTCTATTTGAGCAAGAACGGACTCGGTGACACCAGAAGCTGGGATCTTATCGGATCAGGATCTGATCGAATCGGAATCTGACCGAATTGGGACATGATAACTTAAAGGAAAGTAATGTTAATCAAGGCCAACTATATCTATGCCGCGTTGAACAGCTTATTGTCACAATTCAGTGAAGTACACTTGTTGCATACTTCCTCAATGCATTGTCACACTCGCTCGCTAGGGCGGCGCTGCGCAAATTGATAGGAAAAATGCGCCGCGCATTTCTACAAATTAGTGTCCGGACCCAGCCTAAGCCTAATAACACACCGTATCTGGCGATGAAAAGAAAGTGTTCAGTCACAATTATAACTTGTTTGAAATGCTACAAGATGTCTTTTTTGCTGTATTAAATACACAAAGCTCATTATTGTTATGTTTTATTCTTGAAAATTATAAATATGCACGAAATTACAGCTAATTTGACCGTCTTTCAAGAATCTTGAAATTTGTAAGTAAATAATTATGGGGCATCGTTAATCACAGCTCGAGTGGTGTCTGATTGGGACAGAACGCTGCGCATCAGGAACCCCTAAGGGGCGCACTATTTCATATCAAGGGGGGGGGGCCTAGAAAATAAATTACCATGCATTTTATTTATTTTTTACAAATTTATTGACATTTTATTTATTTTTTCGTATCTTCGTCATCAAATTATTTATTTATTTAGACACCCAGCAGGAAATTTTATAAGGCATTTTTTTTTTAATTATGAAAGCAAGTTTTTTATTGTAGGATCTGAAAAGCAAATTTTTTCCCCCCAAATCGTCACAACGAACCATTTTTTTCCAATATTTTCTACCCGCCCCCCCCCCCCCCCCCACCCATTTTGATATGAAATGGTGCGCCCCTAAACAGACAGGCAAAAGATGAAAATTCAGAACATGTTATCACAGTAGCAACAATACAGAAGCACTTGTTTGTTTCACTCATTATTTTGTTTGTCGTGGTATGGCTAGGAAGAACTGAACTGCAGTAGTACCGACTGCAATATGTATGAACAAATAATCTGCTGTACGTAGTCGCGTGCTAGGTGTCTTAAGCCCTAAGCAGATTAATAGGATTTCCACGGCATTGTTGGTTGGGTATATTTTTGTCAATATGTCCATATACTATCCGACTCACCATAACTTTAAGGAGAATGAGGGAATGTCAGTACCCCACTGCTATTTACTTTAGCAAGGGAACAGCCAATACCGTTGGCTGTGATGATCCCAGTCACCCTACCCTGTAACTGTAGGTCAATGCCGCAAAGATATTCACATTCAGAAACAGTGCAAATGTGGTGTAAGCGTGTAGGATTACACGTTCAAGTTCAGCGGAATGGCAAGCAAGTTGGCCTTCAACGCGTTCTTATTTACCCGACGTCCCTTATATACATCCAGGATAACAATGTGTCCCCACACCAATTCTGTCAGCCACTTCCAGCCGCATGTAAAACCGACTCTATGTCTACGACTCCCTCCACCTAGGAGACTATGGCGTCGATTGGTTCTATTCTGAATACATTTTGCTGGCGGGTAAGAAGTGTGAAGGACGGCCGAAATCTTACACTTTTCTTAGAAGTTGGTTGATGTTTTCCCGCTATGGCAAAGCAACCTTAATTTTGCAAAACAACAAAACACTGATGCCGAAACATCAAAAACGTACTTGGAAATCAGTTTCGAACTTGAGGTATGAGCGCTGTCTCAATGGATGTGTAATCTATATTTACTTCGCTTGCTATTTTTTTTCTTTTGATGTTTCCTCTCTGCAGCCCCATCCTAATCTTGACAACCCCACATAAAGCCTTGGGTGTCCAATGACGGATGCTACGGAGTTGCGATGGCAACTGCTTATAGCCTGACTAATGCATTGAGCGAAATAGTCAATACAAAGCTTCCTTTAGCGACAGGAACAGCCAACGCTGGTGAAACCGTTACATAAAAAACGGATCACTCCAAACTTGCAGCAGAACACCATACTCTTCTAACGGATTAACAGGAGGGACCTGCCCGGTAGCTCAGTGGGTTAGACCGCTCGCCGTGAGAGCTCGGGCCACCTGGCGTTGGTCCGAGCCCCGCCGTGTCTGTGTGGTCACAGGATAAAGATACCATGTCCTTTTTCGCAAAGAAGAGGAAGTTACCCCTGGGGACATGTATCTACCCTCCCTTCCTTCTCCCAATGACTCGATATGACCAAAAATAGCTAAAGCGTCCTTAATATCCAACCTCAATATAATCTAACGGATTAATAGGTGTGTAGACTTCCTTGCAGACTTATGCGACAGTACGATAGACGGCATGGATCCCTTATGTAACAATTGATCGAGTGCCTTGGATAAGGCGACTTCACGACCGCCGGATGGTGATCATTCTCCTCTACGTGTTTATCACTGCGTCAGCGTTGGAGACGCCACAGGGTTTGTACACACCATCCAACAGAGATACCAAGCAAAAGACGTTGCCATCATAAATACTATGATATGAACCATGAGATACGTTTCATCGTTATGAATTATTATTTACGCATGGTTACGATTCCTATTCTATAGGATGCGTGAGCGTTAAATACCATTAAGGTACGTGTTGTTGGCTTGTAAGAACTAACGAAGGGCATTATCAAAATACGATATTTGTCTTGGAAGTTGGATGATGTTTACTACCACAACTAACGCAAATCAAGCTGGAAACACACTAAGTACAACACTGTCAAAGTGATGCTGGTTTTCATTCGTTCATACACTACTAGATCAATGCAATATGCACGAAATTGTCACACTGTGAACGAGGCAAAGGGTTAACTGGCAATCGATTTCTGATTTAATGCATTTTCACTGTCTGATGGAATGGGACATCTACGTTTAGTTCACTTGCTAAGGCAAACCAACAGGTCAGCGTTTTCTTTCCATGTTTCTTCTCTGCAGTACTGGGTCGCGAAGTGACCGATACATCATACGCTTGACGACCCCACCGCCAGCTCCGGGTGTCTAATCATTGACGCAAATCTGAGATGGAGAAAAAACAAGTTGGATATCATTAAGCTCTGTAGTCGCCGTACTACGACCTGCCGTGATAACAGTCCATCGACTTGAATCCCGTGTCACGAGGACTCGACCGCCTTCTGAGGGTCAGCTGATTTTACGGTAATTAGTTTCGTTCACAATATTTGGCTCAAGGGACGAAGGTCAATTGATTTCCTTCTTTGCTCCTTGCTAGACATGAGGACATGGAAAGCAATGATTATATATCCGTGTGTCATTCTATATCTAGACTTGCGTGTAATGTGGAGATCACTATGAAGCTTTCCTGATCAACACCATCATTTTCCTCTAATACAGAAGTCAACTTTTGTTGCAGGTGCATTGCGCATATTGCGAGTGCGACGGCAAATTCTTCGCCTGACACATGCTTTGAGCGACATCGGCCATACAAAACTTGAGTTAGCGACAGGAACAACCAACGCTGGTGCATGCGTTTCGTAAAAAACGATCACTAAACGTGTTGCAACAAACAATACCCTTCTAACGGATCAATAGGTGAGTAACCTTTGCTGTTGACTTGCGCAATAACGAGATAGACGGCCAGGATGCCTTCAATGAAACTTAAAGGACACTTAGTTCAGGTGGCTTCGCGACTGGCTCAGGGTGATAATTAACTGTCAACGGCACACAACGTCAGTGACTGTCGTTACAGGGTTTGTACAACGCACACACCAGAGAGGCCAATCAAAAGAGGCGGCCGTTATTAATGTTGATTTTTATTTTCAATAGTCGTACAGCAAGTTGTGACATCAGACAGACACAATACATGTTGTATTGCTAAGAATCTACAATAGTGCAGGAGAGGGATCATGCTAGAAGAGGGGTGACCGGTTTCCATTTTCTCAGAAATATTGTCTCGCTACGATATTGTTCTCTTATGACAAATTGTTCTATATCGTAATAGTATTTAATACAATTTATAAAGCCACAGAGAAGATAGATAACATGAGCCCATTTACACCTGGCAGATATATTATGTTCGAATGAAAATTATATGGTTAAGCAGGCAAAAAAGGCGAGGTTGTCACTCGCAACATCGCCGTCGGAACCGAAAAGAATGCGCCAATGTCTTGTGGCACTCAGTGACACTTCTAAAAAAAGCTATATATTCGGACCATGATGACATCAATGGTTGACAATAATAAAATAGATGTTCTATGGTTTCACACTCGCTACCGCCATCATTAATGTTATGATATGAACCATGAGAGGCTTTAGGATTATGATTATTACATTAATAAACTATTATGATCTGTGTAATCAGACCATGGCATGCTCCAAGCTAGCTTAATAATAATAATGTCACATAAAAGCAGTGACCTGATAGTGAAAGTATTCTTATATTTACGATTGCTAAGATTGTCTTGAGACACATTACAGTATCCTGCAGTTCGCATGGTAAACCAGGGGGACCACTTATTGACACTAAAAATGGTATATATCGGTAAGTTAACACGCGTGTCCTTATCTTTTAAAATTCAATGTTTTCCTTTTAAGTATATAATGGCGCAGGGACACTCCTGTCCGCGGCGTTTTATACGCGCAGAATTGGAAGATATTCTGCCCTTGACTAATGTATGATACAGTGTGTTGCGTGGTAACGGAAAAATAACATTATTATGTTACGCGTAAGGTCAAGATGACGGTCGATTGCGAAGATCCCGGTAAATGTCATGTAGACAACTCACTGAGAAATCAAGGAGAATAACTAGCTTCATAAGGCACAAACATGTCATAGGATCCGAGCCAACTGATGTGGCCTTGGCAATCAAGGGGCGCGTATGTAGGTGATCATCCGTATCATGTTACCTATAGGTCAAATCGAAATGAGCGGGAAGATCTTAAGAAGGACATGTGTGGCTGTAGGCGTCGGTACATTGTGGATGGCGGTAGGTGGAGAGAGAAAGAGAGGGGGAAAGATACATGGATAGAGGGAGAGAGAGATAGAGAGAGTGAGAGAGATAGAGAGAGCGAGAGTGATAGCGAGAGAGATACAAGTATAGTTGTTGTGGTTTAATTAGGACCCTCAAATCGCCGTAGGTCTTTTCGTCAGAATGAGAAGAGTCAGGGTACAGCAAAGCCATAAGGCATTACACAGCATCCTCCATATGGCATATTGATGCATACCTGCAATATTGTACGATCACAGGCATCGGCCGAAGTATCCACAAGCCGCGTAGGTCAGCGTGAAACCTCGGCAAGTGCAGGCAAACAGCTAGGGTAAGAAGGCGCGTTCGGGAAGTAACGAGAACTGGGTAAGGAAGCAACGCGTGGGGATTAGAGATGAGACGGGGTGCTTACACGGCAATGATTAAGGCAGGGTTGCAATTAGGTGTGGGGACAAGCTGATGTATGAAGGAGCTGGGGGTGCTTCCCGTCCCACTAAAAGCATCCAATAATAATGCCCCCACGGCACTCTCCGCTTACCAGCTTCATCCGCCTGGCGTGATATATTGACATTAATTACATGTTGCATGGCCAGAAAAAAAGGAATAGGTTTTGTGGTAATAGATTACTCGACGTAGACCCGGAGCGCGTCAACAACATGATGGCCTGTGTCTCGGCCACATCGGCCTCTGCGAGAAGATATTTACAAGGGAATGCGTGAGTATGGTACATTGTGAAGGTATAGTGTGACCTTAGGCAGGGCGCAATATATATGGATAGAAGGAAAGAGACTGAGACATTGAGAGATAGAGCGCGATAGCGAGATGGGTAAAAAGATAATGGGGGTGTCTTTAGGTAGGACGCTCCAACCGCCGAAGGTCGTATCTTAAGCCTCGGCGAGGGTAGGCAAACAACCAGGCGTATAGAAGGGGTCAGAAAGTAAGAGAGATAAATAGGTAAGCATGCTGGCCTGAGGTAGGGAGAGAAGGGCACGGGGAAGGGAGAGGGGACGAGTGTGCTCTTTCGGCAATGATTAAAGGCATGGGTGGAATAAGGGGTGGGGACAAGTTGATGTATAAAGGAGCTAAGAGCAACCAATAATAATGCAGAAACCCCACTCTCCGCGTAACAGCTTCGACCCCCTGGCGGGACGTATGTACATTATATCACACGTCTCAGGGCCAGAAAAAATATGGATCGAGTCTGATGTTAATTTTGCAGAGACTGACTACATGTACTTGTTTTGCGATAAGAAAAAAATCGACAACGATCTGGAACGCGGAGCACAGTCAACAACATGATTTATTGCAGATGACGTATTTTCTCGTCCCGTAGGCGGGAATTTAATATTCCGCCCTCTTCACAATAGGTTTCATAGAATATATAACACGTTGCGGTTTAGACTAATTTGCATTTGCTTGGCTTCAAATCTTGCAAGCAGACCACTCAGTGACTATATATTATAGAGTTGATGCCGAGATAATATTGTAACACGATAATATGGCAGCATGGTAGCCGCTTCCCATGGAGCGGTAGGGCCGGCCCCGTAGCACAGTGGGTTACAACGCTCGTCTTGAGTGTTCTAGCCACCTGAGAGCCCAACGGCACGTGGATCCCCAACGCTTGATCCCAACGGCGCCCGGGTCACAAAAGGTCTTTGAGGTTGTCTTTGAGGCAGAATTCGTATTTTCCATGCAGAATTTGAAAATATTGACATTCTGTTGTCGTACGACCATAATGGAATAGTTATGAGAAAACCAAATCCGAAATAAGAAGGGGCCCAAGTTTGAAGCGCTGATGCCATGTGTGAGTGGTCGCAGGATAAATATGCCATATTATATTTCGCAAAGAGTATGGGGTTACCCCCGGGGAATCCACTTTCCTGTCCTTTTTCCATTGACGCGATATTACCAAAAGTGGTTAAAGCATCCTGAATATACAACCAACCAATCAGGCAGCCAACCAACTATGTTTTACTGTACATCTGTATTTGTTTCCGGAACACTTTTAAATCGGGTTTGGCAATTGATACATTATTATTTTTAGAGATAAACATAGCTGTTACAATTGTGGTTGACAAAGTTTACTACATGATTAATTAATGCCTAATTAGTGCCATATGGCAGCACGGTAACCAGGCGTCAGGCTTACTGGCCAGGGACTAAGACCATGGAGCTGTGCAGAGGTGAGACATGCGCGATATCATGTTGATTGGAGTGGATGAAAATCCCCTCGATTTTGAGGGAAATAGAAAAAAAGGGAATGGATGCGTCCATACGTCTACGCGGTGCCACGGACCCCCGTCGTAGACTAAGCTAACGGGGGACACGCGAAGTACCTATACTTGTTATAAGGTCCAAGCTGTCATCCCTGAGTGGAGATGTTACTCTATATTGTCGACACCCACCCGCGACTGCAATCTGCATCAGACTTGCTGTCACACGAATGGGACTTTCATTACTACTTGGGCACAGGAACTAAATAATCAGGCCTCTAATGGAACATCGTAATCAAGGAGTTAAGTCACCAATGTCGATTTAAAGGTGTGGCGCCTACAACAGCTGAGATGTCCTCATCCCACGTCAGTCTAATGGGATTTCTACGTGAGTCTCCCACAAGAACCAGTATATCCACTACAGCAAGACGTCATACGGAACTGGTTCGCGGCGGTGAAATGTTATTTCGCTTTTTGCAGACATTTTATCATATCACTCCTTCACGTCATCACTGAAGGAATTTGCAAGTGCTGCAAGTGAACAGTGTACACATCACTCAGATATCACAAAGGATACATTCTTCTTTTTTAGATGAATTGTTTTTTCCATCGGTTATATAAGATTCATTCTATACGTACTGTGAGCCACGTTGTAAGCCTTGGGCGGCCGATATTTCAATTGAACCCTGAACCCCCACAAGCACTGGTTTGCAAAATATTAGATATATGGAATATCCATAAGCCACAGTTTGATAGTACACAACGCCGCCACGGTGCCTCGTTTTTCCATTGCCAAGAAGCAATGGAAGAACTACACTGGTCTCCTTATTCGTACAACTTACAATTTATTGAGTGACGAAAACGCATATGTGTCTACATTTGCCGTTTCGGCTGTCATGTGGCCAACGTGTCTATCCCGGGACACCACAGAACTCTGTCGCGGTATTGCTGCTTATAACAAAGCATCGCGAAGCACATAAAACGGATAACGTTTACCACTAAAAGCTGGTGTGACGCCATCACCAGCTGGAAGACGATACATTAATGATTCTGGCAAGATTGATGATGCAATTGATGTAGATACGGGCGTCAGATAACTGAAGAAGTATATCATTTTAGTGACAAGCGCCTAATGGCGGTGAAAAAATCATATCCGTCTCCCTTTTGTTCGTCGATGGGCCTCTTAGCTTCCTAAGTAGTGATCACATATACGACCTTTGGCGTCTCTATGGTAGCCACGTGTGGATAAAGTAATGTCAGGGGAATATTAAAAGCAGCGTCAATTTATTATCTGCTGCCATTTCTCTGGAGGAGACATGGCCGACACTCCTTGGGTCGATATTAGGGCCTCTGACACTGTCTGTCTGGTATTTCGGTTACTGGCTGGCGCTCCCCATCACTTCAACTCGTGTCGTCCCGGCTTTCTCGCAGGTCATCATGTGTGCATAGAGGCGCCTCACGCCGGCCCAACATGACAGTAAGCTCCTTTACCAAGTGGCGTTGTCTGTCTAGGCCCCAGGGGAGGGCGCCGCTGATTCAATCAGCCCCCCCCCATCCTCCCTCCCCCACCACCAATGGCTTACTTAACAATAATAAGCCTGCTTTAATTCAATAACCAACCCAATTCTCAGGAGTCAAAATTGAACATTAAACTTTAGAAACTGAGATTGAGATGATGGGTAATTCTGATGCAAACGGATATGGAAATATCCATAAAGCAGACATATGTATTACAAGATGGCGGATATAAATGGTCTATATATGGATGCCGCATGGCTTTCCCATTCCCAATCAGAAATAGAAAGTGAGGTACGGTGTTCTCCAAATTTGCACAACCTATTGAGTTAATATATAGAAACACATATATCTACATATCTACATCCGCGAAGCAATCTGCCATTGTAAACCCCATAACAGGGCCCGATGCCTTTACCTGTTTCACATTGCAAAATGCCCAATTCCTAACCGCGCCATGTGTGCGACTCATTATGAATTGCCTCAATGCATTATTTTCTTCTATTCCACCGTTGGAAGTAAAATGAACTCAAGACTTGAATAAAAAAACATATATATCTATGGTACGATCAATTCCAAATATGGCATTTAATTCACAACCACGACATGTCTGTATGCGCCCCCACAACATGCAAGAGACGTCGAGGACTAATGGTGAGTAGGATGCCTGCAGCGAGGTTGATAAGATGTGTCTGGCGGTTGGGTTTGGCTGCCTCATTTCACCACCACACCATCGCTCGTGGCGTCCTGGCTTCCTCTCTGATCATCATGCCGGTCATAGAGCTGACATGACGCTGGTCTAACACGACTGCATACTTATTTACCATGGGTCGCTGACCGTCCATCTCGCACTAATTAAGGGACCGCCGGTCGGAACAGTCCAATTGGGGGCATACTTTGTCTGCGTGCGTGCCATTGTATGCATAGTTCAACATCAGCTTAGCCTCTTTAATCCAGGGCTACACTGGCCAATCCCAGCGTCAGAAGTCAAGCAAATATATACAGTTGTTACCAAGCACACATGATGTAGAGTACTGTATGTCAATGTATACACAGCGGTACAAATATCGATTCCAATACGATGATGTCCCTTATTAACGGTTGCTTGTGGTGGTTTCCACTTTCATGTTAAAGCCCACGAAACGGATTATTATAGTAAATATTTAAAAAAAGGATGTGACATCACGCCTCTTATTGCCATGATAGATCGGAAAGTGTCGAAATTTGCACATCGTAACCCCGTTATTTGGCGCCTATACTCTAACGTTGCGATGTCTGACCTCTCCCCCCCCACCCCACTCCTACCCCATGCCCATTACGAAATCTTGTGGCTGCATCTCGCTTTCTGATCGATTGCAATACTAATGATGTGGACACTTTGCGTCCCAAATTCAAACATGTTGAAAAGTTTCGGTCACAAAGTTTCCGAAACTTCGCTAGATGTATCATGGGCATTACGCATTCATTATCTAGAAGAAGGCACTGAGAGGCAGACCCAGCCGTGTTTTATTAACGAAAGTGTACGCTATTTAAATAAAGAACGTTAAAACAGTTCATTATGAGAGTAATGAACGACAAAACTGTGCTTGACCGTAATAATGAACGGTTGCTGTGGATATTGACTCGATTGCCTCCGCTGGTGTCACGGTGTAATCTGTCAAACCGAGCCGAGGTGAGGGCAGCTAGTCGATTGGACCCAGGATTTGCAAATTTCAAGACAAACAATGGAATGCATGAATCCCTGTTACGCTCCAGGGGGGCAGGATTATATCAGAAAACAAAGCATATGGACTTTCGACAGCTGTCTATTGCATGTATTTCCGGTGTCGCCTATGAACGGTGGACGGTGTTACACAGGAAATGCCATTTCTACTGAAGGTGCCACCTATGTGTTTAGCCGCGGAATAAATCGCAAGATATAAAGGGAAATTTGACAGAGACTGCACCTGTAACTCCGACATCTGACTTCGCCAACCAGCGCCATCTTGTCCCGTGATCTCTCCAAACTAAACCACCTCGCAAGGTGGTAGAGATTGGATGGTCCGGAGATGTCCGGAGGACCAAAATAATGCGCCGGGAGACGGTCCGGTCCCATATGTTTTTTCCTCATTCGCACATTTTCCACATGTGGTAGCCCGGTCGCCGACGTTGCATGCGCTCTTGAAGCTCCTGCCTGGCCGACACCGGACAGTTTAAAAGATCTATCGACCAGTTTGAGTGGTCGTTCGGCCCTACCTCACTGCCTTACCACATCCGTTTCCTTTGTCTCCGTCGGGCGACGCGTACGACCGAGGTCCTTCACGGGCAGGTTCCGACTCGCCCAATGCAAGTGGTTTGTCGATAGCCTTGGGGCCTGACCTTCTCAGTCTCTGTCACTGCCACACCAGTGGCACTTCCTATGGCGGGAAGGGGGGCAGAGTGAAAGATGAGTCCCGTTTTACCCACAAGTAGGAACCGGCCATCACAGGCGGGCTTCATGTACATTGAAGTAGGCGATTCTCTTGGTGATACATCCTTGATATGACAGCTACATGATGTGACATTTCAACGTTTGTGCTTCCTTTACCCTCGTTTAACTGCAAACATCATTCAACTCTCTATATGAACAATACAGTGATTAACATACCCGCCTGGGGTCTGGTGCGCAATGCATCATTAGATATCATGCCAGCAAGACATTCGACGTAGCGTGGCAGGCATTGAAAAGACGGCGGTGCTACAATAAACGGCGGTTCCGGGAACGCTTCCCCACATTCTCTAAAGCTGGGCAACCGGTGATAATTGATGCCTGATTTGTAGCAGCATCCATCAAGCCAAGACTGCGTCGCCGTTTCTACCCCGTGTCTCTGATCAGGCCAATGGAATCTTAAAGTGGGAGACTCGGCTTTATCAACATGCTTCTATACAGTCGTTGGGCATGATTGTTGGTGCATACATTAGAACCGCCATCAACCGAGCTGAACACTCAGTTACCTGACTCTCTGCCAATATCGTAACATTTTTCAATATCGGTAAAACTGTTCAGGTATTGATTTAATAGTAATTCGGTACTTCAATACTGAATCGACTAAAAGTGGCTGTGAAACCGATCGCTCTGGCCGCAGCATATTTCTTTGAGAGAAATTAGCTTTTGCCCCATTTTGTAGCGCTTCTGTGACTTTAACGGCAACATGCAATCGGTCGTATTTAAAATAAAGATACAAAAATATTATTTGATCGGGATAACTTCTCTGGTAAATGAAGTACAGACTTGAAATGTTATACACTCGCAAGGAGAAAAACTCTTTCCAATGTGGCCTTGCTCTGAGAGATTTTCTTTCATTAGACGCATGCAGTTGCTTTTTCAATTCCGCTATATTCTATAGGGCCATTTATTTCTAGCAAAACAGCCTTAACACTATTACCAAATATAGCATCAAATAAGGAATGAGAGAGGTACTCTCACTTCATACCTAGACGCATGCAGTTGCTTTTCAAATTCCGCTATTATCTATATTGCCATTTATTTCTAGCAAAGCAGCCTTAACACTATTAACAAATATAACATCAATTAAGAGATAAGAGAGGTTCTCTCGCTTGATACCTAGACGCATGCAGTTGCTTTTCAAATTCCGCTATAATCTATATGGCCATTTATTTCTAGCAAACCAGCCTTAACACTATTAACAAGTATAGCATCAATAAAGTGTATCATATAAGTTAAAGGCCTTTAACGGTCGAATTGCTAATGGAAATGAAATCGTTGCACATTACGAGCCCGAATTCAGTGTACCAGAAATACCTTAAGAAATATTTTGGATTAAGTCGTGGGTTAAAATCCCGATGACATTATAAATCGATGTTCAGGAAAGGAGCAGGGTGAGAGTAGAATCTATTTCGGTGGTAACAATGATAGATGTAAGCTGGAATTGCTTCCCGGGCATGAAGGATATGTTGCGCCATGTTCTAAAATCAAATACTAGTTTTAATTTGTTATTAAGGGGCATCGATCGGTCACAACCCAAACTTTCCATTGTCAAATACGACAACAATTTAGTGTCATATAAACCAATATTTAAAAGGGTACGTATGATGTATTACTGTTGGAACTGTGTGTTAATGCTATGATTCATAGCGGGTGATTCCAACTAATGTTGGGGGCAATTGTACGCTCAAGAGCTAAATAACGCGAGATGCCAGATTTCGAGTGGGGATGTCAAATTTCGTACAATGTGGAACGATTTGCATTCTCAGTAGTTTGGGCGGCTTTGCCGCTAAGGCGAAGGGCACATAGGTACTGCCTTTAATTGATGCTGATCTATTCCGTCTACGATGAACCAGAGCTGCGTGCGCGTAAGACGCTGGCCATCTATGCGGCCAGTGTGTACGGATGATCGCATGTGGAACGCTGATTATCGCCGATATCGCGTCGATGGGAGAAGGAAGGGAGAGTGAAGCTATGTCCCCGGGGATAACCTTCTTGCGAAGAATGACATTGGGTCGTTACCCTGATTTGTGGTTGCAACTTTCAATGGACCCTTTAAGAAATACTTAGGCGAAGAATTCGCTCCCGCGAGTTCCTTCTGAGAACATTCGTGGTGATGATGTCGTTAGGTTAAGTTTTACTTTGGCCCATATGGTAGGACTATATGGTATGACTGCACGCCTCAGGGAAGTAACGATAAGCAACGTGGGATGTATCCCCTCCCCAAACCTAGGGTGTTTTCCCCTCTCCGCACTTAGGAGAACTTGACAACTTGGATTATGCACCACTCCTCCCGCACGTGTCGGCCCAAGACCCCCTAACATATCTCCCTGTAGTAGTAAGGGCATGTCTAGGAATTGACAAAAATGGGGGTTGGGTGTTCACTAGGGGCTCCACCCTAACTAGGGGTGTATCCCCTCAAATGTATTGGAGTGTCTCTCCTCCCCTTTCTTAGGGAACCATCCGAATATTGAATGTCTCCCTGCATCCTAGATTAGACTAACCCCCAACTTTGGGTGTCTTTCCTCATATCTCTCTGTAGTAATAGGGGCGGGTCTAGGAATTTGAAAACGGGGGTTGGGTGTTCACTTGGGGCACCACCCTAACTTGAGTGTGTATGTTTGATATCTAAATCATATTGCTGCAGATATAACGCCCACCGCACTAAGCGCCTGTTTGCATTCTTCAACTTGGATAAAAAGAACAACGGGTTATGGTCACTATACACCACTGTTGGCTGAGTGCTCAGATATAATTCAAAGTGTTGCAAAGTCAACAACAATGCTAACAATTCTTTCTCAATCGTAGAGTAATTTAATTGAGCCGGATTTAGTTTCGGTGAGAAGTAAGCCACTGGTAATTCAAGACCATCCGCATTTTCCTGCAATAATACTCCTCCTACTCCAGCATCACAACTGTCAACTGCAATCCGGAACAGTTTGTCAAATTCAGGAGCCTCCAATACGGGTCCTGTAGTTAGCACAGCTTTAAGAGACTCAAAAGCAACCTCACATTCATCAGACCAAGCGTAAAGAAAACCTGTCTCCAAGAGATTAGTCGTAGGTGTCACTCTGCATTACTTTTGTTGGCAACCCAAATTTGTTAAAGAACGAAATTAGCTGTATTTCTTTTGATAGCTCAAATCTGCTGGACAACGAAATCAGTGCCTGTGCAACATTTTTGGCTGAAATTTCTCTGAGGGGAGTTGCCTCAGGGAACCTTATAGCTGCATCCATTATCGTAAGCAAGAATTGAAAACCTTTCTTGCTCCTAGAAAGAGGACCCACCACATCTATCAGTACCCTAGCAAATGGATTACCGGAATATGATGCAACGGGGCTTTCGGGATCGACTGATTGGATTTGCCAATTCTCTGACAGACATCGCAAGTAGAACAACATTGACTGACATCCTTATGTTAGCCAGGCCAGTAGAAATCCAGTGATATGCGTGCCTTGGTTTTCTTGACCCCTAGATGACCTCCAAGCGGACAGTCATGCGCCAGTGAAATAATCTCGTGTCTATACACCCTAGGCACTACGATCTGAAATTTTACATGGCAATCTTCATCAACAGGAACCTCAAGCGGTCACCATTTCCGCATAAGTATACCTTTTCAAAAGAGAACACAACTCGACTGCTGCTCAGTCTCCCTTCTCATCCACAGCAATTCCCATCAAATGCTTCAATATCTCATCCTCACTCTGACACTTAGCAAGATTCGCCCCTCTCAAAGTCATGCTCTCATTTGCTACCTTGACGTCCTGATCTATATTTAATGAGAAAGTACCGCTCAAAGCTAATGGATCCTACCGGGGTGAAAGCTCTAACTGCTTTCGACCTGTTTAACAGAGCCTCTTGGGCCTCGCGCTCAGCTGCCCTTGTGGTTACACAACTTGGGAAAACACCAGGAAACCGGCACACAATGTCCTCAGTCCCAGACTCCTCTTTTGGATAATCAATGACAATCGGTGTTACAATTACACGATCACCCGCCAAATCATTTCCTAACAGCAATGTTTGGCGCCAATCCCACTTTAGCCATACCCACATGGTGACTGCATTTCAAGTCCACACTCACTAATGAGACCGAAGTCCACTCCCCAGTGACACCTCGTATCAACACCTTCTCATTGGTTTGACTCAACAATTTATCTGGCACACTTCCTTCCAAGAGCAATGAACAGGCCGCACCTGTATCTCTGAATACCTTGACCTGAACTGGGCTCTCTACATGCTCACACGAGGATGTCTCGGCTGCTTCAGTAAACCGAACAAATTTTGCAGACACATCACAATGAGTCTGTGCCGACACGCTTTTGTCAATAGTTTTATGACTCAACGGGTCGCAGCTTAACTCCACTCCACTAGTTCCATTGCTTCACGTTTTACTGCTAGCAATCTGATCTCTCGGTCCATATCTATGGCCTTTATTTCCTTTTCCCTCTCGAACATTTCTTTTTCCCTTTCCTTTTCCCTCTCGAACGCCAGCTCTCTCAACCGAACCTCCCGCTCGTATTGCCGAGCATCCCGCTCCATCTCTAGTTTTATGATTTCGAGTGACCCATTGTTATCAAAAGGAAATTCATCTGATGGGGTCCCTGCCCCCTCCTCGGAATCAAATTCCTGGTCTTGAAGACCCATCCCACCAATATCCAACTTATCCGCCATCACAGTAGATATAAATGCCAATATATCAAAGTAACCGAGTCACAAATCAATATCACCTCCGCCAATGCCAACAGTCAACAAAGAACACTGGGCGCATTTCTTTGGTACCCCCGGTGTATCCCTACGGTGGACCGAATACGCACATTACGCATCGGTTCATCGCCCGACACTTCTTTCACCCGGGTATGGATGCGCGCGCATGCATTCGGTATGCCGATGGGCCTCGTTCTAAACAGCACGGGGCATTCGGCAAGCTCCCAGCACGGTGCACGGTGGCGCTACGCAAGTTCCGCTTTTACCGCTGCTGTCGGCCGGGGGCAAATTTCAAGATTCCTGAAAAACGGTCAAATCAGCTGTAATTTTCTGCAACATTATAGTTTTCAACAATCAAACATAAAAATAACGAACTTTGCGTATTTAATACAGCAAAACACATCTCGTACCCTTTCAAAAAAGTTATAATTGTGACAGAACTCTTTCTTTTCATCACCTGATTCCATGTGTTATTAGGCTTAGGCTGGGTCCCAGGACTAATTTGTAGAAATGCGCGACGCATTTTTCCTATCAATCTCCGCAGCGCCGCCCTGGTGAGCGACAACAGAGATATAATGGAGCCCAAGCGGAGTGAGTCGAAGGCAGAGAGTGGGCATTCGGGAGAAGATGGCGGCTGATTGAAAGGAGATGAGAATAGGTTGGTTCCAGTGCCTTAATGTGCACCAATGTGAACGGTGTGTGCATTTCATTGGAATAGGTATATCCCTATTGGCATACTCGGAAGGTCCCTGTCACGTGTTGCGGGGCCGGGGCGGGATACCGAACCTGGCCCAAAGAAATGCGCCCACTAAAAATTACCCGGATTCTCCACCATATATGTTATGACTTGCTAGGGACAAATCTCCCACGGCGATAACATGTGTTTAAAAAAACAGAAGGTTGACTGCAGATGGTATCGGCGGAAATGATTAACAAGACATGGTAAAGATTGTCACAGTTTATATTACAGTATTAATCCCTACCTCCCCCCTAGCAAAGCAATAAAACAAGTCAGTTCATAGTCACCTCCAAATGTCCTCTCACAGTGAACTCTCACAATGCTCCCTCGTCGCTCCTGATGCTCCCACGACGCTCTGATGCTCCCACGACGCACTGATGCTCCCACGACGCACTGATGCTCCCACGACGCACACCAGCCCCGCTGATCAGGCTCCGCCACGTGTCCACGCCTACCAGCCCGCAGATCAGGTCCCTACGGCCTGTCTCCAGCCACCACAACGACGCCCACAACCACTCCAGCCACGCAGCCACGCCCAAAGCAGCTTCAACACGTAAAGCTCGGAGATCGGCCCTGACCCCGCTGTCACCAGCTATGTCCTCCGCCGTCCATCTCCTCCCTGGGAGCTGATCCGGAGTCTTGTGTCGTGTCTGTGTCCTGTGGGCTCTGTTATTTATACCAGAGACCAGTCCTCATGCGTCTCCCAAAAGCTCCTTCCAATGTAATGAGTGACTCACCACTCCTTCAGAATACGCACAAAAACACCATTAATCACTCACCCCTAGTACTCCCTCAGCCCACAGTATTCACTAACCCATTTCGCTCGCCGTATCACTCACATGCATACACCTGCTCTTACTCCATTTCCTAACACAGGCATTTATCATTTCACTGCTTCAAGTCATCACTGACGGAATTTGCAAGTGCTGCAAGTGAACAGTGTACACATCACTCAGATATCACAAAGGATACAGTCTTCTGTTTTTGATGAATTGTTTTTTGCCATCGGTTATATAAGAATACATTCTATACCTACTGTGAGCCACGTTGTAAGCCTTGGGCGGCCGATGTTTTAATCGAACCCTGAACCCACACAAGCACTGGTTCACAAAATATTAGATATATGGAATATCCATAAGCCAAAGTTTGATAGTACACAAGGCCGACTCGACGCCTCGATTTTCCATTGCCAAGAAGAAATGGAAAAACTACACTGGTCTCTTAATTCGTACAACTTAGAATTTATTGAGTGACGAAAACGGATATGTGTCTACGTTTGTTTCTGATAAACTATCCACAGTTATGGTAAGTGACATAACACTTAACTTCTTTTCCTGATGCAACGCAAGATACAAAAAGTCAACGAAGCTTTAACCTGTATTAACCGTTCATTTTCATTCGGCTTATGATGTCAGCGAGACATAAGTGAGATCCTAGATCACCGTGAATAATTGCCACATAATGAGATCAAAGATCCCCTGCGCGTTGACTGCCTCAATGAAAGGAAATATCGCTAGATCTATAGGAGGAAGCAAAATACTTGAATGCTGGAGTTCCAACTGTTAAAGTGGCATAATGAGCTCTTGCCCGCCAAACTAAGTCTAGGCTATATATCACAATCTGCAGAAAACTCGATTGTTTCATTCTATAATTTCAGAAACCAAATCAACATCGTCGTTTCGGCTGTCATGTTGCCAACGTGTCTATCCCGAGACATCAAAGAACTCTGTCGCGGCACGGCTACTTATAACAAAGCCAAGCACACAAACTGGTGACGTTTACCACTAAAAGTTGGGGTGACATTTCGGGCAGGATCTATGATGCAATTGATGTAGATACGGGCGTCAGATAACTGAAGAAGTATATCATTTTAGTGACAAGCGCCTAATGGCGGTGAAAAATAATATCCGTCTACCTTTTGTTCGTCCACGGCCTCCTAGCTTCCTAAGTAGTGATCACATATACGACCTATGGCGTCTCTGTGGTAGCAACGTGTGGATAAGGGAATGTCAGGGGAATATTAAAAAACAGCGTCAATTTATTATCTGCCGCCATTTCTGTGGAGCAGACATGGTAGTCAGTCCTCGGCGAGTCTGGCGAGCGGGTTACTGGCTGGAGCTTCCTATCTCTTGAAGCTGTGTCGTCCCGGCTACCTCGCAGGTCATCATGTGTGCATGGAGGCGACGTCACGTCGACCCAAGACGACAGCAAGCTCCTTTGCCAAGTGGCGTTGTCTGTCCAGGAACCAGGGGAGGGCGCCGCTGATTCAATCAGCCCCCTCCCCCACCCCCAACGGCTTGCTTAACAATAATAAGAATGCTTTAATTTAATGACCAGCCCAATTATCAAGTGAAATCAGGGCCTTTATCTTTGTCCCTAAATATAATGAAGGGCGATGTTTGACATAATATCTTATTTGACCCTTTTACGCGGAGTAGATAAATGTACGCTGCGAAGTGGAAATGGCAAAATGCGCAATGTGAAAATGCGCATGATATCACAAAATATCATGCGCTGGATACAAAACACAATTGAGGCCCGCTAAGTTCGTATTGGGAACGTTCTATCTGCCAGTATAAGTGAACGCGCAGCTGTTCACCATATGCTTGTATAAAGTAATACTACTTCTTCAGACTTAAACGCGAGAGCGAGACTCGCTTCAGACCATTCCCTCACAGAGCCTTGAATAACAAATTTCCGTGTAAGTCTGGATGGAAACGACCCGTCTGTCAAAAAGGTCAACATCCATCGTTGGAGATCTATTTAATAAGACATTTATGAGCGCATTAACTAGTAAATCTCTGATCCCACCGAAAGTACACTGCCATTAAGGCCTGAATTAGCTTCCCATTTAATCTCGTTTCTTGTTTTCCCGGAGATGACAAAGTTTGCACATTTAGGGAGGTATGGTTTGGTCGGAGGCTACGTGTTCGACAAACCAACTCAATATCACGGTCATTGCTTTCACCAGTACGACAACATCCGTCCTGTCCTTCTATGGATTTCGTTCCGATTCCTAGCAAGAAGAATGTTTGCATCTGGTGTATTTCGAATTTTACAGTTTGTTATTCGTACAGTATATTATAGCATATGCACGCCGCGGACACGTGAGCATATGATATAATTTCACTTTGTTATTTACACCAAACCAAGGCAAAATTCCCTGCTGCCGGGAGGCCGAAAGTACATTCCCCTGCCTCGGACCGAGACATGTAATCAAGGAGGTTTCACACGAATATCTATTTAAATGTGTGTCACCTACAGCGGCTGAGGTGACCCCACGCCCGTGCGTTAATGGAATTTCTACGAAAAGCGCGGATCGCCGAACAGAACCAATGTATCTGGATAAACAGGGGCCGCGACTATAGTGTTGCGAGTGGAACGCCATGCGGAAAAAAGATTCACTGGGTAGCGCACTGCCAATCGTAAACGGTAAGCGTGGCAACTTGGCACACCGCGCTTATATACGCGAACACATGTTAAGCTTTACTTTAAAATGTAATTGGCTTGTCACACATCTAAATGTTGCTCATGATGAGTGCCACTGTAAAGCGCCAACGGAATGGGTTAACAGACGTAAAGCAACGACATAACATTGTCCATGTTACTCTTTCTGCAAGCATTTAGTAATAAAATATTTCAAGTCAGATATTTACCTGTGATTGGATGACCTAAATTGCTTTGCCCCAGTGACCATTATCGAACATGACATCATACATGTACTTTGGTGGTATGTCTTTTCGTAACCCTTGTACACCCGAACCACACCAGACATGGCTAGTAAAACTTAAAGTACTGCTATGACGTCATCATATTATCTAAACTGTACATAAATTTTCAATAATGTACTGTTTTAGCGAGCTGATAAATTGAAATTTACTCAACGAGACAAAGCTGTATTCCAGTTGAACAATCTTCCGTCAATGTTACGAAATCGACAATCGTAGGCAATGCCAACCATAAGCAATAAGTGAGCTACTCTAAAACGTGTCACAACCACAATGGATGATGAACTGGAAGCGTGACGCCAGATGGAATGCTCTCGCAAAAACAGACACACATTTCTCTTTAAAACAAGAGTGACGACATTCAATTTTAGAAACTGAGATTGAGATCATGTGCAATTCTTATGCAAACGGATATGGAAATATCCATAATACAGACATATGTATTACAAGAAGGCGGATAAAAATGGTCTATATATGGATGCGGCATGGCTTTCCCATTGCCAATCAAACATATACTTAAGTACGATGTTCTCCAAACTCACATAGACTATTAATTTAATATATAGAAACACAAATGTCTACATATCTACATCCACGAAGCAATCCGCCGTTGTAAATCCCATAACAGGGCCCGATGCCTTTACCTGTTTCACATTGCAAAACGCCAAACTCCTGACTGCGGGCCACGTATGTGACTCATTATTGCCCTAATGCATTATTTTCTTCTATTCCACCGCTGGAACTAAATTAATTAATTGTAATTTCGTAATTGTACCAAGACTTGGTTTTTATCTGAATCAAAAAAAGCATATATATCTATGGTACGATCAATTCCAAGATAAATATTGTTATTGGATTAATTTAATACATCAGTATTGCGAAGGACCTACTAAATTATGCCCAAAATTATGCGTCACAGGCTACATTTCGTTCACGGATGGCCTGGCACTGCTGAACGGTGTGTCAAGTGGGGAAGCACATTACATCGAATGGGTGCGTATGGTTGGGACTTCTGGATACGGGAGGTCGAGAGAACATCATCGTTCAGTCTTGAGATAAATGTTCAGTTATTTTACCTCAAAAGTTGATGACATCAGGGTAAACGGTCCGGTTCAGTTCATGTCATTCGAAGAATGTTGTCTATGCGCCCGGTAAGGCGTGGGACCATGAATGTACGGGAAACGAGTCATTATTGACAAGTTAATCAGAGGAAATAAATGTTTGAGCTCGTGCCTGCTTTCAGGCATTTAATTCACAACCAAGGTATGTCCATGTGCCCCCACAACATGCAAGTGACGTCGAGGATTAATCATTATGGTGAATAGGATGCCTGCAGCGAGGTTGATAAAGATGGTGAGGACAGCGAATCGATGAAGCAGCGCGTTAAAATTGCCTCTCGAGCGGCTGGGTCTGGCTGCCTAATTTCACCACCACACCATCGCTCCTGTCCTTCCGGCTTCCTGTCTGATCATCACGGCTGTGATAGACCTGACATGACGCCGGTCTAACACGACCGCATGCTTTTTACCATGGGTCGCTGGGATACACTGGCCAATCCTGTCTGCCAGTTTCAGAACTGAAGCAAATATATACATGTTTTACCAAGCACACATGATGTTGAGTACTATGTCAATATATACACAATGGTACAAATACCGATTCAATTTGTGTATATAGTTACAAATGGATGGTGTTGCTTCGTTGATCTCTGTTCATGTAATATAACTTTCTGCCTTAATTAAAGCCAATTGTTTTCAATTGGCACATGCGGGGTAAGCCACTGTTTCTCTTGACACGCAACGTTTTTTCTTGTATCTTGTTTGTTAATAGATGTCTACTAGAAGGGCAAAGGTGACATCCAAAATTACAAAGATTACTCATGCAGAGCTATATGTGGCCATGTGTCAGGCATGTCTGTCCTTGAACAATCAATGAGTGTCCACAGTGTAATGGCGAACGGAGAAAGTATTAACTTCACGATAATCTTAATGATATCTTTCACATGCATTTATTGCTTGGAAGCTCTGTCAACAACAATGATAAATACGATGATGTCTCCTAATAACCGTTGCTTGTGGCGTTTTTCACTTTCATGTTAAAGCCCCGGAAGCGGATTATTATAGTAAATATAAAAAAAATGATGTGACGTCACGCCTTTGTTTTGTGGCCATGATACATCGGAAAGTGTCGAAACTCGCACATCGTAACCCCGTTATTTGGCGCCTATACTCTAACGTTATCATGTCTGACATTAGGAGAATAATTAACGACAAAACTGCGCTTGACCTTAATAATATGACAAAAGCGCGAGTTTGCGGGGCGTCGACAATTTTATTGGCTCGACATAAAGCTGTAGCAGCCCGCCAATTTTTATTATCGGATAATGAAAATGAAGGCCTGCTACAGCTTGATTACTATTATTACGAGTTGAATTTAAATTTAAGGCGTTGACTTGTCTCTGCTTCTTTGGTTTAATTTCCGCATGCAACGAACAAAGTCAAGCATTTTGGGACTGACTGTCCGCAAACCGTAAGCCTTTCCACATATAGGTGGCCAGTCGCCTTTTTGATACCATATATCGTTGCCAAGAAACATGGCACGTGCAACTAGGCAACTAGTCATGGATGCTGGCCATTTAAAGCTATAAATACAATTCTTTTGTGCGTGACGTCATGTTTCATTGTTCTATGCAGCGTCGTTATGGCAACGATTGTCGATTGCATGGGCAGCAGGGCAGTTTGGGTCAGAATGCAGCATTTTAGAGGCCTTCAGATGTAATGCTATTGTACTAGTTAACATGACAACCAACTCGTAATTATAAACGGTGGTCTTGGATATTGACTCGATTGCTTCCCCTGGTGTCACAGTGTAATCTGTCCATCCGAGGTGAGGGCAACTAGTCGATTGGACACAGGATTTGCCAGACAAACAATGGAATGCATGAATCCCTGTTACGCTCCATGGGGGCAGGATTAGATCAGAAAACAAAGTATATGGACGTTCGACAGCTGTCTACTGCATATATTTCGGGCGCCGCCTATGAACGGTGGACCGTGTTACACCTGGCATGCCATTTCTACTGAAGGTGCCACCTATGTGTTTAACCGCGGAATAAATCGCAATGTATAAAGGGAAATTTAGAAACAGTAGGCCTGGTTTTGTTTGGGTGGGCGTCGGGAATCAGACACAAATAAACCAATTATTTTATTCTTCCTAGTTGACGTGTAGCTTGACTAAAAATTAATTTCAAAGTGTGAAAATAACACGTGTAACAAAATATCTGACTTCGCCAACCAGCGCCATCGTGTCACGGGATCTCTCCAAACTAAACCACCTCGCAAGGTGGTAGAGATTGGAGACTCCGGAGATGTCCGGACGACCAAAATAATGCGCTCGGAGACAGGCCGCGGTCCCAAATGTTTCTGCCTCATTCGCACGGATGTGGTAGCCCGGTCGCCGACGCTCCATGCGCTCTTGAAGGCCCTGCCTGGCCGACACCGGACAGTTTAAAAGATCTATCGACCAGTTTGAGTAGCCGTTCGGCGCCACCTCACTGCCATATCCGTTTCCTTTGTCTCTGTCCGGCGACGTGTGCGACCGAGGCCTTTCAGGCGCATGTTCCGACTCGCCCAATGCACGGGGTTTTTCGATAGCCTTGGGGATTGACCTTCTCAGTCTCTGTCCCTAGCACACTAGTGGCACTTCCTAGGGAGAGAAGGGGGACAGAGTGAAAGATGAGTCCCGTTTTACCCACGAGCGGGTACCGTTCATCACAGGCGGCCTTAATTTACATTGAATTAGGCTGTCCGCATGGATGAAAGTATTTTCGTTTGAACACCGCTCTCATTCTCTTGGTGAAACATCCTTGATTCATGTCCTTTCCCGCCGTCGATGACACTGAATGCTATCTATTATCATTCAGCTTCCTGTTGCTATGGCATTACCATCGACAAGGTGCAGCTTCGGCATATAATTGAGATGCATTCCGGCACTCCATAATAACTAGAAATACCGTAAATGGCTGCCATATCTCTCGATATAGCTACGACGCATTCCGGTGGGGGTGTTTCGCATTTCATATTCGTGGAGACCAATTTCCTGTCATAATCAGAATAAACATCTGGCTCTGAGTAGTTCATGCGCATTGGCCGAGTCAGTGAATTTTTTATCAACTACGTTTCTCTGCATTCTATGCTTGCTGACGTCATTTCTGGGTTTTGCTTGGCGTCACAGACAAACAGAGCTTCAAAAGCAACTTTGAGCGATAAGCGGCTATGACAGCTAACATGATGTGACATTTCAACATTTTTGCTTCCTTTACCCTCGTTTAACCGCAACATCATTCAACTCTCTATATGAACAATACAGTAATTAACATACCCGCGGGAGGTCTGGTGGGCAATGCATCATTAGATAGCACGCCAGCAAGACATTCGACGTAGCGTGACAGGCATTGAAAAGATGGCGGTGCTACAATAAACGGCGGTTCCAGGAACGCTTCCCCACGTTCTCTAAAGCTGGGCAACCGGTGTTAATCGACGCCTGTCTTGTAGCTGCATCCATCAAGCCAAGACTGCATCGCCGTTTCTGCCCCGTGTCTCCGATCAGGCCAATGGAATCTTGAAGAAGGAGACTCGGCCTTTAAAGCAAGCTTCTCTACAGTAATTGGGTATCATTGTGGGTACTTACAGTAGAACCGCCATAAACCGAGCTGTGCACTCAGTTACATGGAACTCTGCCAATATCGTAACATTTTTCAATATCTGTAAAATTGTTCAGGTATTGACTTAATAGTAATCCGGTGCTTTAATATTTAATCGACCAAAAGTGGCTGTGAAACCGGTCGCTCTGGCCCGTAGCATATTTCATTGATACAATTTTTTTTACCATCTTGTAGCGCTTCTGTGACTTTATTTAACGGCAGCATGCAATCGGTCGTATCCAAACTAAAGATACAAAAACAATGTTTGATCGGGATAACTTCTCCGGTAAATGAAGTACAGACTTGAAATGTATTAGACTCGCAAAGAGAAAAACTTTTTCCAACGTGACCTTGCATCTGATAGATTTTTTTTCATTAGACGCATGCAGTTGCTTTTTCAATTCCGCTATATTCTATAGGGCCATTTATTTCTAGCAAACCAGCCTTAACACGACCAAATATAGCATCAAATAAGGGATGAGAGAGGCTCTTTCATTTTATACCTAGACGCACGCAGTTGCTTTTCAAATTCCGCTATAATTTATATGGCCATTTATTTCTAGCAAACCAGACTTAACACTATCACCAACTATACCATCAATAAAGTCTATCATATAAGTTATGGTCCTTTAACAGTCGACTTGCTAATGGAAATGAAATAGTTGCACATTACCAGCCCAAATTCTGTGTCGGGAAATACCTTAAGAAATACTTTGGGTTAAGTCGTGGGTTAAAATCCTGATCACATTATAAATCGATGTTCAGGAAAGGAGCAGGGCGACAGTACAATCTATTTCGGCGTTAACAATGATAGGTGCCAGCTGGAGTTGCTTCTCGGACATGAAGGATGTGTTGCGCTATGTTCTAAAATCAAATACTAGTTTTGATGTGTTTTTATGGGCATCTGTCACAAACCGAACTTTCCATTGTCAAATACGACAACAATTCAGTGTCATGTACACCAATATTTAAAAGGGTACGTCTGATGTATTACTGTTGGAACTGTGTGTCAATGTCATGATTCATAGCGGGTGATTCCAACTAATGATGAGGGCATTGGTACGCGCAAGAGCTAAATAACTCAAGATGCCAGATTAGGGGTGGGGGAAGTCAAATTCGTACAATGTGGCACGATCTTTCTGCCTGGACGACACCGGACAGTTTAAATGATCTATCGACCAGTTTGAGTGGCCGTTCGGCGCCACCTCACTGCCTTACCACATCCGTTTCCTTTGTCTCCGTCGGGCGACGCGTACGACCGAGGTCCTTCACGGGCAGGTTCCGACTCGCCCAATGCAAGTGGTTTGTCGATAGCCTTGGGGCCTGACCTTCTCAGTCTCTGTCACTGCCACACCAGTGGCACTTCCTATGGCGGGAAGGGGGGCAGAGTGAAAGATGAGTCCCGTTTTACCCACAAGTAGGAACCGTCCATCACAGGCGGCCTTCATGTACATTGAAGTAGGCTGCCCGCATGGATGAAAGTCCTTTCGTTTGAACTTTGCTCTCATTCTCTTGGTGATACATCTTTGATATGACAGCTAACATGATGTGACATTTCAACGTTTGTGCTTCCTTTACCCTCGTTTAACTGCAAACATCATTCATCTCTCTACATGAACAATACAGTGATTAACATACCCGCCTGGGTTCTGGTGCGCAATGCACTATTAGATATCATACCAGCAAGACATTCGACGTAGCGTGGCAGGCATTGAAAAGACGGCGTTGCTACAATAAACGGCGGTTCCAGGAACGCTTCCCCACATTCCCTAAAGCTGGGCAACCGGTGATAATTGATGCCTGCTTTGTAGCAGCATCCATCAAGCCAAGACTGCGTCGCCGTTTCTACCCCGTGTCTCCGATCAGGCCAATGGAATCTTGAAGTGGGAGACTCGGCTTTATCAACATTCTTCTATACAGTCGTTGGGCATGATTGTTGGTGCATACATTAGAACCGCCATAAAGCGAGCTGAACACTCAGTTACCTGACACACTGCCAATATCGTAACATTTTTCAATATCGGTAAGTTTGTTCAGGTATTGATTTAATAGTAATCCGGTACTTCAATACTGAATCGACTAAAAGTGGCTGTGAAACCGATCGCTCTGGCCGCAGCATATTTCATTGAGAGAAATTACCTTTTGCACCATCTTGTAGCGCTTCTGTGACTCTATTTAACGGCAACATGCACTCAGTCGTATTCAAAATAAAGATACAAAAATATTATTTGATCGGGATAACTTCTCTGGTAAATGAAGTACAGACTTGAAATGTTATACACTCGCAAGGAGAAAAACTCTTTGCAATGTGGCCTTGCTCTGAGAGATTTTCTTTCATTAGACGCATGCAGTTGCTTTTTTTCAATTCCGCTATATTCTATAGGGCCATGTATTTCTAGCAAACCAGCCTTAACACTATTGCCAAATATAGCATCAAATAAGGGATGAGAGAGGTTCTCCCACTTCGTACCTAGACGCATGCAGTTGCTTTTCAAATTCCGCTATAATCTATATGGCCATTTCTTTCTAGCAAACCAGCCTTAACACTATTAACAAGTATACCATCAATAAAGTGTATCATATAAGTTAAAGGCCTTTAACGGTCGAATTGCTAATGGAAATGAAATCGTTGCACATTACGAGCCCGAATTCAGTGTACCAGAAATACCTTAAGATATATTTTGGATTAAGTCGTGGGTTAAAATCCCGATGACATTATAAATCGATGTTCAGGAAAGGAGCAGGGTGAGAGTAGAATCTATTTCGGTGTTAACAATGATAGATGCAAGCTGCAATTGTTTCCCGGACATGAAGGATATGTTCTGCGCCATGTTCTAAAATCAAATACTAGTTTTAATTTGTTATTAAGGGGCATCGATCGGTCACAACCCAAACTTTCCATTGTCAAATACGACAACAATTTAGTGTCATATAAACCAATATTTAAAAGGGTACGTATGATGTATTACTGTTGGAACTGTGTGTTAATGCTATGATTCATAGCGGGTGATTCCAACTAATGTTGGGGGCATTTGTACGTCAAGAGCTAAGTAACGCGATATGCCAGATTTCGAGTGGGGATGTCAAATTTCGTACAATGTGGAACGATCTGCATTCTCAGTAGCTTGGGCAGTTTTGCCGCTAAGGCGAATGGCACCTAGGTACTGCCTTTAATTGATGCTGAGATATTCTGTCTGCGATGAACCAGTGCCGTGTGGGCGTAAGACGCTGGCTATCTATGCAGCCAGTGTGTACGGATGATCGCATGTGGAACGCTGATTATCGCCGATATCGCGTCGATGGAAGAAGGAAGGGAGAGTGCAGCTATGTCCCCGGGGGTAACCTTCTTGCGAAGAAGGACATGGGGTCGTTACCCTGATTTGTGGTTGCAACTTTCAATGGACCCTTTAAGAAATACTTAGGCGAATCATTCGCTCCCGCGAGTTCCTTCTGAGAACATTCGTGGTGATGACGTCGTTAGGTAAAGTTTTACTTTGGCCCATATGGTAGGACTATATGGTATGACTGCACGCCTCAGGCAAGTAACGATAAGCAACGTGGGATGTATTCCCTCCCCAAACCTAGGGTGTTTTTCCCTCTCCGCACTTAGGAGAACTTGACAAAAACTTGGATTGCGCACCACTCCTCCCGCACGTGTCGGCCCACGACCCCCTAACATATCTCCCTGTAGTAGTAAGGGCATGTCTAGGAATTGACAAAAATGGGGGTTGGGTGTTCACTAGGGGCTCCACCCTAACTAGGGGTGTATCCCCTCAAATGTATTGGAGTGTCTCTCCTCCCCTTTCTTAGGGAACCATCCGAATATTGAATGTCTCCCTGCATCCTAGATTAGACTACCCCCCAACTTTGGGTGTCTTTCCTCCCCTAACTTGGGGTGTCTCCCCCCCCCCCTCTAACTTAGGAGAACTTGACAAAACTGAGATTGTGAACCACTCCTCCCGCACGTGTCGGCCTACGACCCCCTAACATATCTTTCTGTAGTAGTAGGGGCGGGTCTGGGAATTTTAAAACAGGGGTTGGGTGTTCACTTGAGGCACCACCCTAACTTGGGGTGTCTCCCCTCAAATAAATAGGGTGTCTCTTCGCCCCTTTCTTTGGGTACCATCCGAATATTGAATGTCTCCCCACTTAGTACATTAGGTCCACACCCCAACTTTGGGTGTCTTTCCTTCCCTAACTTGGGGTGTCTTCACGTCCAAAACTTGGAGTGCGTCCCCTCCCTTAATTTGAGTCGCCTCCCATCCCCGAACTCAGGATGTCTCCTCTCTCCTAGTTTGGGGCAGAACCCCAATTTGAAGTGTCTCCCCTCCCCTATCTCACGGGCATCACTCGAATTTTGGATGTCTCCCCTACTTGGGGTACCGCTCCAACTTGTGGTGTCTTCCCTCCAGTAACTTGGGGTACCATCCAAACTTGGAGTGTCTTCTCTCCTTATATCATTGTGTCTCCCCTCCCCTTGGAGTGTGTGCCCTCTCCTCCGTAACCCTCCTATCTGAACCCCTACTCCCACCCTTACCCCCTTGGATCTTGCTCAGTACCAAATGTTACGATGAAATTTCACATTTGATAGAGATAAAATATATATTATTGGTCGTGGCGAAAGAAAACAATGTCATTCCTCTCCCCCCGCCCCCCACCCACTTCCGCTCCCGCATACGTATTTTATTTTGATGATCAGGTTAAAACGCGTCAACCATGGAGTAAATAGGGAATGGCGGACCATGTATGAAAAAGTCATAGAGACCCATCCGACTCGCAATTCAAATACACTGTGTCGATCCACAGCTGCCGATGAACAGGAAAAGAGGTTCCTATTTTAAAATTTCCTAGAAACGTTAATATACAATATTTTTTCTCTATGTTTGTTGTAGTTTGTAGAATAAATAACTCTCTATCTCGCGCACTGAAAATATGAGTATGTAGATCACAGTTCGTAGTGCGGGTGTCACGACGTGAACAAAAAAGGTCTCAATGCTCATTAATAATAATAATATTTAATATGACATAATATTGGCAATGTATACCTTAGATACAATGGGGTGTTATATTGGCACGGTTAGCATGGTTTGGGGCAAAGTCATAGTCACTCTCCTGACTGCTTCTGGGCAGCAGTGATGTGTCCGGGTGGATCACAGACTCCAGTTATGCCGACGCCGACCGGAAACAGGAAAACTGCTGTCGACCTTCTAGATGGCTGTTGGTGGACTGTCGCGGCACTGTCATCATCGACGAACGGAGATACCACCCCACTACAAAGGGGCGTCTCCAGGCGGCGCGGTGATAGAGTCCACTGGTGATAGCGCTACCACGATCTGGAATGCCCACAGGAAACGGCAGAGTCCAGAAGCTACAAAGACGTAGCAGCCTAGCGCCCTAAACTCCGAAGCGCTCGTAGGGATCGTCTTGACGACATCGGATGTTCTGTCGTCGCCTGTCCTGAGGTAGTCTGTCCACTCCGATGTGGATGCAGTACTTATACCGATGGCCACTCCCATGATAAACGCACCATCGACCGCACTGAGCTAATCAATAGCGGCTGCTGAGCATATGGCCACTCCCAGAACGATCTCACCATCGACCGATTTGAACTCAACTCAACTCAACAGTCACTGCTGAGTTTAAGAAACTGACATTACAAATGGAGTAAACTGGTAATCAAGTTTATGACAATTACCCCCCCTTTAAACCATTTACAAGTAATGTATACCTAGTCGGTATAATTAATTAAAATGTTTAACGATAGTATATTCCAAAAGTTCTCGACTACACGCTGTTACATCGACACTTGTGAAAAATGAGAAACAAAGTAATCCATACTATCAGTTATTATTAATATCGTAGATATTCAATCACATTTCTTATATTATTTCACATGCAACACCCTCGGCTGAGGAAATCAGCTCCTAAGTTTTCGCGACCTTTTATGGACACTAGCCGGAAGCGAAACTCTTGTAAGGCTAAGGCCCATCGCATTACTCGTTTGTTAGTCGCCTGTTTCGTGTTTATATACAATAGGGGCTTGTGGTCAGTGTGGATCTCAAATTCTTGCCCATAAAGATAATATTCGAATTTTCGAGTCCCCCACACAATCGCTAAACATTCCTTCTCAATAGCAGAATAGTTACGTTCCCTGGGCAACAGCTTTCTACTAGCATAGGCCACTGGGAACTCTGTTCCTTCCACTTCTTGCATCAATACGCTACCCAAACCTACATCTGATGCGTCTACCTTCAATATGAAAGGTCGAGTGAAATCGGGAAGCTTCAACACAGGGGGACACTTGAGAGCTCGCTTTAATTGACAGAAAGCCTCCTCCTGTTTTTCATCCCAGTATATTTTGTTGGAGACACCTTTACGTGTCAGTTCCGTCAACGGAAACGCAATATCCGAGTAGTTCGGGATAAACTCCCGGTAGAACCCGGTCAATCCTAGAAACGAACGAACCTGTTTCTTTGTGGTGGGGCGGCTAACTTCCTGAACTTTACAACAAAGATCATTTTTAGCTTTCATCAAACCCTCACCAATCTCGTATCCTACGAAGTCCAGGGACTCGTATCCTGCCTGGCACTTTGATGGCCGAGCCACCAAGTTGGCCTCTCTCAATCTTTTGAGAACCTGCTCAAGGACATCCAAATGGGTCTGCCAATCTTGGGTATGAATGAGGACATCGTCAATAATGCATTCTACATGTGGAATGCCCTTTAACACACGTCTCATCATTCGAGTAAATAGAGCCCCTGCATTGACCAGCCCAAATGGCATGAACCGGAACTGGAATTGGCCGCTAGGGGTTAAGAATGCTGTCTTTGGCTTATCCGATTCCTTCAATGGAACTTGCCAATAGCCCTTCGTCAAGTCTAATTTCGTAAAGAAACGACTAGCACCCGTTGATGCAAAGAGGTCTCGACAGTTCGGCATAGGTGTGGGGTCGAATATAGTGACCTTATTCATCTTCCTGAAATCCACGCAAAACCTATTGGACCCATCTGACTTACGGACAATCACTATGGGATGACCGTACGCTGAATTTGATTCTTCAATAACTCCAAGCTTCAACATGTTCTCTACCTCCTTGTGGACCGTATCGCGCATCGCGTATGGCACCGGATAGGAACGCGATCGAATCGGTTCCTCCGTAGTTAAGTTTATGGTGCATTCAGCTGCTGTAGTTTTCCGTGGTATGTCGGAAAACACGTCCCGGTAGGACAACAACAGTTTCGTCATTTGACCCTTCTTGACCTCATTCAAATTTGAATTAACCTGGACGTTGCTAACGAATTCTGTCTGCTGTGAGCCTGGGAAATCTATCACACAATCCCCGTACTCGAGATTATCATCGCCTGTATCCTTATCCTCATAGGATGACTCTGCATTCGGCTCCTCCGAAACAGATCCAACTACCTGCAACAAGCCTGCAGGGTGACATTCTTCTATATGACGCGAATAATAACGTTTCAACAAATTAATATGAAACGTTTTCCTGTTCCCATCCATGTCGATTGTGTAATCGTTCTCCCTCTTTATTTCAACAACTTTAAACGGACCTTTCCATCGAATCAGAAGTTTGTTGTGGTCAGTGGGGAGTAACACCAACACATCGTCTCCAACTCGAAGGCTTCGGGGCTTTGTTTTGACGTCATAACGCCTTTTGTACTTAGTAGCCATGTTGGATAAAGTTTCCCGTGCTAATTTCCACGTTCTGCTTAATCTATCCTTCAACTCAATTATATACTCATACTCATTGCAAGACTCCGGCTCAACCTTCTCGTTTGTCCACAACTCCCGTAGAATTGCCATGGGGCCGCGAACATTTCTACCATAGAGAAGTTCAAATGGGGAAAATCCCAGGCTGGACGTGGGTAACTCCCTAAGAGCAAACATCAGAGCCGGTAGATAACGGTCCCACTGTCGGGGCTGCTCAGCGCACATTCGCCTAAGGACCTTCTTGATTAGACCATTGTACTTCTCTACAAGTCCATTACATATCGGATGATAACGAGTGGTCATTAGATTCTTGATGGAGAGCAATCGAGACACCTGTTTCATCAAATCCGAAACGAACTGAGTCCCCAAGTCAGTCAACACTTCAACAGGAATGCCCACTCGACTGAACACCGTCACCATGGCTTCAGCTACATCGATCGTACAGATAGACTTCAGAGGCACTGCTTCAGCATACCTAGAAGCATAATCAACAATAGTGAGGATATATCTGTGTCCTCGCCCAGACATAGGATGTATCGGACCGACCAGATCCATTGCCACACGTTCAAAGGGAATTCCAATCGACGGCATCTTGCCTAACGGAACCTTAGGCACCCTACCCTTATCGATAGTCTTTTGGCATATATCACAGGAAGCGCAAAATCGGGAAACATCACCCGATATCCCCGGCCAAAAGAACTGCGTGAGCACCCTCTGCAAGGTTTTGGTGACACCAAGGTGTCCTGACAATAGGCCTTCATGTGCTACTCGAAGGATTTTCTCTCTGTAAACCTTAGGGACTACTAGCGTTAACGGTCCAGTCCCCCTTTCGAGATCACTACGATCACGCAACTGCCTACACAACCAACCTTTGTGTACTAACCAAATGTATTTTGTGTCTTTTGTATCATCCATATTTCGTGCTTTTTCCCACAATGGGGTAAGCGATGTGTCCTCCTTCTGAGCCTGGCTCAGATCAGTTGTTTTAACTTCGGGAAGACTAGAAGTTACCTTAAGTTCCTTCAACCCCTTCTCGCTTTGTGATTGGGCTCTCGTGGTGACCGCACAAATATCGCTGTCTGACCCTACAAGGTCACTCTCTATCGAGTCCTCGAGATAACCCTCCTCGCATTGACTCTCCTGCCAAGAGCAGGGTTCATCCTCCGGCTCCAGCTGAAACTTAGCTGCGTTCCTAGGCTGCCAGAGTAAATCGGGATCCCCTGGATCGCGAGCCGTAACGACGTTACCAATCACCACATCACAGATAGGGTTCGGTATGCATAATGCATTGACTTTCCCACACAGATACGGAGAATCAATTTCAACTTCTGCGACCTGAAACTTTCGTCTAGTGCCGTCCATCAACACGACGGTCTGTTGTTCACCAGTGAACTGAGTCGACTTGACTAGATCAGCCTTGACGACACACGTACTACAGCCTGTATCCCTGAGTACCGACACCGGGATATCACCAGACAAACGTCCCGATACAACAGGCAACTGCTTTATGAGTGAGTTGACTTCGTCACAAGACATACCCAACTCACAAACTCGTTCTAGCGATTCACAAGTTTCCTGCCGACATGCCAACACTTCGGGTTTTCTTGGCAACTCGACACAAGCTCCCAATCCACCTTTGATCTTAGTATCAGTATCCTCCACCTCCTTTTCAGGTTTACTTAACTGCCTACTACGAGGTCGCCAGACCCACTCTCCCTCGATCTCCGCACTGGCACACGGAGGAGTAGAAATCGGTTGACCCAGAGTAGCGAGGGCTTGGCCGGAATGGAGTTTCATTGGACAATTCCGGATGAAATGTTTGGGATCCCCACACTTGTAGCACCCTTTCACATATGGGTTAGCATTAGAATGCTTGGGTTTCCCTAACTGAGGCCCTGTTGACCGATCTATCCGATCACTTCCCGGCTGTTTCTTATCAAGTGGAATAGGTTTCGACCTTTGACCTTGATCTAGACCCTCTCCATTTGGACCTTGGCGCACAGACCTCGATGGTACTGTGAATGACGCCAATCCATGAGCGGACACATACCGTTCTGCCCACTTCACTACTTCTTTCACCGAATCACCATCTTTCTCCTTGATGTAAGTGATCAAGTCCCTATTGCAACATTCAATGAACTGTTCCTTCAACAATAATTCATATAGACCTTCGAAGGATTTCGTAATCTTCGAAAGATCAATCCACCGATCAAAAAGATTACTCAGTCTAGCCAGAAACTGTTCCGGTGTTTCACCCTTATCTGGCCTACTAGACCGAAAACTCCGTCGGAACCCTTCTCTGGTCAACCTGAATCTTCTCATTAAGACATCCTTAACTTTGAAGTAATCCATGGAATCACTCACACTCTTGCGATGAACAGTATCAAGAGCTTTTCCTTTTAGTAAGGAGCTTAGATAAATGGACCACTGATTGGATGGCACGTTTTGACACTTTGCTACCATCTCGAATCGTGAGATAAACGCATCAAAATTGTCCTTATCCTCATCAAACTGGGGTAGATGGAAAACAGGACTGCCTGTCCCAAGGACCGGGTTACCATGACCCGAATCTTCTGCAGATTCCTGCTTGATCTTGAGACTAGATTCGGTCAATCTTACTTCCTTTTCTATCCTCAATTTCTCTAATTCGAATTCGTGAGCCCTCTCACGGTCGGCCTTCATCCTTTCAGCTTCGCGCTCAGCTCTCTCGGCATCGCGCTCAGCTTTATCTCTCTCGGCCTCGCGCTCGGCCTTAGCTCTCTCGGCCTCGCGCTCGGCCTTAGCTCTCTCGGCCTCGCGCTCAGCCTTAGCGTCCGCCGCCGATTGAGAGACGTAGGAGTTTAAACTCCCTCCCTCAAGACCCATCTCTCTGCCCAAGGCTATAAAGGCCTTACGTTCCTCCACGAGATTAACTCCTGCCATGATATAATAGGACTAGGCACCGGGCAGTTAGGTAACCACAAATGGCTTGATTGCCTACGAACCTCCTTATATAACGACTGAGAACCTCGCCTTCACCTGTATAATTCCCGTGGCAAGGGAACACACTGCCCGAATGGGGATTCGGCAGGACCGACCACGGCGGCCTACCTCTCGTACCGAAGTACCGTGAACGCAAACACTAGAGCTCACATCTACCCTAGTTAGCAACCACCTACACACAGCATCTTGCTGTATCGCACCTAGGGGATTTCCGATTACGTCCACCCAGCTTTTTGTAAACGCTGGCCAAATTCACGGGTCTGGGCAACCCAAAACCCCGTGCACGCCCACTAGGGCTACGCTAACCTATACAAAGATTAGCTACATCCGTCACAAATAACAGACGTACACACCTATGGACCGTTGAGTGTCAATTTTACATGTATGCCTGTAAAATACTGGTATCCACCCAAATTGGGGTCAAACCACTACCGCTATGGCGCTCTGTTTCAGAAAACACGGATCCGCAACCCACTCAGCACCAATAGCACACACTCAACACATGGAGCAAACGACAGCGATGGCTCCACCGAGACTACCCACTAACATAACCAGTAACTGGCTAATAACGACACAGACAACCCTCAACGACGCTACGTCATTATGTAAAGAAAACAGCACAAAAGGGGGCGGGATCACATAACCAGGCGACAAACAACTCGTAATGAAACGGCCTACCTTTACTGGTCTCGCAGTCCTTGCTTGAATATCCACGCCAAGTCGGGTTAGGCCAGGAGCACATTCCAGCTGAGAGTGCAACTACTGAAATCTTCAAGCAAGCGTGTAAGTTTCATTAGACATTCGCTTTACTCAACACGTCGCGTACAATTTAACACAATCTCGGCGGAACCTCCAGAAATTGTCACGACGTGAACAAAAAAGGTCTCAATGCTCATTAATAATAATAATATTTAATATGACATAATATTGGCAATGTATACCTTAGATACAATGGGGTGTTATATTGGCACGGTTAGCATGGTTTGGGGCAAAGTCATAGTCACTCTCCTGACTGCTTCTGGGCAGCAGTGATGTGTCCGGGTGGATCACAGACTCCAGTTATGCCGACGCCGACCGGAAACAGGAAAACTGCTGTCGACCTTCTAGATGGCTGTTGGTGGACTGTCGCGGCACTGTCATCATCGACGAACGGAGATACCACCCCACTACAAAGGGGCGTCTCCAGGCGGCGCGGTGATAGAGTCCACTGGTGATAGCGCTACCACGATCTGGAATGCCCACAGGAAACGGCAGAGTCCAGAAGCTACAAAGACGTAGCAGCCTAGCGCCCTAAACTCCGAAGCGCTCGTAGGGATCGTCTTGACGACATCGGATGTTCTGTCGTCGCCTGTCCTGAGGTAGTCTGTCCACTCCGATGTGGATGCAGTACTTATACCGATGGCCACTCCCATGATAAACGCACCATCGACCGCACTGAGCTAATCAATAGCGGCTGCTGAGCATATGGCCACTCCCAGAACGATCTCACCATCGACCGATTTGAACTCAACTCAACTCAACAGTCACTGCTGAGTTTAAGAAACTGACATTACAAATGGAGTAAACTGGTAATCAAGTTTATGACAGCGGGTCTCAACTGGTTCACCTCCATGCCATTCCGTTTATGTAAAAATATGTTGCTTCTTGGGGGGTTAAGAGAGTAAAGTAAGCCACCCTGCTAAAAATATGTTCCAATTATTAGATTTTGGTAGATTTTGAAAAAAAACGCTCCTAGATACCTGAGAAAAAAACAGGTTTGATTACTATTGCAATTTGTTTTGAATATATCCCTAGATTACCCGGACTAACAGACAGAAGATGAAACTTCAGAACAAGGATCATGTTATCACAGTGGCAACAATACAAAACTACTTGTTTTTTTTAACTCATTATTTTGGTTGTTGTCATGGTATGGCGAGGTAGAACTGAACTGATTTATTAGAGGGGTCGCTGTTACATCAGTGCCGACTGCGATGCGTATCAACGAATAACCTGCTGTACGTAGTCGTGTGCCTGGTCTCTTGAGCTCTAAGCAAATTAATGGGATTTTCATGGCAAGTTTGGTTGGGTCTATTTTTGCCAATATGTCTATATACCTTCCGACTCACCATCACTTTTAAAGGGAAGGAGGGGGTGTCTGTACCCCATTTATTCACTTTAGCAAGCGAACAGCCAATGCCGTTGGCTGCGATGATCCCAGTCACCCTACCCTGTGACTGGTAGGGAAATGCCGCCAAGGTATTCACATTCAGAAACAAAGGATTGAGTACGAGTAATATCCTGGTGTAAGCGTGTAGGTTTACACGTTCCAGATCAGCGGAAATGGCGAGCAAGTTGGCCTCTCAAAGTGTTCTTATTTACCTGACGTCCCTTACATACATCCATGAGAACAATGTGTCTCAACATCAGTTCTGTCTGCCACTTCCAGCCGCATGTAAATCTGCATCTATGTCTACGACTCCCTCCGCCTAGGAGGTCGTGTCGTTGATTCGTATTATGCGGCGCAAGTTTTGCTGGCGTGTAAGAAGTGTAAAGAACGGCCGAAATCTTACACTTTTTTTAGAAGTTGGATGGTATTCTCCGCTATAGTAATGACACCTTAATTTTGAAAAACAACAGAACGTGGCCGCTCTGATGCCGTAACATCAAAAACGTACTTGGAAATCAGTTTCGAACTTAAGGCATTAGCGCTATCTCAATGAATGGGAAATCTATATTTACTTCGATTGCTATTTTTTTCTTTTGATGCTTCCTTTATGCAGTGCTGTGTCGAGAAATAACCGTCATACAACTAGTCTAACCATCCTAATCTTGACAACCCCACATCCAGCATTGAGTGTCCAATGACGGATGCGACTGAGCGATCCTGCGTGACTATCTTTTAATCAATATTGCCATATTGTTAATAACACGTTGATCTGGTACAAATCTGAGACATCATGATGTGGAATATAGCTTGAAATATTAGCACAAAGTAGCAGTACTACGAGGTGCCGTGGCTTACTCTGTCAATTTGAGTCCTATGTCACGCAGCATACACGGTCTTCTTCTTTTTCTGTAATTAGTTTTGTTTTCCACATTTTGCGCAGGGGATAAAGGTCAAGTAGCATACTTCTTTCTGTACTAGATACGACATGGCATGCAATGATAATGCATATAGCGTTCGATATATATACTTGGATGCAATTTGGAAGTGCTTATGAAGTTTTTATTCGTCCATTATTGACGTCAGATTAATTATAATGTAATAACAATTCGCATATAACTGCTTATAGCCTGAAAAATGCATTAAGCGAAATAGGCAATACAAAGCTTCCTTTGAGTCGAGCCCCGCTGTGGCCATGTGTGTGTGGTCGCAGGATAAAGATCCCATGTTCTTCTTCGCAAAGACTAGGGAGTTACCTCGGGGGACAAGGCTCCACTCTCCCTTCCTTCTACCAATGATTCGATTTGACCCAAAATGGCTAAAGCGTCCTCAATATCCAACTTCGATATAATCTAAGGAGTTAGTAGGTGAGTAGCCTTTGTTTGATAAACGGCATGGATGACTTATGTAACACTTGAGAGCCTTGTATAAGGCAACTTCACGACCAGCTGAGGGTGATTATTCTCCTCTACGTGTTTATCAGCGTCAGGGACATGATTATTGTCACAGGGTTTGTACACAAGATCCAACGAGGAGACCAAGAAAAGAAAAGACGCGGCCATCATAAATACTATGATCTGAACCATGAGATACGTTTCATCATTGTGAACATATTATTTACGCATGGTTACGTCTCCCTTTATATAGGATGCGTGAACGTTAAATACCATTAAACTACGTGTCGTTGGCTTGTAAGAACTAATGAAAGGCATTATCGGAATAAGATATTCGTCTTGGAAGTTAGATGATGTTTTCTCTCACAACGAATGCAATTCAAACTGGAAACACACTAAAGTACAACTCTGTCAAAGTGATGCTGGTTTTTGTTCGTTCATACACTATTAGATCAATGCAATATGCACGAAATTGTCACACTGTGAACGCGAAAAAGGGTTAATTGGCAATCGATTTCTGACTTGATGCATTTGCACTGTCTGATGGAATGGGATAGCTACGTTTAGTTCACTTGCTGAGGCAAATCGACAAATCGGCGTTTTTTTTCTTCTCTGCAGTAGCCTACGGTGTCGAGAAGTGACCGATACATAACTAGTCGATCCATCATACTCTTGACGGCCCCACGGCCAGCCCCGGGTGTCTAATCAGGGATGCAACTCTGAGATGGAGAAAAAACAAGATGGATTATCATTAAGCTCTGTAGTCGCCGTACTACGACCTGCCGTGATAACTGTCCATCGACTTGAATCCCGTGTCACAAGGACTCGACCGCCTTCTGCGGGGCAGCTGATTTAACGGTAATTAGTTTCGTTAACAATATCTGACTCAAGGGACTAAGGCCAATTGGTTTTTTTTTCTTTTTTCTTGCTAGACACGAGGACATGGACAGCAATTTTACGCGTAAGGTCCTAGGTTATGGTCGGTTGGTTGCAAAGATCCCGGTAAATGTCATGTAGACGACTCATTGGAAAGTCAGGGAGAAGAACTAGCTTCATAAGGCAGAGACATGTCATAAGATCCGAGGCAACTGATGTGGCCTTGGCAATCAAGTGGCCCGTATGTAGATGATCATGTCTAGCATGTTATGTATAGGTCACATCGAGATGAGCGGGAAGATCTTAAGAAGGACATGTGTGGCTATAGGCGTCGGTACATTGTGGATGGCGGCAGGTGGAGAGAGAAAGAAAGGGGAAAGATACACTGGATAAAGGGAGAGAGAGAGAGAGACAGAAAGCGATAGCGAGAGAGATACAAGTATAATTTTTGTGGTTTTAATTAGGACGCTCAAATCGCTGTAGGTCTTTTCGTCAGAATGAGAAGGGTCAGGGTACAGCCGAGCCAAAATTCATTAGGCAGCACATATTGTCCTAAACATGGCCTATTGATGCATACCTGCAATATTGTAAAATCCTATGTCCATCCAGTACAAGAAAAAATAGAGGGCGCGTCAATACCCCAAACGTGCATAGGAATTCTTTGTGCGATCACATGCATCGGCCGAAGTATCCACAAGCCGCGTAGGTCAACGTGAAACCTCGGCAAGTGTAGGCAGCCGCCAGGGTAAGAAGGCGCTGTCGGGAAGTAAGGAAAACTGGTTAAGGAAGCAGCGCGTGGGGCTGGAGATGAGACTGGTGTCCTTACTCGGCAATGATTAAGGCAGGTTGCAATTAGGGGTGGGGTCAAGTTGATGTATGAAGGAGCTGGGGGTGCTTCCCCATCCCACTAAACGCAGCAAATAATAATGCCCCCACGGCACACTCCAATTTCCAGCTTCATCCGCCTGGCGTGACCTATTGACATTAATTACATGTTGCAGGGACAAAAAAAAGGAATAGTTTTTGTGGTAATAGATTACTCGACGTAGACCTGGAGCGCGTCAACAAGATGATTGTCTCGTGCTGTGTCTCGGCCACATTGGCCTCTGCGAGGAGAGAGATTTACAAGGGAATGCGTGAGTATGGTACAGTGTGAAGGCACAGTGTGACCCAAGGCAGAGAGCAAGATGTGTGGATAAAAGGAAAGCTGTATCTTCACGCCACGAAGGACAGCGTAAAGCCTCGGCGATGGTGGGCAAACAGCAAGGCGTAGGTTGACAAAGTTTACTACATGATTAATGCCTAATTAATGCCATATGGCAGCACAGTAACCAGGCATCAGGCTTACTGGCCAGGGACTAAAACCATGGAGCTGTGCAGAGGTGAGACATGCGCGATATCATGTTAATTGGAGTGGATAAGAATCCCCTCGATTTTGAAGGAAATGGCAAAAAAGGGAATGGAGACGTCTACGTCTACGCGGTGCCACGGACCCCCGTCGTAGACTAAGCTAACGGGGGATGCGCGAAGTACCTATACTTGTTATAAGGTCCAAGCTGTCATCCCTGAGTGGGGATGTTACCCTATATTGTCGACACCCACCAGCGACTGCAATCTGCTTCAGACTTGCTGCCACACGAATGGGACATTCATTACTACTTGGGCACAGGAACTAAATAATCAGGCCTCTAATGGAACATCGTAATCAAGGAGTTTAGTCACCAATGTCGATTTAAAGGTGTGGCACCTACAACAGCTGAGATGTCCTCATCCCACGTCCCACGTCAGTTTAATGGGATTTCTACGTGAGTCTCCCACAAGAACCAGTATATCCACTACAGCAAGACGTCATACGGAGCTGGTTCGCGGCGGTGAAATGTTATTTCGCTTTTTGCAAGAATGTATCATTTCACTCCTTCACGTCATCACTGAAGAAATTTGCAAGTGCTGCACGTGAACAGTGTCCTACACATCACACAGATATCACAAAGGATACATTCTTCTGTGTTTGATGAATTGTTCTTGCTATCGGTTATATAAGATTACATTCTATACGTACTCTGAGCCACGTTGTAAGCCTCGGGCGGCCGATATTTCAACTGAGCCCTGAACCCACACAAGCACTGGTTTGCAAAATATTAGATATATGGAATATCCATAAGCCACAGTTCGATAGTACACAACGCCGCCTCGACGCCTCGATTTTCCATTGCCAAGAAGAAATGGAAAAACTACACTGATCTCCTAATTCGTACAACTTACAATTTATTGAGTGACGAAAACGCATATGTGTCTACATTTGTTTCTGATAAACTACCCACGGTTATGGTAAATGACATAACTCTTATTCCTTTACCTGTTGCACATTGCAACGCAAGATACAAGTCAACGAAGCTTTAACTTGTATTAACCGTTCATTTTCATTCGGCTTATGATGTCAGCGAGACGGAAGTAAGATCCTAGATCACCGAGAATAATTGCCACATAATGAGACCAAACATCGCAGTGGTCGCCACTGTGCGGTGACTGCCTCAATGAAAGGAATATCGCTAGATCTATAGGAAGAAGCAAAATATTGGAATGCTGGAGTTCCAACTGTTAAAGTTGCATATTGAGCTCTTGCCCGCCAAAACTAAGTCAAGGCGACATAGCAAATATATTACAATCTGCAGAAAACTCGATTGTTTCATTCTGTAAGTTCAGAAACCTAATAAACATCGCCGTTTCGGCTGTCATGTGGCCAACGTGTCTTTCCCGGGACACCACAGAACTCTATCGCGGCACTGCTACTTATAACAAAGCATCGCGAAGCACACAAACTGATGACGTTTACCTCTAAAAGATGGTGTGACGCCACCACCAGCTGGAAGACATTACCTTAATGGCTCGGGTAGGATTTATGATGCAAATGATGTAGATACGGTCGTCAGATAATTGAAGAAGTATATCATTTTAGTAACAAGCGCCTAATGGCGGTGAAAAATCATATCCGTCTCCCTTTTGTTCGTCGATGGGCCTCCTAGCTTCTTAAGTAGTGATCACATATACGACCTTTGGCGTCTCTATGGTAGCCACGTGTGGATGAAGTAATGTCAGGGGAATATTAAAAAACAGCTTCAATTTATGATCTGCTGCCGTTTCTGTGGAGGGGACATGGTAGTCAGTCCTTGGGTCGATACTAGGGGCTCCGACACTGTCTGTCTGGCGAGTGGGTTATTGGCTGGCGCTCCCCATCACTTCAACTCGTGTCGTCCCGGCTACCTTGCAGGTCATCATGTGTGCATGGAGGCGACGTCACGTCGGCCCAAGGCGACAGCAAGCTCCTTTGCCAAGTGGCGTTGTCTGTCCAGGAACCAGGGGAGGGCGCCGCTGATTCAATCAGCCCCCCCCCCCTCCTCCCTCACCCACCGGCGGCTTACCTAACAATAATAAGCCTGCTTTAATTCAATGACCAACCCAATTCTCAGGAGTCAAAATTTAACATTCAATTTTAGAAACTGAGATTGAGATCATGCGTAATTCTTATGCAAACGGATACGGAAATGTCCATAAAGCAGACATATGTACCACAAGATTGCGAATATAAATGGTCTATATATGGATGCGACATGGCTTTCCCATTGCCAATCAGAAATAGAAAGAGAAGTACGATGTTCTCCAAATTCGCACAACCTATTAATTTAATATATAGAAACACATATATCTACATAACTACATCCGCGAAGCCATCGGCCGTTGTAAATCCCATAACAGAGGACGATGCCTTTACCTGTTTCACATTGCAAAACGCCCATTTCCTAACCGCGCCATGTATGCGACTCATTATGAATTGCCCTAATGCATTGTTATTGCGAAAGACGTACTAAATTAAGCAGCACAGGCGACGTAATTGCCAAGAAACGGTGGCTATAAAGTGATTATATGGTCTCGTGCAGCGATAATCTTCTTCTTGTAGGTCATTTCGTTAACGGATGGCCTGGCACTGCTGAACGGTCTGTCAAGTGGAGAAGGCCATTACACTGAATGGGTGCGTATGATTGGGACTTCTGGATACGGAAGTCCAGCGAACATCATCGTTCAGTCTTGAGGTCAATGTTCAGTTGCCTTACCTCAAAAGTAGATGACATCAGTGTGAACGGTCGAGTTCAATTCCTGTTAGTCTAAAAAATGTTGTAAAAGGCGTGGGAGCATGAATGTATGGGAAACGAGCCATGATTGACAAGGTAATCAGAGGAAATAAGGCATTTAATTCAAACCACCATATGACTGTATGCGCCCCCACAACATGCAAGAGACGTCGAGGACTAATGGTGAGTAGGATGCCTGCAGCGAGGTTGATAAGATGGTCGCGACCGCGAATCGATGAAGTTGAACATTGCGTTAAAACTGTGTGTCTGGCGGTTGGGTTTGGCCTCATTTCACCACCACACCATCGCTCGTGTCTTCCCGGCTTCCTCTCTGATCATCATGCCGGTCATAGAGCTGACATGACGCTGGTCTAACACGACTGCATACTTATTTACCATGGGTCGCTCACCGTCCATCTCGCACTAATTAAGGGACCGCCGGTCGGAACGGTCCACCTGGGGTGCGTACTTTGTATGCGCGCGTGCCATTGTATGCGTGGTTCAACATCAGCTTAGCCTCCTTCATCCAGGGATACACTGGCCAATCCCAGTGTCAGAAGTTAAGCAAATATATACAGTTGTTACCAAGCACACATGATGTTGAGTACTATGACAATGTATACACAGCGGTACAAATACCGATTCAATTTTTGTATGTAGTTACAATAATGAATACGATGATGTCCCTTATAAACGGTTGCTTGTGGCGGTTTCCACTTTCATGCCCACGAAGCGGATTATTATTGTAAATATTAAAATAAAATGAAGTGACATCACGCCTCTTATGGCCATGATACATCGGAAAGTGTCGAAACTCGCACATCGTAACCCCGTTATTTGGCGCCTATACTCTAACGTTACGATGTCTGACCCCCCCCCCCACCCTCCCGCCCCCTACCCCATGCCCCTCCAGAAATTACGTGACTGAATCTCGCTTTCTGATTGATTGAAATACTAATGAGGTGGACACTTTGCGTCCCAAATTCAAACATGTTGAAAAGTTTCGATCACAAAGTTTCCGAAACTTCGCTAGATTTATCACGGGCATTACGCATTCATTATCTAGAAGAATGCACTGAGAGACAGACTCAGCCGTGTTTTATTAACGAAAGTGTACGCTATTGAAATAAAGAACGTCAAAACAGTTCATTATGAGAATAATGAACGACAAAACTGTGCTTTGACCTTAATAATGAACGGTTGTTGTGGATATTGACTCGAATGCCTCCGCTGGTGTCACGGTGTATCTGTCAAACCGAGCCGAGGTGAGGGCAGCTAGTCGATTGGACCCAGGATTTGCACATTTCAAGACAAACAAGGGAATGCATGAATCCCTGTTACGCTCCAGGGGGGCAGGATTATATCGAAAAACAAAGCATATGGAGTTTCGACAGCTGTCTATTGCATGTATTTCCGGTGCCGCCTATGAACGGTGGACGGTGTTACACAGGGAATGCCATTTCTACTGAAGGTGCCACCTATGTGTTTAGCCGCGGAATAAATCGCAAGGTATAAAGGGAAATTTGACAGAGACTGCACATGTAACTCGGACATCTGACTTCGCCAACCAGCGCCATCTTGTCCCGTGATCTCTCCAAACTAAACCACCTCGCAAGGTGGTAGAGATTGGATGGTCCGGAGATGTCCGGAGGACCAAAATAATGCGCCGGGAGACGGTCCGGTCCCATATGTTTTTTCCTCATTCGCACATTTTCCACATGTGGTAGCCCGGTCGCCGACGTTGCATGCGCTCTTGAAGCTCCTGCCTGGCCGACACCGGACAGTTTAAAAGATCTATCGACCAGTTTGAGTGGCCGTTCGGCCCTACCTCACTGCCTTACCACATCCGTTTCCTTTGTCTCCGTCGGGCGACGCGTACGACCGATGTCCTTCACGGGCAGGTTCCGACTCGCCCAATGCAAGTGGTTTGTCGATAGGCTTGGGGCCTGACCTTCTCAGTCTCTGTTACTGCCACACTAGTGGCACTTCCTATGGCGAGAAGGGGGGCAGAGTGAAAGATAAGTCCCTTTTTACCCACAAGTAGGAACCGTCCATCACAGGCGGGCTTCATGTACATTGAAGTTGGCGATTCTCTTGGTGATACATCCTTGATATGACAGCTACATGATGTGACATTTCAACGTTTGTGCTTCCTTTACCCTCGTTTAACTGCAAACATCATTCAACTCTCTATATGAACAATACAGTGATTAACATACCCGCCTGGGGTCTGGTGCGCAATGCATCATTAGATATCATGCCAGCAAGACATTCGACGTAGCGTGGCAGGCATTGAAAAGACGGCGGTGCTACAATAAACGGCGGTTCCGGGAACGCTTCCCCCCATTCTCTAAAGCTGGGCAACCGGTGATAATTGATGCCTGTTTTGTAGCAGCATCCATCAAGCCAAGACTGCGTCGCCGTTTCTACCCCGTGTCTCTGATCAGGCCAATGGAATCTTAAAGTGGGAGACTCGGCTTTATCAACATGCTTCTATACAGTCGTTGGGCATGATTGTTGGTGCATACATTAGAACCGCCATCAACCGAGCTGAACACTCAGTTACCTGACTCTCTGCCAATATCGTAACATTTTTCAATATCGGTAAAACTGTTCAGGTATTGATTTAATAGTAATCCGGTACTTCAATACTGAATCGACTAAAAGTGGCTGTGAAACCGATCGCTCTGGCCGCAGCATATTTCTTTGAGAGAAATTAGCTTTTGCCCCATCTTGTAGCGCTTCTGTGACTCTATTTAACGGCAACATGCAATCGGTCGTATTCAAAATAAAGATACAAAAATATTATTTGATCGGGATAACTTCTCTGGTAAATGAAGTACAGACTTGAAATGTTATACACTCGCAAGGAGAAAAACTCTTTGCAATGTGGCCTTGCTCTGAGAGATTTTCTTTCATTAGACGCATGCAGTTGCTTTTTCAATTCCGCTATATTCTATAGGGCCATTTATTTCTAGCAAAACAGCCTCAACACTATTACCAAATATAGCATCAATTAAGAGATAAGAGGTTCTCTCGCTTGATACCTAGACGCATGCAGTTGCTTTTCAAATTCCGCTATAATCTATATGGCCATTTATTTCTAGCAAACCAGCCTTAACACTATTAACAAGTATAGCATCAATAAAGTGTATCATATAAGTTAAAGGCCTTTAACGGTCGAATTGCTAATGGATATGAAATCGTTGCACATTACGAGCCCGAATTCAGTGTACCAGAAATACCTTAAGAAATATTTTGGATTAAGTCGTGGGTTAAAATCCCGATGACATTATAAATCGATGTTCAGGAAAGGAGCAGGGTGAGAGTAGAATCTATTTCGGTGGTAACAATGATAGATGTAAGCTGGAATTGCTTCCCGGGCATGAAGGATATGTTGCGCCATGTTCTAAAATCAAATACTAGTTTTAATTTGTTATTAAGGGGCATCGATCGGTCACAACCCAAACTTTCCATTGTCAAATACGACAACAATTTAGTGTCATATAAACCAATATTTAAAAGGGTACGTATGATGTATTACTGTTGGAACTGTGTGTTAATGCTATGATTCATAGCGGGTGATTCCAACTAATGTTGGGGGCAATTGTACGCTCAAGAGCTAAATAACGCGAGATGCCAGATTTCGAGTGGGGATGTCAAATTTCGTACAATGTGGAACGATTTGCATTCTCAGTAGTTTGGGCGGTTTTGCCGCTAAGGCGAAGGGCACATAGGTACTGCCTTTAATTAATGCTGATATATTCCGTCTGCGATGAACCAGAGCTGCGTGCGCGTAAGACGCTGGCTATCTATGCGGCCAGTGTGTACGGATGATCGCATGTGGAACGCTGATTATCGCCGATATCGCGTCGATGGGAGAAGGAAGGGAGAGTGAAGCTATGTCCCCGGGGATAACCTTCTTGCGAAGAATGACATTGGGTCGTTACCCTGATTTGTGGTTGCAACTTTCAATGGACCCTTTAAGAAATACCTAGGCGAAGAATTCGCTCCCGCGAGTTCCTTCTGAGAACATTCGTGGTGATGACGTCGTTAGGTTAAGTTTTACTTTGGCCCATATGGTAGGACTATATGGTATGACTGCACGCCTCAGGCAAGTAACGATAAGCAACGTGGGATGTATCCCCTCCCCAAACCTAAGGTGTTTTCCCCTCTCCGCACTTAGGAGAACTTGACAAAACTTGGATTATGCACCACTCCTCCCGCACGTGTCGGCCCAAGACCCCCTAACATATCTCTCTGTAGTAGTAGGGGCGGGTCTAGGAATTTGAAAACGGGGGTTGGGTGTTCACTTGGGGCACCACCCTAACTTGAGTGTGTATGTTTGATATCTAAATCATATTGCTGCAGATATAACGCCCACCGCACTAAGCGCCTGTTTACATTCTTCAACTTGGATAAAAAGAACAACGGGTTATGGTCACTATACACCACTGTTGGCTGAGTGCTCAGATATAATTCAAAGTGTTGCAAAGTCAACAACAATGCTAACAATTCTTTCTCAATCGTAGAGTAATTTAATTGAGCCGGATTTAGTTTCGTTGAGAAGTAAGCCACTGGTAATTCAAGACCATCCGCATTTTCCTGCAATAATACTCCTCCTACTCCAGCATCACAACTGTCAACTGCAATCCGGAACAGTTTGTCAAATTCAGGAGCCTCCAATACGGGTCCTGTAGTTAGCACAGCTTTAAGAGACTCAAAAGCAGCCTCACATTCATCAGACCAAGCGTAAAGAAAACCTGTCTTCAAGAAATTAGTCGTAGGTGTCACTCTGCATTACTTTTGTTGGCAACCCAAATTTGTTAAAGAACGAAATTAGCTGTATTTCTTTTGATAGCTCAAATCTGCTGGACAACGAAATCAGTGCCTGTGCAACATTTTTGGCTGAAATTTCTCTGAGGGGAGTTGCCTCAGGGAACCTTATAGCTGCATCCATTATCGTAAGCAAGAATTGAAAACCTTTCTTGCTCCTAGAAAGAGGACCCACCACATCTATCAGTACCCTCGCAAATGGCTTACCGGAATATGATGCAACGGGGTATTCGGGATCGACTGATTGGATTTGCCAATTCTCTGACAGACATTGCAAGTAGAACAACATTGACTGACATCCTTATGTTAGCCAGGCCAGTAGAAATCCTGTGATATGCGTGCCTTGGTTTGCTTGACCCCTAGATGACCTCCAAGCGGACAGTCATGCGCCAGTTAAATAATCTCGTGTCTATACACCCTAGGCACTACGATCTGAAATTTTACATGGCAATCTTCATCAACAGGAACCTCAAGCGGTCACCATTTCCGCATAAGTATACCTTTTCGAAAGAGAACACAACTCGACTGCTGCTCAGTCTCCCTTCTCATCCACAGCAATTCCCATCAAATGCTTCAATATCTCATCCTCACTCTGACACTTAGCAAGATTCGCCCCTCTCAAAGTCATGCTCTCATTTGCTACCTTGACGTCCTGATCTATATTTAATGAGAAAGTACCGCTCAAAGCTAATGGATCCTACCGGCCTGAAAGCTCTAACTGCTTTCGACCTGTTAACAGAGCCTCTTGGGCCTCGCGCTCAGCTGCCCTTGTGGTTACACAACTTGGGAAAACACCAGGAAACCGGCACACAATGTCCTCAGTCCCAGACTCCTCTTTTGGATAATCAATGACAATCGGTGTTACAATTACACGATCACCCGCCAAATCATTTCCTAACAGCAATTCTATACCATTAATAGGAATGTTTGGCGCCAATCCCACTTTAGCCATACCCACATGGTGACTGCATTTCAAGTGCACACTCACTAATGAGACCGAAGTCCACTCCCCAGTGACACCTCGTATCAACACCTTCTCATTGGTTTGACTCAACAATTTATCTGGCACACTTCCTTCCAAGAGCAATGAACAGGCCGCACCTGTATCTCTGAATACCTTGACCTGAACTGGGCTCTCTACATGGTCACACGAGGATATCTCGGCTGCTTCAGTAAACCGAACAAATTTTGCAGACACATCACAATGAGTCTGTGCCGACACGCTTTTGTCAATAGTTTTATGACTCAACGGGTCGCAGCTTAACTCCACTCCACTAGTTCCATTGCTTCACGTTTTACTGCTAGCAATCTGATCTCTCGGTCCATATCTATTGCCTTTATTTCCTTTTCCCTCTCGAACATTTCTTTTTCCCTTTCCTTTTCCCTCTCGAACGCCAGCTCTCTCAACCGAACCTCCCGCTCGTATTGCCGAGCATCCCGCTCCATCTCTAGTTTTATGATTTCGAGTGACCCATTGTTATCAAAAGGAAATTCATCTGATGGGGTCCCTGCCCCCTCCTCGGAATCAAATTCCTGGTCTTGAAGACCCATCCCACCAATATCCAACTTATCCGCAATCACAGTATAAATGCCAATATATCAAAGTAACTGAGTCACAAATCAATATCACCTCCGCCAATGCCAACAGTCAACAAAGAACACTGGGCGCATTTCTTTGGTACCCCCGGTGTATCCCTACGGTGGACCGAATACGCACATTACGCATCGGTTCATCGCCCGACACTTCTTTCACCCGGGTATGGATTCGCGCACATGCATTCGGTATGCCGATGTGCCTCGTTCTAAACAGCACGGGGCATTCGGCAAGCTCCCAGCACGGTGCACGGTGGCGCTACGCAAGTTCCGCTTTTACCGCTGCTGTCGGCCGGGGGCAAATTTCAAGATTCCTGAAAAACGGTCAAATCAGCTGTAATTTTCTGCAACATTATAGTTTTCAACAATCAAACATAAAAATAACGAACTTTGCGTATTTAATACAGCAAAACACATCTCGTTCCCTTTCAAAAAAGTTATAATTGTGACAGAACTCTTTCTTTTCATCACCTGATTCCATGCGTTATTAGGCTTAGGCTGGGTCCCAGGACTAATTTGTAGAAATGCGCGACGCATTTTTCCTATCAATCTCCGCAGCGCCGCCCTGGTGAGCGACAACAGAGATATAATGGAGCCCAAGCGGAGTGAGTCGAAGGCAGAGAGTGGGCATTCGGCAGAAGATGGCGGCTGATTGAAAGGGGATGAGAATAGGTTGGTTCCAGTGCCTTAATGTGCACCAATGTGAACGGTGTGTGCATTTCATTGGAATAGGCATATCCCTATTGGCATACTCGGAAGTTCCCTGTCACGTGTTGCGGGCCCGGGGCGGGATACCGAACCTGGCTCAAAGAAATGCGCACACTAAAAAATACCCGGATTCTCCACCATATATGTTATGACTTGCTAGGGACAAATCTCCCACGGCGATAACATGTGTTTAAAAAAACAGAAGGTTGACTGCAGATGGTATCGGCGGAAATGATGGTAAAGATTGTCACAGTTTATATTACAGTATTATTCCCTAGCTCCCCCCTAGCAAAGCAATAAAACAAGTCAGTTCATACTCACCTCCAAATGTCCTCTCACAGTGAACTCTTACAATGCTCCCTCGTCGCTCCTGATGCTCCCACGACGCTCTGATGCTCCCACGACGCACTGATGCTCCCACGACGCACTGATGCTCCCACGACGCACACCAGCCCCGCTGATCAGGCTCCGCCACGTGTCCACGCCTACCAGCCCGCAGATCAGGTCCCTACGGCCTGTCTCCAGCCACCACAACGACGACCACAACCACTCCAGCCACGCAGCCACGCCCAAAGCAGCTTCAACACGTAAAGCTCGGAGATCGGCCCTGACCCCGCTGTCACCAGCTATGTCCTCCGCCGTCCATCTCCTCCCTGGGAGCCGATCCGGAGTCTTGTGTCGTGTCTGTGTCCTGTGGGCTCTGTTATTTATACCAGAGACCACTCCCCATGCGTCTCCCAAAAGCTCCGTCCAATGTAACGAGTGACTCACCACTCCTTCAGAATACGCACAAAAACACCATTAATCACTCACCCCTAGTACTCCCTCAGCCCACAGTATTCACTAACCCATTTCGCTCGCCGTATCACTCACATGCATACACCTGCTCTTACTCCATTTCCTAACACAGGCATTTATCATTTCACTGCTTCAGGTCATCACTGACGGAATTTGCAAGTGCTGCAAGTGAACAGTGTACACATCACTCAGATATCACAAAGGATACAGTCTTCTGTTTTTGATGAATTGTTTTTTGCCATCGGTTATATAAGAATACATTCTATACCTACTGTGAGCCACGTTGTAAACCTTGGGCGGCCGATGTTTTAATTGAACCCTGAACCCACACAAGCACTGGTTTACAAAATATTAGATATATGGAATATCCATAAGCCAAAGTTTGATAGTACACAAGGCCGCCTCGACGCCTCGATTTTCCATTGCCAAGAAGAAATGGAAAAACTACACTGGTCTCTTAATTCGTACAACTTAGAATTCATTGAGTGACGAAAACGGATATGTGTCTACGTTTGTTTCTGATAAACTATCCACAGTTATGGTAAGTGACATAACACTTATTTCTTTTCCTGATGCACATTGCAACGCAAGATACAAAAAGTCAACGAAGCTTTAACCTGTATTAACCGTTCATTTTCATTCGGCTTATGATGTCAGCGAGACGTAAGTGAGACCCTAGATCACCGTGAATAATTGCCACATAATGAGATCAAAGATCCCCTGCGCGTTGACTGCCTCAATGAAAGGAAATATCGCTAGATCTATAGGAGGAAGCAAAATACTTGAATGCTGGAGTTCCAACTGTTACAGTTGCATAATGAGCTCTTGCCCGCCAAAACTAAGTCTAGGCTATATATCACAATCTGCAGAAAACTCGATTGTTTCATTCTATAAATTCAGAAACCAAATCAACATCGCCGTTTCGGCTGTCATGTTGCCAACGTGTCTATCCCGAGACATCAAAGAACTCTGTCGCGGCACGGCTACTTATAACAAAGCCAAGCACACAAACTGGTGACGTTTACCACTAAAAGTTGGGGTGACATTTCGGGCAGGATTTATGATGCAATTGATGTAGATACGGGCGTCAGATAACTGAAGAAGTATATCATTTTAGTGACAAGCGCCTAATGGCGGTGAAAAATAATATCCGTCTCCCTTTTGTTCGTCGATGGGCCTCCTAGCTTCCTAAGTAGTGATCACATATACGACCTATGGCGTCTCTATGGTAGCAACGTGTGGATAAGGGAATGTCAGGGGAATATTAAAAAACAGCGTCAATTTATTATCTGCCGCCATTTCTGTGGAGCAGACATGGTAGTCAGTCCTCGGCGAGTCTGGCGAGCGGGTTACTGGCTGGAGCTCCCGATCTCTTGAAGCTGTGTCGTCCCGGCTACCTCGCAGGTCATCATGTGTGAATGGAGGCGACGTCACGTCGACCCAAGACGACAGCAAGCTCCTTTGCCAAGTGGCGTTGTCTGTCCAGGAACCAGGGGAGGGCGCCGCTGATTCAATCAGCCCCCTCCCCCACCCCCAACGGCTTGCTTAACAATAATAAGAATGCTTTAATTTAATGACCAGCCCAATTATCAAGTGAAATCAGGGCCTTTATCTTTGTCCCTAAATATAATGAAGGGCGATGTTTGACATAATATCTTATTTGACTCTTTTACGCGGAGCAGATAAATGTACGCTGCAAAGTGGAAATGGCAAAATGCGCAATGTGAAAATGCGCATGATATCACAAAATATCATGCGCTGGATATAAAACACAATTGAGGCCCGCTAAGTTCGTATTGGGAACGTTCTATCTGCCAGTATAAGTGAACGCGCAGCTGTTCACCATATGCTTGTATAAAGTAATACTACTTCTTCAGACTTAAACGCGAGAGCGAGACTCGCTTCAGACCATTCCCTCACAGATTTCCGTGTAAGTCTGGATGGAAACGACCCGTCTGTCAAAAAGGTCAACATCCATCGTTGGAGATCTATTTAATAAGACATTTATGAGCGCATTAACTAGTAAATCTCTGATCCCACCGAAAGTACACTGCCATTAAGGCCTGAATTAGCTTCCCATTTAATCTCGTTTCTTGTTTTCCCGGAGATGACAAAGTTTGCACATTTAGGGAGGTATGGTTTGGTCGGAGGCTACGTGTTCGACAAACCAACTCAATATCACGGTCATTGCTTTCACCAGTACGGCAACATCCGTCCTGTCCTTCTATGGATTTCGTTCCGATTCCTAGCAAGAAGAATGTTTGCATCTGGTGTATTTCGAATTTTACAGTTTGTTATTCGTACAGTATATTATAGCATATACACCCCGCGGACACGTGAGCATATGATATAATTTCACTTTGTTATTTACACCAAACCAAGGCAAAATTCCCTGCTGCCGGGAGGCCGAAAGTACATTCCCCTGCCTCGGACCGAGACATGTAATCAAGGAGGTTTCACACGAATATCTATTTAAATGTGTGTCATCTACAGCGGCTGAGGTGACCCCACGCCCGTGAGTTAATGGAATTTCTACGAAAAGCGCGGATCGCCGAACAGAACCAATGTATCTGGATAAACAGGGGCCGCGACTATAGTGTTGCGAGTGGAACGCCATGCGGAAAAAAGATTCACTGGGTAGCGCACTGCCAATCGTAAACGGTAAGCGTGGCAACTTGGCACACCGCGCTTATATACGCGAACACATGTTAAGCTTTACTTTAAAATGTAATTGGCTTGTCACACATCTAAATGTTGCTCATGATGAGTGCCACTGTAAAGCGCCAACGGAATGGGTTAACAGACGTAAAGCAACGACATAACATTGTCCATGTTACTCTTTCTGCAAGCATTTAGTAATAAAATATTTCAAGTCAGATATTTACCTGTGATTGGATGACCTAAATTGCTTTGCCCCAGTGACCATTATCGAACATGACATCATACATGTACTTTGGTGGTATGTCTTTTCGTAACCCTTGTACACCCGAACCACACCAGACATGGCTAGTAAAACTTAAAGTACTGCTATGACGTCATCATATTATCTAAACTGTACATAAATTTTCAATAATGTACTGTTTTAGCGAGCTGATAAATTGAAATTTACTCAACGAGACAAAGCTGTATTCCAGTTAAACAATCTTCCGTCAATGTTACGAAATCGACAATCGTAGGCAATGCCAACCATAAGCAATAAGTGAGCTACTCTAAAACGTGTCACAACCACAATGGATGATGAACTGGAAGCGTGACGCCAGATGGAATGCTCTCGCAAAAACAGACACACATTTCTCTTTAAAACAAGAGTGACGACATTCAATTTTAGAAACTGAGATTGAGATCATGTGCAATTCTTATGCAAACGGATATGGAAATATCCATAAAGCAGACATATGTATTACAAGATGGCGGATAAAAATGGTCTATATATGGATGCGGCATGGCTTTCCCATTGCCAATCAAAAATATACTTAAGTACGATGTTCTCCAAACTCGCATAGACTATTAATTTAATATATAGAAACACAAATGTCTACATATCTACATCCGCGAAGCAATCCGCCGTTGTAAATCCCATAACAGAGCCCGATGCCTTTACCTGTTTCACATTGCAAAACGCCAAATTCCTAACTGCGGGCCACGTATGTGACTCATTATGAATTGCCCTAATGCATTATTATCTTCTATTCCACCGCTGGAACTAAATTAATTAATTGTAATTTCGTAATTGTACCAAGACTTGCTTTTTATCTGAATAAAAAAAAAGCATATATATCTATGGTACGATCAATTCCAAGATAAATATTGTTATTGGATTAATTTAATACATCAGTATTGCGAAGGACCTACTAAATTATGCCCAAAATTATGCGTCACAGGCTACATTTCGTTCACGGATGGCCTGGCACTGCTGAACGGTGTGTCAAGTGGGGAAGCGCATTACATCGAATGGGTACGTATGGTTGGGACTTCTGGATACGGGAGGTCGAGAGAACATCATCGTTCAGTCTTGAGATAAATGTTCAGTTATTTTACCTCAAAAGTTGATGACATCAGGGTAAACGGTCCGGTTCAGTTCATGCCATTCGAAGAATGTTGTCTATGCGCCCGGTAAGGCGTGGGACCATGAATGTACGGGAAACGAGTCATTATTGACAAGGTAATCAGAGGAAATAAATGTTTGAGCTCGTGCCTGCTTTCAGGCATTTAATTCACAACCAAGGTATGTCCATGTGCCCCCACAACATGCAAGTGACGTCGAGGATTAATCATTATGGTGAATAGGATGCCTGCAGCGAGGTTGATAAAGATGGTGAGGACAGCGAATCGATGAAGCAGTGCGTTAAAATTGCCTCTCGAGCGGCTGGGTCTGGCTGCCTCATTTCACCACCACACCATCGCTCCTGTCCTTCCGGCTTCCTGTCTGATCATCACGGCTGTGATAGACCTGACATGACGCCGGTCTAACACGACCGCATGCTTTTACCATGGGTCGCTGGGATACACTGGCCAATCCTGTCCGCCAGTTTCAGAACTGAAGCAAATATATACATGTTTTACCAAGCACACATGATGTTGAGTACTATGTCAATATATACACAATGGTACAAATACCGATTCAATTTGTGTATATAGTTACAAATGGATGGTGTTGCTTCGTTGATCTCTGTTCATGTAATATAACTTTCTGCCTCAATTAAAGCCAATTGTATTCAATTGGCACATGCGGGGTAAGCCACTGTTCCTCTTGAGACGCAACGTTTTTTCTTGTATCTTGTTAATTAATAGATGTCTACTAGAAGGGCAAAGGTGACATCCAAAGTTACGAAGATTACTCATGCAGAGCTATAGGTGGCCATGTGTCAGGCATGTCTGTCCTTGAACAATCAATGAGTGTCCACAGTGTAATGGCGAACGGAGAAGGTATTAACTTCACGATAATCTTAATGATATCTTTCCCATGCATTTATTGCTTGGAAGCTCTGTCAACAACAATGATAAATACGATGATGTCCCCTAATAACCGTTGCTTGTGGCGTTTTCCACTTTCATGTTAAAGCCCCGGAAGCGGATTATTATAGTAAATATTAAAAAAATGATGTGACGTCACGCCTTTGTCTTATGGCCATGATACATCGGAACGTGTCGAAACTCGCACATCGTAACCCCGTTATTTGACGCCTATACTCTAACGTTACCATGTCTGACATTAGGAGAATAATTAACGACAAAACTGCGCTTGACCTTAATAATATGACAAAAGCGCGAGTTTGCGGGGCATAAGACAATTTTATTGGCCCGACATCAAGCTGTAGCAGCCCGCCAATTTTTATTATCGGATAATGAAAATGAAGGCCTGCTACAGCTTGATTACTATTATTACGAGTTGAATTTAAATTTAAGGCGTTGACTTGTCTCTGCTTTTTTGGTTTAATTTCCGCATGCAACGAACAAAGTCAAGCATTTTGGGACTGACTGTCCGCAAACCGTAAGCCTTTCCACATATAGTTGGCCAGTCGCCTTTTTGATACCATATATCGTTGCCAAGAAACATGGCACGTGCAACTAGGCAACTAGTCATGGATGCTGGCCATTTAAAGCTATAAATACAATTCTTTTGTGCGTGACGTCATGTTTCATTGTTCTATGCAGCGTCGTTATGGCAACGATTGTCGATTGCATGGGCAGCAGGGCGGTTTGGGCCAGAATGCAGCATTTTAGAGGCCTTCAGATGTAATGCTTGTACTAGTTAACATGACCACCAACTCGTAATTATAAACGGTGGTCTTGGATATTGACTCGATTGCTTCCCCTGGTGTCACGGTGTAATCTGTCCATCCGAGCTCAGGTGAGGGCAACTAGTCGATTGGACACAGGATTTGCCAGACAAACAATGGAATGCATGAATTCCTGTTACGCTCCATGGGGGCAGGATTAGATCAGAAAACAAAGTATATGGACGTTCGACAGCTGTCTACTGCATATATTTCGGGCGCCGCCTATGAACGGTGGACCGTGTTACACCGGGCATGCCATTTCTACTGAAGGTGCCACCTATGTGTTTAGCCGCGAAATAAATCGCAATGTATAAAGGGAAATTTAGAAACAGTAGGCCTGGTTTTGTTTGGGTGGGCGTCGGGAATCAGACACAAATAAACCAATTATTTTATTATTCCTAGTTGACGTGTAGCTTGACTAAAAATTAATTTCAAAGTGTGAAAATATCTCCTAACATGTGTAACAAAGATATCTGACTTCGCCAACCAGCGCCATCGTGTCACGGGATCTCTCCAAACTAAACCACCTCGCAAGGTGGTAGAGAATGGAGACTCCGGAGATGTCCGGACGACCAAAATAATGCGCTCGGAGACGGGCCGCGGTCCCAAATGTTTCTGCCTCATTTGCACGGATGTGGTAGCCCGGTCGCCGACGCTCCATGCGCTCTTGAAGGTCCTGCCTGGCCGACACCGGACAGTTTAAAAGATCTATCGACCAGTTTGAGTAGCCGTTCGGCGCCACCTAACTGCCATATCCGTCTCCTTTGTCTCCGTCCGGCGACGTGTGCAACCGAGGTCTCTCAGGCGCAGGTTCCGACTCGCCCAATGCACGGGGTTTGTCGATAGCCTTGGGGATTGCTTTTCTCAGTCTCTGTCCCTAGCACACTAGTGGCACTTCCTAGGGAGAGAAGGGGGACAGAGTGAAAGATGAGTCCCGTTTTACCCACAAGCGGGTACCGTTCATCACAGGCGGCCTTAATTTACATTGAATTAGGCTGTCCGCATGGATGAAAGTATTTTCGTTTGAACACCGCTCTCATTCTCTTGGTGAAACATCCTTGATTCATGTCCTTTCCCGCCGTCGATGACACTGAATGATGTTCCATATTAAAGGTCATTTAATCATTGGAACTCATTATTAATTTGATTTGGTTTATTTCTAAAAAAATTTTTTTACATTTGGCCTCGTCTGGTGAATGAATGAGGTTTCTGATTCGCTCATACGATATCTATTATCATTCAGCTTCCTGTTGCTATGGCATTACCATCGACAAGGTGCAGCTTTGGCATATAATTGAGATGCATTCCGGCACTCCATAATAACTAGAAATACCGTAAATGGCTGCCATATCTCTCGATATAGCTACGACGCATTCCGGTGGGGGTGTTTCGCATTTCATATTCGTGGAGACCAATTTCCTGTCATAATCAGAATAAACATCTGGCTCTGAGTAGTTCATGCGCATTGGCCGAGTCAGTGAATTTTTTATCAACTACGTTTCTCTGCATTCTATGCTTGCTGACGTCATTTCTGGGTTTTGCTTGGCGTCACAGACAAACAGAGCTTCAAAAGCAACTTTGAGCGATAAGCGGCTATGACAGCTAACATGATGTGACATTTCAACATTTTTGCTTCCTTTACCCTCGTTTAACCGCAACATCATTCAACTCTCTATATGAACAATACAGTAATTTAACATACCCGCGGGAGGTCTGGTGGGCAATGCATCATTAGATAGCACGCCAGCAAGACATTCGACGTAGCGTGACAGGCATTGAAAAGATGGCGGTGCTACAATAAACGGCGGTTCCAGGAACGCTTCCCCACGTTCTCTAAAGCTGGGCAACCGGTGTTAATTGACGCCTGTCTTGTAGCTGCATCCATCAAGCCAAGACTGCATCGCCGTTTCTGCCCCGTGTCTCCGATCAGGCCAATGGAATCTTGAAGAAGGAGACTCGGCCTTTAAAGCAAGCTTCTCTACAGTAATTGGGTATCATTGTGGGTACTTACAGTAGAACCGCCATAAACCGAGCTGTGCACTCAGTTACATGGAACTCTGCCAATATCGTAACATTTTTCAATATCTGTAAAATTGTTCAGGTATTGACTTAATAGTAATCCGGTGCTTTAATACTTAATCGACCAAAAGTGGCTGTGAAACCGGTCGCTCTGGCCCGTAGCATATTTCATTGATACAATTTTTTTTACCATCTTGTAGCGCTTCTGTGACTTTATTTAACGGCAGCATGCAATCGGTCGTATCCAAACTAAAGATACAAAAACAATGTTTGATCGGGATAACTTCTCCGGTAAATGAAGTACAGACTTGAAATGTATTAGACTCGCAAAGAGAAAAACTTTTTCCAACGTGACCTTGCATCTGATAGATTTTTTTTCATTAGACGCATGCAGTTGCTTTTTCAATTCCGCTATATTCTATAGGGCCATTTATTTCTAGCAAACCAGCCTTAACACTACCAAATATAGCATCAAATAAGGGATGAGAGAGGCTCTTTCATTTTATACCTAGACGCATGCAGTTGCTTTTCAAATTCCGCTATAATTTATATGGCTATTTATTTCTAGCAAACCAGACTTAACACTATCACCAAATATACCATCAATAAAGTCTATCATATAAGTTATGGTCCTTTAACAGTCGACTTGCTAATGGAAATGAAATAGTTGCACATTACCAGCCCAAATTCTGTGTCGGGAAATACCTTAAGAAATACTTTGGGTTAAGTCGTGGGTTAAAATCCTGATCACATTATAAATCGATGTTCAGGAAAGGAGCAGGGCGACAGTACAATCTATTTCGGTGTTAACAATGATAGGTGCCAGCTGGAGTTGCTTCTCGGACATGAAGGATGTGTTGCGCTATGTTCTAAAATCAAATACTAGTTTTGATGTGTTTTTATGGGCATCTGTCACAAACCGAACTTTCCATTGTCAAATACGACAACAATTCAGTGTCATGTACACCAATATTTAAAAGGGTACGTCTGATGTATTACTGTTGGAACTGTGTGTCAATGTCATGATTCATAGCGGGTGATTCCAACTAATGATCAGGGCATTGGTACGCGCAAGAGCTAAATAACTCGAGATGCCAGATTAGGGGTGGGGGAAGTCAAATTCGTACAATGTGGCACGATCTTTCTGCCTGGACGACACCGGACAGTTTAAATGATCTCTCGACCAGTTTGAGTGGCCGTTCGGCGCCACCTCACCGCCTTACCACATCCGTTTCCTTTGTCCCCGTCCTGTGACGCCTACGTCCGAGGCCTTTCAGGCGCACCTTCCTACTCGCTCAATGCAAGTGGTTTGTCGATAGCCTTGGGGCCTGACCTTCTCAGTCTCTGTTACTGCCACACTAGTGGCACTTCCTAGGGAGGGAAGGGGGGCAGAGTGAAAGATGAGTCCCGTTTTATCTGCAAGCTGGTACCGTCCATCACAGGCGGCCTTAATTTACATTGAAGTAGGCTGCCCGCATGGATGAAAGTATTTTCGTTTGAACACCGCTCTCATTCTCTTGGTGAAACATCCTTGATTCATGTCCTTTCCCGCCGTCGATGACACTGAATGATGTTCCATATTAAAGATCATTTAATCATTGGAACTCAATATTAATATGATTTGGTTTATTTCTAAAAAAAATTTTTTAAATTTGGCCTCGTCTGGTGAATGAATGAGGCCACTGATTCGCTCAAATGGTATATAATATCATTCAGCTTCCTGTTGCTATGGTATTACCATCGACAAGGTGCAGCTCCGGCATATAATTGAGATGCATTCCGGCACTCCATAATAACTAGAAAAACCCTAAATGACTGCCATATGTCTCGATATAGCTACGACGCATTCCGGTGGGGGTTTTTCGCATTCCATATTCGTGGAGACCGATTTCCTGTCATAATCAGAATAAACATCTGGCCCTGAGTAGTTCATGCGAATTGGCCGAGTCAGTGACTTTTTAATCAAGTACGTTTCTCTGCATTCTATGCTTGGTGGCGTCATTTCTGGGTTTTGCTCGGCGTCACAGTCAAACAGAGCTTCAAACGCAACTATGAGCGATAAGCGGCTATGACAGCTAACATGATGCGACATTTCTACGGTTGTGCTTCCTTTACCCTCGTTTAACCGCAAACATCATTCAACTCTTTATATGAACAATACAGTAATTAACATACCCGCGGGAGGTCTGGTGGGCAATGCATCATTAGATAGCACGCCAGCAAGACATACGACGTAGCGTGGCAGGCATTGAAAAGACCGCGGTGCTACAATAAACGGCGGTTCCAGGAACGCTTCACCACGTTCTCTAAAGCTAGGCAACCGGTGTTAATCGACGCCTGTCTTGTAGCTGCATCCCTCATTCAATATTGATTTTTCAATATCGGTAAAATTGTTCAGGTATTGATTTAATAGTAATCCGGTACTTCAATAATTAATCGACCAAAAGTGGCTGTGAAACCGGTCGCTCTGGCCGCAGCATATTTCATTGATAGAAATTATTGGTGAATGAATTACAGATTTGAAATGTATTACACTCGCAAAGAGAAGAACTCTTTCCAATGTGACCTTGCATCTGATCGATTTTCTTTCATTAGACGCATGCAGTTGCTATTCAAATTCCGCAATAATCGATAGGGTCATTTATTTCTGACAAACCAGCCTTAACACTATTACCAAATATAGCATCAATTGAGGGATGAGAGAGGCTCTTTCACTTTATACCTAGACGCATGCAGTTGCTTTTCAAATTCCGCTATAATCTATAGAGCCATTTATTTCGAGCAAACAAGCCTTAACACTATTACCAAATATAGCATCAATTAAGTGTATCACCTAAGTTAAAGTCCTTTAACAGTCGAATTGCTAATGGAAATGAAATAGTTGCACATTACGAGCCAGAATTTAGTGTCTGGAAATACCTTAAGAAATACTTTGGATTAAGTCGTGGGTTAAAATCCCGATGACATTATAAAACGGTGTTCAGGAAAGGTGCAGGGTGACAGTACAATCTATTTTGGTGTTAACAATGATAGACGGAAGCTGGAATTGCTTCCCGGACATGAAGGATATGTTGTTCTAAAATCAAATACTAGTTTTAATCTGTTTTTATGGGGCATCTGTCACAACCCGCACTTTCCATTGTCAAATAGGGCAACAATTCAGTGTCATGTATACCAATATTTAAAAGGTTACGTATGATGTATTCCTGTTGGCACTGTGTGTTAATGCCATGATTCATAATGGGTGATTCCAACTAATGCTGAGGGCATTGGTACGCGCGAGAGCAACATGCAACATGCAATCGGTCGTATTCAAAATAAAGATACAAAAAACATTTTTGATCGGGATAACCGGTATTGCCCTGCTCACATAGACTAAGACTGGTCGGCCGACGTCAGAGCTCGCCCACGCCACCGAGTTCTTCCACTTTCCCACCGAGCTTTCATAGTTTTAAAAATCGGCCGAGCTAGGTGACTAGAGGTCGGCCGAGAGGTCGGCCGACCTCCGCCGACCTAAGGAAATTGGCCGAGCTCGGCTTGGTTTTAATGTCTGCATTAAAACTGGAAAGGCCGCGGCCGAGCACCTGAAATGAGCCACCGAGCAGCAATGCTCGGCCGAGGTCGGCCGAGGTCATGGCCGATTTGGGGCCAATTTCCCCCTTTTCAGCTCGGCCGAGGCGTCGGTGGGTGTATGTGAGCAGGGCATAAATGATGTACATAGCTGAAATGTATTACAACCGTACAGAGAAAAACTTTTTCTAATGTGACCTTGCCTCTGAGAGCTTTTCTTTTATTAGACGCTTGCATTCTCAGTAGCTTCGGCAGTTTTGCCGCAAAGATGAATAACACAGGTACTGCCTTTAATTGATGTTGATATATTCTGTATTATTGCGATGAACCAGTGCCGTGCGTGCGTAAGACGCTGGATATCTATGCGGCCAAGGTGTATGGATGAATGCATGTGGAACGTCATTTTCGCTGATATCGCGTTGATGGGAGAAGGAAGGGAGAGTGAAGCTCTTTTCCCTGGGATAACCCGCTACTCTTTGTGAAGAAGGACATGGGATCCTTATCCTTATTTGAGGTTGCAATTTTCAACGGGAGTCCATTTAAGAAATAATTGGGCAGATAATCGCTACCACGTGTTCCTTTTGGGTACATTCGTGGTGATGACGTCGTTAGGTTAACTTTTACCTAGGCCAAATCCGGTATTTCGGACTGCACGCCTCAGGCAAGTAACCGGTCTGACGTCTTTTGGGTGATGTGGGTACACGGGTGTGGTCAATATACATGAAAAAGCGCTATAGAACCGTCTGACTGGCGGCCAGCGTCGTCTCGTATTGCTCACATGCCCTTATGCCTGTCACAGAGCCGACATCACGACGGCCCAACACGACAGTGAGCTCCTCTACCAGATGGGACTGTCTGATAACATCTCGGGAGAGGGCGTCACTGGTCCAATCAGTCTCCACCGGCCTACTTGAGCTGATGCAAGTCTACTTTAATCCTAGCTGAACGTCCGTGACATATGACATCAAGGTAATTGCCGTGTCTTTGGCCATTATAAATGATATATACGGCAGTACAATGCACCACAGGTTAAATATATATTGAAACAGTTTCCTTCAGTTTGCCTTTAAGCTTCCATGCTCCTTCGTCCAATTGGTAAAAGGACGACTTCTTTCTTGCCAGGGCCTACATTTAAAGCAAGATACTTTTACATTTTAGAATCAAGACTAAAAGTATCTCAACATTATGATGCACATCTGTAAGCAACAATTTCAACATAAAACTATCTGGTTTATTTGTAAGACGTGCGGACATCCTAGAGAGCCGCGGTCGACATCACACAGAATACCGAACGGGCCTCAATAAAACGCGGAATATCTACGGAATACCTGCGAAATCATGCGAAAAAACGTTGGAATTTCTGCCGCGCAGAACTTTTCTGAAGTTTATTCGCGTTTTATTGATGACTCTGCCGAACAGGGAACAGGCGCGTAGGAATATAAAGCAGGCCACTTTTGCTCTTAACTTTTGCTCCGGTGGACAAATCTGACATAGTCTTTCAGGATTTAAATCGATGGCATACTTATTGACATGGAGAATACAAAATACAAACAAAAATATATCTCTATCTTCTGTGATCCATCTGCGGCAGTTCATTTTGTCCGCGGAGGATACTATATTGTCACCCTGCCTTAGAAGCTACATTATACAGCGTAAAATGGTCATCTACCATCTAACACCAAAGTACAATTCGTCTTTGGTATTTCATTCGGCATACTTAGCAATTGCACAAGTGTTTTGGTTAAAATCGTCAGCCACTGCAAATTTTAGTTTCCGATCTCCGCATAACACCATATTGTCACACTTAACAATTTACCAACACACACCTATGTGTGGTCATGTTAAAGACTTGATACAATCATTGAGTGTTTACCCGAATTGTTCTATCTATATAGCTATCTTTATATCTAAATATATCTCTATACTCGACAAGGGAACTTTTATTACGATAATTGTTTTCGGTAGGCATCGTGCGATCTACAGTGTCACTCAGCGGAATTCCGCTAGAGAATACACTGTCTAACCGTATCAACCATGAATACGAAGAATAATACAATCTTCAGATAGACCCATTCCAATGCGTTTAATAATATGTGTATGGTGTGAATTGTTCTCCAGACATTTCACTGAGGAATATTTCTTCACGCGTCACAGTTGCACGAGGCATAATGCTGTCATTACTGGAAGCCGCTTACCCGCGACCCATCAGCGAGCGCAATCTGCTTCAGATGTGAAGGTATCCCGTGCACGTTGAAGGCAACATCCAACATTAAGAGGATACCGCACCTGGCGGTCTTCCTGGTAAATAACCCTGTCTCGGGAAGAGAAAGGTAATCAGCAAAGTTGGTCACGAATGTTGTGTCACTCACAACATTTGATTTGTCGCCCACGTCCAGGTTGGATGACAGCTCTACGAAATACAGTGCGGGTCACTGGCCTTCCAGACCGACTGCAGCGAATGAAATTAAACGTCATACGAACAATTAACCACTGGGCGCCTAACATCCAAGGGTTACCGTTAAAAGGTTAAGCCCAAACGTCTTACAGGTGCGTCTCATATATCAGGAAGAGAAAAACTCCTTTTTCGTATACACCTTCCCTCTGCAATGTCAAAGCCCATTTAGTTCCCCGGGGTTCCGTTTTGCGTTCTGTCGCGACGGTGTATGTAGCGCCTGGGACACCTCTTTGTTACAATGTTATAACATAAGGGACATGACATGTCGCTTGTATAAGCATTTTACCATGGTGGCCCTTTGCCACCCTGCCACAATAGTTCCTTGTCAAGAGGCCAACATGCCAGCCGGCGATATGAATCTGCCTAGGATAGATTGGATAACGGACAAAATAGTCAAGGCTATAAATCTGCCATTATGTCAATCCTGTCATTAGTGTTTTCAGTGCAAGCTACCGTTGTCTGCTTTCGAAGCGATTTCCCTCGCGCCTTCAGTTAATAGTGCCTCTTATCTCCCATCCTTATCAATTAGGACGTTTCTGAATCCGCTTCTGCATCTTCGATTATTATTATTATTATTATTATTATCCTATGTCTTTACAGTAAATCACAACCAAGGTACTATTATATACACAGTTATATCAACTTAATAACTTTCAATAGTGTGTGTCGCAAATTACATCACATAAGTATTTGACCGGAGTTCAGAAGCAGTCACATTCAAAAGTCCACATGTTAGCTCAATCTGTAGAACCTCGGACATTTGACCCGTAGGGTTGTGGGTTCAATTGACGATATGGTGACTTTTGCTCATTTACATGGCGGCACCAACTTTGAAACATATTTTCTCCCCGATTGTCAATAATTCAAATCCGAAAATCAGTTCAAGCGGCCTTTAATCTCCCTAAATCTGAATGATCACCACGTCTGGTTTTAATTCGAATATGGCGCTCTATCTATACACTGACGATGCATGAGCGATGCTGTTGCTGTTACCGTAAGCTGTCCGACACCCGTCCGCGACCGTAATTTTCTAAACACGTGACCTCGTTCAGTGCACGAAGGCAAGCTTCAACGTAATTAGGGCACCCAAAGTGGCGACCGCTTGGGCACATAACCCTGCCTCGGACAGCGAAGTGCACTCAGCGATGTTTGTCACGAAGGACGATGTACATGTGTCCCGAAAAGCAGGCTACCTGGTCCCCCACATCCAGGATTTAAAGCTTTGTTTTCCACCATGGCCCACTACAGCCCTGCCACCATGGCCCATTACCACCATGCCTCATGGCGCATTGCCACCAGGACACCATGACCCATCGCCATCAAACCATTATGGTCCATTACGGCCATGAGACCATGATCCATTGCCCCCAAGCCTTCATGGCACGTTACCGCCGTGATACCATGGTCCATTGCCTCCAAGCCTTCATGGCTCATTACCGCCATGATATCATGGCCCATTGCCTTCAAGTCTTCATGGCCCATGAACACCATGACACCATGGCCCATTGCCATTAAACCATTATGGTCAATTGTGGCCATGACACTATGAGCCGTTGCCACCAATAGTTCATGGCCCATTGCTACCAAGCCTTCATGGCACATTACCTCCGAGCCTTCACGACCCATTGCCACCGAATATTCATGACCCATTGCCACAAAGTCTTCAGGGCCCATTGCCACCACGATTTCAGGGTCCATTGCCATCAAGCCTTCAGGGCCCATTGCCACCGAGCCTTCGGGGTCCATTGTCACTAAGCCTTCAGGGTCCATTGCCACCACGCCTCCATGGCCCATTGCCACCAGGCTTTTCAGGCCCATTATCTCCATGACACCATGATGCGTTGCTATCAAACCATTATGGTCTCTCGGCACCAAGTCATCATGATCAATTGCCATCATGACACCGTGATCCATTGCCACCAAACCATCATCACCAATTGCTATCAATCCACCGTGGCCCATTGTTACCATACCAACATGGCCCATTGCTACCATACCAACATGGCCCATTGTTACCATACCAACATGGCCCATTGTTACCATACTACAAAGGCCGCCACACCACCCTAGACATCATGCGCAGGCACGCATCCAGATTTCCTCTTCCAGCTATTTATATATGCGACGGTGCTGCCCAGCTGATGTCAATGTTATCGCACACAGGGGCAATATATCTGGCGTAAACGACCTCTGTCCCACCAGTAATATATACCATGTTTAGGAAATTGAATACATAGCACTAAGTTGAGCCATCAATGGTGTCAACAGTACAGCAAAATAGAAGCTTTGAATCGGACAGGCCATTCCAACGCACGGCAGGGGTCTAGATCCGGCAATTCATATCGTCCCACAGCCTGAGCGTGAAGGCCATTTCAGGGGTAATTTCAATCCTTTTGCTGACGAAATCCTGCCCGGTGGGTTGTGCTATGTGTAAGTTAATCTAGATATGCTGGATAGGAGGGCCGGTTCCCAGAGATTCCCAGCTTTTGATTTCATATGTTCAAAGGTATAAATTTCGTCTCTAAAGGGGAGGGGGGCGGGTGAATCTGCCACTGGACCCATTGTTTTCCGGTAATGTTGTTGTCCAAAGGGCAATGTCCTTATGACCCAAACAACAACATTACAGAAAAATAATGTCACGAGACAACAATGGAGTGACGTCACCAGTGAATTAATCATGGCTAACATGTTTACCGCACAGGAGCATTTGCTTATCATTACTTATCATTTCCTGCTTCCTGCGCGTTAGATTTGTGGTGCCGTCTAGTATAGTTGATTAAGAAATATATCCCGTTTCTATAAGCAGGCCATTTTGACTCATTATCCTCATTTGCTGTCGCGGGTCTAGACACAGTTCCGTTAATGCCGCTCGTCATGTCCTTACGCTGGGATACCAGCGTTAATTAACGCCTGCTGGGTGATTGCATTAATTAAGCCAAAGATTGCGCCTCTATATCGACTCGATGTCGCGCGGAGAGGATAGGTAGGGAAGTGGGAGCAGCTGACTTGTGAGCGAGCGGATGTGATGTTTTGTGAGTTGAGAGGATTAGAGAGGAGAGACCCCCCCCCCATAGATGGCAGCACTTCACTTATTGATAACCCCAGATGGGGTCGCCTGTCATTAGGCTGGCTGGTTCCACGCTCAGGTGTTGTAAATGTCGATGTTTTGAGTTATGTAATCCTAACGGGACGGTTGATGCTGTCTGACCGGCTTGTGTGTGAATATATTGTCTGGTATAGGCTTAAGATATTTATTATTATGACGCATAAGATACAACCTTCTCAACACAACCCTTCCATTTTGCATGTCTTTTACCGGGCACAGGGTAGCACGTTTTAGGCCATGTGGTACGAGAAGCCATATCTTGTATGCGTGTAAGTATCGTAAAGGTGTGTACGCGTAGCCAGTTGTTAGTGATAAGGAACGTGGCTTTACTCCATACTTGGTGTCACAATGGGCACCCGGCGAATTAAATGTGAGAAATATTGAATCAGGTAATATCCCGTATCCACATGCGTCATTATCCCTCTATTAAAGGGAAATGCCGGACCCATATCATTTACATTTCCAGTTAAACTATAGGGAATTAACTAAACATTACACAGAATATCTATAGTTTTAATCACACATTAGTGAAGTTTCAAACACTTGTGTACGACCACCCAACTTGCCATGGGCACCCGCCTCGGTGCACTGATGATGACGTCACCGGCGATGAAGCGTCCAGTAGGTTTAGACGACTACTACCACCGGAAGCTATAATCATTTCTGGCGAGTCGGACGAAGAAGTTGATGTAAACACCGATGTTACACCAACTGCTGATTTAATCGGGGACCAGTTTGAACGTGTAGGGGTTGACGATGGTGGATCAGGCATTGTCTATACATGTCGTTGACGACGCATTGCGTGGTCCGTGAAGCCGTGTAGCGTTAGAAGGGAGGGTGGGGGGCGGTTGGGGGCCGGGTGGGGTGGAATCATGGGTTCATCGTCATTGTTGGCAGGTTGCCCAATTCTGACTCTTAGTTTGGCCGGCCATGGTTCAGGAAGCGGTCGCTGGAGGGGGGGGGTACTACATTACTACAGTCGTGGGGTTGTGCCGCCCATGCCGTAAAGAGGATTTAGAGAGTGAGAGCCACTTTTGATATCAATTAGACTATATAGTCAAGAACTGCAAGTTTGAAAAAAACTTTTATGTAGTGCCCCCCCCCCCCCCTCCTCGGGAGGGACAGTGTGTTACTTGATAGAGCTGCTGTCTTGGAAACTCACTGTCACTGAAGAGTGTATGGAGAGGACTGCCGTACTACAGAACGGCCGTATGGGTGGGGTGGCGGTCTATCGGGTTGGTGCGGAGGGGTGGAGGGAGGAATGGTGCGTGAAGCTAGCAGCCGGGTCGACTCAAAGCAATTGTTCTCATAGTGGTCGGTACACACTCCTGCATGTTTGGTGGTTTTAAAACTCACACGAGCAATCTTGCCTAGCCATTGCCGCCAATGTCTGACGTAAGAAGCTACTCAGAAAGGGCTATGGACGCGGCTAGCACGCTGCTTCTTTTCTTTTCATCTATACCGTACAACTGGGGCTCCAGATCGGATGACAACGGTAAGCAGTCATCCATGTTTCAGGTATAATTAGCCTAAGTAATAAATGCAGAAGGCACGCTTCCCATTAACATATTATCATTGTATATGTGGCGACAACAACATGTGATACCACCGCGGTCTGGCACAGTGGGTGTTATCCAAGGGTACTTGTCATTTGAGTGGAACTCCCTAAGAAATCAATTAACAGTCTTGATATAGAACGCGAGACGTCTGCAACCACATTGCGACCTTCTCACGGTCAGCAAGATGGCCCCAGGCCCAGTCTGCATGAAACACCTGTACATATAGTCCACATCGTTGTCCAAGCAAACGGAACGGGTACATGAAGGCATTTTTGGAGGTGCCTTCCCATGATCAACCAGATGAGAACAGATACATAGAAAAAGAATGGATTGCATACCACGCCTAATTCCGAGGTAGGCCTAAGATACTACCCGCCATAAGCTCATTTCTCTTCATCATTTACCCTAGCTGAGAGGCCAAGCTTTTGCTTGGAATAAATCCGCAATTTCCTCATTGGTTACTTATAATGCTTATTGACGAAGACAATTACATACATTCCACATCTGCTGAGATGTGTTTCAGCCTTTAACATTTTCCTTAGCTGACTAACCCGGTAGCAGAGTACCATATGAACCGAAAGGTTGTGGTTAGTTAATGCAATATAACTGTCTGCTCCATATGGTTTCTTGGTATATCATCGAATTTTACAATATTATTATCACACAATTCTTCATTAAACTACGAAATGGCTCACTAGAGAGCACGATTTGACATAGTGGACTTGCTTTCAACCGTTTGTTCGATCAAGGAGACCCCAAAGTGCGCTGCGTGATAGCGAGTGACCAAAAGCATATTTTAGATAACTGTAAATGACACATGGTCTATCCAACTTTGTAATGGCAATGAAAACTCCATCCCTTTATGTGCCAACTCGCCCCCCCCCCCCTGAGTAATTCCTAAGTAATTGATGCGACATCAAAATGCTGGATGATGCACATAAGGGAAGATAAATATGCACAGTGTCAGTGATCATGGAACATGATTTGTATCGATGCATGAACACCGCGATGTGGAACTCGATGACTCAATAACGTGGCGAAAATAAGCGCCAACCGTATCTTTACAAATGAAATGAAATATTAATACCAGTAATTTGCGGGTTGATCGAAACTACGAAATCGGGGTTTTCAATAGGGAAGAGTAAAATGTGGGACACCTGTCCAAACAAACATAATACTTAAACGCTAGAGCATATTGGTTCAAGGGAATGACGCAACAATGATACAGGCTTTTGGATTGGTGTGGGATGTCTGAACACAATGACTATAATTGGGTTCATTGGGTTGAAATCATATTGGTGCATTAAATGAACAATTTCTCAGGCTTCGTATCAGGGTTAATTGATACCTTCAGTCATCCATCCGTGGGGCTTAGATAGCAATGTTGATAGGTTGACAGGGCTAACCCTCCCACACACACAACGTCATGTATGGTGGTCTTTTTCCCGTGGGCTCCCATTACGGCATTGCCACTCTGATTCTGCTGTGACTGACACCGGTTTGGAGTTTTGGAATTGCAGGACACCCTAGATTGGCGGAAAATAATAAAGGGCCACCGGGGTTGTAATCAGTTTCAAGCTAATCGTATGATAAAAATTCCAGCGTTGTTTTAAGTAGCTGTCCGTCATTCTCTGATCAATAGCATCCTCACGGTTAATCAGGTTACGTCGTGCCAAGTACGGTGGCTCTCTCTGAAGCGACAACGTTAGCTACTCTACGTCCATGGTGATCAAATTCAGGGTTGTCCCTGGAATGTAGGTCGCGCATGGCTCGCAATCACCTTATAGACCCCTTGTGACTAACTGCGACTACAAAAGGTCTTTGTATGGGCGTTTTATGCTCCAATGCTTACGTGAGGAGCTCGTTGCAAGGCTCAGTAACGCAATTCGCCAAAAGCATGTCGCTGCTACAACATATCAGGTTCCCGGTGGTCTGAGAATGTTGGGGATATGGGATACATTTAAAGTAATGTCATAATTATACATAATCGTTAAAGCGCAACATGAAATTGATTAATGTTTGTCTTAACTATGCCAACGAATTTGGTGAATTATTTACAATGTGAACAAATCAAATCATCTGCATAGAAAGATAACAACAATCGGTCATCGCGTGTCTAATAAAGTGGCTAGGAAGGGTAAAGGTTTGCACTTTTTTACCGTGCCGTGTTCTGTCATAACGTGACCGTGCATGATCATCTAGCAACTGCCTATGGCTGGCGGGGGGGCACGTTATGATATATGACCTTCACGCCTATCTGTGCTACGTGTCGAATTTGTCAAACGATATGTGCATGATATCATACTGCAACCTTCACAAAACATACTATAAATATGTCGATGATAACATGAGTCGACACAAATGGGGGGGGGGGGGGGAGGTAAAGGCGGGGGGGGGGGAAGTCATATATTTCTCTAAAAATCAAAATCGCAAAAAAAAAATCAATAGTCCCCCCCACCGCACCGCTCTCCGAAAACAACATTCTACCTCTCCATGCCCAGAATAAGAACGGCAGTCCTCGTCGAACCTCATTTTATTGGAGTTTGCCTCCCCTTCGTAGCCCCGTAGCCCCCTCCGCCCTCGACCCCCTTGGATACCAATTGGCCCGTGCCTAACGCATCAAAAGAAATGCGGACAATCTGGTGCCGTGTCCTGTCATAAGGTGACCGTGCACCTTAATTACAGAAATTTCCACGACAGGTCAGTGCGTTATGATATGTGCCAGTACACTGCCACGTGTTTGTCAGTAGTGCGTCAGGTTTAAGAACCGGAAGTAGCAGGTAAAATATGTTCCTTTGTTCGTGTTTTTTTTCAGGTATACCACTGGCGTTCCTTGCACATCGGCTTACAAACCACAAAGCGCGGCTTTCATGTGACCAAGGTGAGTGAGGGTGAGTGAGAGTCTGAATGGGACGAACAGGTGGCGCCGGTACATTTATCGAGAAGTCGGAAGTCAGGTCGAATTAAACTTAATGGGTTCGTTAGCGTTCCTTTCATGTAGTTTCCGCCTAATTATACCTTGGAATATTTTTACACCTGAAACGTAGCATACTTGCAAGTACTCTTCAGCTATATGCTATCGCTTAAGGTGGTTGCCTTCCGAATGCATTGACGTCAGAAGTGCCAGGAACGAAGGAACCTGCTCCTGCTCTTTGGGTGATTCATAACTGTAGCTTTTGCTACAGGATGTCAGGTGTTGATCCAGCGATGATACTTGTCACTTAAGCCTGTTATGTCTTATAATTTATTACAAAAAAGAAAAAACATCAAAAATTATCCAGTAAAAGTTGACGCCTTAAGTTGAAGCGAAGTGAGGCGAAGTGAGGCGAAGTAAAGTGTGACAGAGCTGAAGTGGGCTGAAGTGGGTTGAAGTGGGTTGAAGAGTGAAGTGAAGTGGTTTGGAGACTGAAGTGAAGTGAATTGATTTGGAGACTGAAGTGAAGTGAAGTGGTTTGAAGACTAAAGTGGTTCTATCTGTCAACGTAAGAAATTACTAAATTTGGAAATAAATTCCAAATATTTAAATTGTCACAAACTGTCAAATTAATACAATCATTAATTATATTACATTGCAGCATGTCATATGTACTTAATGGCCCATGAAGGGTTGTCAAAGACACACAGCCTAAATTGTCAACAACTAAACGTGGCTACAGGAAAACAGCCAATTACATAACTCAAACGGAAACGAGAGAAGAAGAGACCAGCAGAGAAAAAAACCTGAAAAGTTTTACAAGAACTCCCATGAGCCTCAGCCAATTTGGTGACATCTATGGACTAATATGGGATTGATGACATAAACATAATTGGCTGCCTTATGATACGTTGCGGTCGATTCTGTCCGTAACAATATCTCCTGCTTAATTTTCGTGTTCTTAATTGATAATTACGAGATTAGTTTTATGCGGCACGGATGTCCGTTGTTCAATCTAACCAACGGGCCAGAAACCACGCTGAACGCGGGGAGGACACATTGTTACCTTGATTACGTCAACCAAATAATAACAGCTGGGGATACCATTTACTGTGGAAAAGGTTTAGAAACCGAAAAAAATTAAGACTTTATATGTCGTTTGTTGCTGTCGTCGCCGACAATTATGCACCGGATATTAAGTCCGTTGAGCTAGAAATCTTATCATCTTCATATGTCGGATGCCTGTTTTATACGCGTGACAGACAATCGCAACGCAGTGCAGATGAAGCTCCCTATGTACCTAGTGTTGAGAAAAAATGCGCCACTATTCCACACAAATCTGAAAAAAATATAATCAACAAACTCTGGTGAATTCTTTACGATTAACATCGAATGTTAATCCAACCAATGTAAATCACGTTGGGGCTATGGATAATGTAAGAAGGGGCGTAGGAAGATAGGACTTTTCTAATGTCCTTTACGGCAGGATTATGATGAATTGTCATTAACAAGAAAAACGACATGTATTTACCGACAAAATGACAGCAATTTCAGAGAATCATGTTGAGAACAGAATCACCTACATCATTGTCGCATCCAACCAATCTGACTATGCGTTAAACTATAGGCAAAACCTAATTTTCTTAAGTGGGTTGGTGTGGGATTGATCAATGATTAACAGCTGCGGGGATACACCGGAAATTGACTGCACCGTACTGTGCACAGTGGCCGTGGGGTTTCACCGCCCAAATCAGCTCGTTCAATGTTTTTTACCATCAAAATCCGCTCCTAAGGGGTATTATATTATGGCAACCCGGGCCTAAGAACGCACATGTTCAGACCCTCCCCCCCCCCCCCACCCCCGACGACCGGTCGTGACTTTTACCATATACGCTCCATAGGTGTAATTTTTTCGTCACAAATGTCCGCTCTGTTACGCATCAAGGGGCACCCTCAGCACCCCCCTTTCCAGAATTGTATAACAATGCTCCCCGGGCCCCACCCCAGCTCGCCTTTTCAAAGTCCGGGATCCGGGCATGGATGGATGTAATATATACGGGCACAGAACCAAGTCTTCATTGCCCCTGTCGTCATGCTGTTGTCATGATATCTGCCGAGACCACAACAGGCCGGTCGATATCATTATAGAGTCCGTTTGATAGCCGTTATAGCGAGCGACACCTAAACTTTTCACATCGAGTCAATCACTTGGACCATCTTGATGACTTTGACATATGAAGTGATTGCATTGAGTTGTTTGCCTTCAACGTATATATACTAATACACAGAGATAAAATGCGTTAGCATATCTCCAAGCAAGAGTCGCTCACCAAGAAAAGAATATATGATTGGCAAGAATGAATACACTATTCTTGCCATGAGGTGTCAAGAGGGCTACCTCTCAGCACTGCCTCCTGCCTACTTCCGATGGAGTGGGGGGTGTGGGAGTGGGGGTGCGAGGGTGAGGAGATAATTGATTCAGCTACCATGGCAACTCGCGGAAGCGCTGGATTCGGGAGGAGGGGGGAGGGGGGTTGGGGGGGGGGGGAGGGCGGGGGTAACTGTGTTACATGACAGATAATAATTATCCTGACATTAAAAATGTTCTTTATTTCCCAAGAAATACTGTTTCCTGCGCACAATCACCGCTCCTCCGGAAACCAGATAATTTTGCCTGACACAGATGAACAAAGAGCAAGAGACTTGACCATTTCAATTGGTATTGTTTCTGTTATAACAGGAAATTAGTTGTCTTATCAAATACATTTTGCTTTTGGCGTTCCAGCGAAGGAAATAATCCTGTTTATGACTTTTATTCCGTTTTATTTAAGAGCTAGGGGGATGCACGGCAGCCAAGCACTTGGGGACGCGTTATCGTTCAATATTTGCCAAACGATAGGCCGGCAGAGTTGGTTGAATTTTCTCATGGTCGCAAATTGCCTCTTTGACGTGGAGGTTTTGGGGCTTATGGTGCAAACTGCCGAAATGTTATCAGACATAGCTTGTTATTTGCAGATTACATCGCGACGAAATAAACATATCTTCGGGTTGGTTTCGAAATGATAGGTTGAATACCTCACCCATTTATCAAAATTTGTCATAGTCGATAACAACAAATTACTGCAATGCTTTGCCGTTTGGGGGCTTTGCTCTAACAGGGAGACGTCGGGGGGAAATATTGAGGTCGCATTCACATTCAATAACTGTTACCATTGATATGAATTTAATTAATTAATATGATTACGCATAATTTGCCCAATAGCAATATCCGCGGGGGAGTTATTTTCCGATGAAGAAAGGGAGAATGGATAGTGGTCGACGGTGGCGGTGCCCGTGTCGTAGCCAATGTCCACTTACCCATCATTATGCATTGAGGACGCCTAGAGGCAAGCCTCTTAATGATCAAGTAGGGCACGCGCGCACTTCAGTGAACTCTCCAGCGCTCTCGGTTGATTATGCCAGGTTCTCATTATAGTTGTGTTGTTTTTGTTGCAACCATTGAGTTGTCAACCAGTGCCATACAAAAATGTACAATTGTGTAGATTTTTTCCCAGGCACCATACAAGGGATGAAAGCAGATGTATCCATTGGTTATGGAAGGCGATGCATTTCTCGTGGTCTCAAACACGACCACGGCAGGAAGGCGAAGAGAATGGCAGTGGACGGTATATGCTTTTAGTAATCATGCAGCAAGTAGGTCTTGACGCTTCCCTATGGCAAGAGAAGGGTAACAAACAATGGCGGACAGACATGACACGAATGGTTTACAATATGCGTCTTTCTTGTATTGTGATGCTAAATGGGGCAATATACCGAAACACGTATAGGCCAACATTTCCCCTTCTTTGAATGTCAGCTAACTGAATAGCGTAATGTGATCAACCGAGAATGTTTGTTCCGGCTTCGCATTAGGCACTGCCCTTTATGTTCAGAATTAATGCACAGAAACATCAGCATTATTGCGAGCGAAAAATCTAGTTTTAGGCTAATAGCGGATATCCATGCGCTTATCTGTGCATTGGAGGCCAGAAGGTCTCTGCGTGAAAGGCTTCAATTACAGACGTATTTCCGGTGACCTTCCCGCCGTCCGGGCTGCGCTCACCACTGCAGGTGGTCTGATGGTGCGACTTCCGGTCACGTGATTTGGATATGGAACTCGCATTAATCACGGAAAGCCCCCCTCCCCCCCCCCCCAGTTGTGGCCTTGAACGACATTTAAAGGACATTCGCGCTTACCGAAACCATTACGAAATGAATCTCGCATGCTCTTTCATCAACGATGGGGTCACCTTGTTAGAGCCCTCCCTAGCCTCAAGTTGGCAAGCGGTCTCCGCTGCAGATCAGGATGTTCATAAACTCCATTAACATTGGGTTTAATTTCTGTTTTCTATAAATTCACTACGTTGCATTGCGCACACAATATGTTTGCTATTGTCATGAATGCTAGCGTTGCCTTTTATGCGCTTTGGTGCCTTTTGGTGCATTTTGCTGTAACTGCGTAATTTGACCAATATTAATGTGAGAACCTCGTTTGTTTAAGTTGCAGGCCCCAAAACTTACGAGAGCCCGTCTTTTAGCGTGCTTGTGTTTCAGGATTAGATTCTTGATTGTTAAATACTACCAGGCTACTGTTGCAAAACGAATTCTACTCATTTTGGTATTAGTACTCCACGTCTAAATCCTCCAGAAAATATTGTTACGAAATGTCCACCGACAGAGAAGCATAGGATGAAAGGCAGCACCTGGATAAATGCGTGTGTTCAATTACGAGAGGGAAATGCACGATTTGTGCGCAGCAGAGAGATGCAGCAGAGGAACAGAATATAAAAAGATCAACGTGACAAAGACAATCTCAGAACGATTGACACATGCAGAATCTGATCGAGTGACTGACGATATTCACATCAACAGCGATGGACGCCGGATGCATCACTTCCGCACTAAATGTGGGACTACATCCAGGTAGCGACTAGTCTTCGCCAGTTACCCAGAATCGTATTCAAACCATGCGACATATGTAAGCTATATCAGTATAGTAAATAACATGTTCTAATTTTTGCATCGTGTCCTGACGTTGTAATCTGGTAAGTTACATTTACTTCGGAGTTAAAAAAGTACTTTGCCTCACGGAATCGAGACGACGCCGTCAAATATAATGTTATACCGCAGAATAATCATATTTAGCAAAATCGTGTCAGGCGTCGCTCAGGCAGTATTACACAATCGTTAATTTGTTTTCTCTATTTTAGTTAACTGAGAAGCCAATCAGATGGGCATGCCGTCGTTGTGATCTACGATGACTTTTTTGATAATGTGAACCCACCAACTTAAAGATATTTAGCACGGAAATCAAATCCGAAAGTCAAGGTGTTTACAGAGTTCACCGGGTAGATGGTCTTTAAATCGGGGTAAAACTAACGTATGTTTGCGCAGTAAGAGCTTCTGAATCCGCTAATATGTATATTGCGCATGCTTATGTAATTTATGCCGCTGTATTATATAATATAAGGCGTTTTGATATGGTACCAGACATTTGTCTTCAAAAGCATTTCTTTGTGTAACGTTATACCTTGCTAGTAATCTCAGCACGAGTAAATAAACTATAGCATTGATTGGATGATTACTTTATCACGGTTAACCGCCGAGTATATGTAATGGCAGACTTGTCATTTGAATTTGTTGTCGCTGGGATTTGCGACCCCTGATATAACACAACATATAACCCCCCCCCCCCCCCGCCCGCCCACTCCCCCCTTCACCCCGTATCTGTAGTTTACAGGCATCTCTAACTAAGGACAATCTGCAAAGACTGGCCTATGCTCCTTTCATGGCATGAATGCGATCGTTACCCACATCCCATGTCACCTACTGCCACATGTCTCAGTAAGCCATGCGGTTTTACAACAAAATCAGAGACGCAATTGAGCAAGGGAACATTTGAAGCATTCAAGCAAAATCTGTCGCTGTCTGAGCCCCTCCGGGGACCAAACATGTTTCTTTACTTTAGGAGCCCAAATCACCATTATAGACATTGCCGGAGTTTCTTCTTGGCTGCGCGACAGCCAGAATATTGAGTGTTGTTTTATCATGCTGAAGTGCCCAAGTAAATTCTCTTCCGGGGTTAAGTTTTCTATAGTAAAACACGTTATTCATTCCAGCCTCGAACGCGGGAGGTAACACCATCATCCTGCAATGCCATGGGATTAGAGTAAAGATTGATCCGAGACGTGCTTTGACTACAGCCTTAAATACATACGTGACCGTTTACGTTGCATGCACATATTTGCCAAATATGAAAGAAATATGCCAGAGATTGATCTGAGATTATGCAAAACGCACTGCGGGCGCCTTGGTTTCACTAAATTAATCATTTCCTTTTATGAAACAGTAAGCCGGGTGAGGAGGGGGGGGGTATGTGTGCGTGGGGGTGGGGGGGGGGTGTAATGTCTAGATTGGTTCCAGCAGAGTTTTGGAAGGCGATACATGGGCGTAGTGACGTCGTGACGCAAGGACCTCGAGTGAGCACAGACATAACTATAACTAATGTTCAGGAGGTTATCAAGCCGGGAATGCGAAGTGGACGTTTATTTCTCAAGAAGGAAGCGCAAGAGTGCACCCGATTTAACAATTCAGAGAAACACCGTCGGTCGCCGACCTCAGGATCTGAGATACGTGTGTTTTTACTTGCCTCCGTTGCCCTCTTTCGGCCATATTTCCGTTGCTGTTTTCGGAAAACAATTATCCGGATATTGAGATTTTTCATACAAGAATACGTAATGTTATTTAATTCATGCAATTTCCGCTCTGTAGAAAACCGGGATAATTTCATCCGTCACAGATTGACAAACGGGCGAGAGGCTTGATTCATCGTATCCCTATTGTTATTTCCCATTATTATACCAGAAGATAAGGAAAGACAAAAATACGGAGTGGTAGACGAATAAAAAATAATTTGCTATCACTGTGTTGTCTGCTTCAACAGGTTTTATTGCTTGGCCATCTTGATTTGATTTGACACTAGGATCGTATTTCATAGACGTAATTTTTAGGTCATTTGCCTCGTTAATTATATTTGACGGAAACAATCATGCAATGACTATTTCACGTTTCATTAAGAGGAAAAGTGGATGCTCGGCTGCTATGCACTTAGATACGTGTTATTTATTATTTTTGCAGATATATCAGCATAGATTTAACACAATGTTCAGTGTATCAGTCATAAATTGGACGAAAAATTCGTCTTCAAACGCCAGATGGATAAGGCTATGACCACCTAATTTGATTAAATTGTCTCTTTATTACTTCCCCAATCTCTGTTTCTGTTTCTAGTTAAAGATGGTTGAGTGGTGCATGTCTAATTTCTCAATCATTATGCTATATATTTGGCTTCGGTAGGGAAATACAATTAATTAGCTTTATTTGGACGCGCCATCTTCCAAATCTGTCTACAAAACTTTGATTTATTACTTTGGAACTGGAATATTGATTGCTTTATTTACGTGTTGATTTAACTGTGTATGGCACATCGCAAAAATGGGAAGGATCACGGAACAAAGAAACACGCTATCCAAGACCATTTTGACATACTATGCAACAGATGCCATCTTTATACGGACTAACTGTCAAAAACCATCACTACCATAAGCGAAGTATAACAGATTGCCATTTGCACACCTGTTCAAGTGTTCGATTTGATTTGATTTGATAGTTGTATAATAAACACCTCAGTGGGTGATTTATCTAATTACGACCAATTTTTATTATGAAACCAAGCTTGCGCGGGACAATTATTATAACTCTCTGGTGCTGTAAGGTATCCCACTTTTTATCGGGAGAACCCCTGTGTACTGAATGAAGCGCCACATAGCACCCAATTGCTTCAGGTAGGCGACAACGAAGGAATTGCTTGGGTGTAATATATTGTTCGTTCTGTGCTTTGCAAGGATAATTACCCATTCCGGCGTTGTGTTGTACCACAGAGGGTCGTCGGTGGAAATAAGGTTGTCGCGTTCGCATTCAAGAACTGATATGATTAATATAATTTTAATTAATTTATATGGTTAGGTCGATATGCCTTATGTTTTACAGGGTTTAATATACTTTTTTCATTGTTGAATTACTGCATGGGTTTTATCCGTGGCATAGTAAATACGTCGCGAATGTTCTCGGGTAATTTGTTTCCCAGGAGGAGAGTGAAAAGGTTGGTGTGCCACAAGACACAGTGGGGACACCTAGCTGAATTTGAAAGCCTCCTTATGATAACGCAGGGCCCACTACCCTTGCATCTTCTATAATTCCGGTTGTCTGCGCAACGCTCCTTGCACACCGATGTAGGGCAACTCAATGCCAAAATTAACGAGAAAGGTTATGACATGGAGTATACGATGCATCCGGCGATTGGCTCACATGATTTGGAAATTGGATTCGTGGACAATTGAACCCGTCGTGAGACAGTAAGTCTTTTATTTGCGAAGTTGTAACCAAAGAAGCCCAGAAATATGTTGGCGTTCAGCACATAAGTGAAGAAACTTTCACCCGTAAGATTAGTAATATCGCGTTTTGCAGGGCTATAGGTCTACAGTAAGCCTACATTGTCACTGTCATGTAACCTACACAACGTAAATTGGCGGGATGCTATATATTCATGCTAGGTCCATAAAACTGCCTAACACTCGCGCTCTTGTTATATTATAGCCCTCTAATTGCTGTCACTTTTGCTATAGATTCGCTGTTATATATTGGCCGCCGCCGCACAAACATCACCAGTCATCTCTCGATGTCTAAGACCATTTGGAAACATGAACTGGGCACACTGAAAACATAACATAAAACAATTATAATATAATAGTAGTGGAATAGAATAGTAACACCGTCGCCGAAGTAACAGTGCGTCTTCTCGTGACCTCTTTGTCGCGTTGATGAGCAATGACATTAAACCCCTCCATTCGCTAGGTGTCACACCGATCGCCGTTGCTGTGGCACTTAGAATACAAGGTAGCGTGTCACTCAAAAACATAGGTGTTACACAAAAACATGTGTCGCTCAAAAACATGTGTCACTCAAAAACATATGTGTTACTCAAAAACACAAAAAAAAACATAAGTGTCACTCAAAAATATAAGTGTTACTCAAAAAATCTATTTAAGTTCCGTGCATATACGACCTCAAAGGGATACATTGATGAGATGATGATGTCCACCAAGAAGTTCATGCTGCCATATTCGATGTTTCCTACCGAGGAAACCTGTGCCATACAGTAATAGTGTATATACCTTACATATCTGGGTTCTCTCGCTGTGCGCCATCTTAGTGAGCGCACTCTTTTCGTCTGATTCGTTATTCTCCCTTGCTTCCTCACGGCCGCTCAATTCACCCTACGCATCATTCCGTATCATAGATTGAAGAACATGCCTAAGGCGGTAACCCAAGAGACTGACTTTAGCTAGGTCTTGGCTGTCGCCAGAAAAGTTAGGCCAGGTGCTTCGCCTGCCTGGTCTTCCCTGGCATGTTGGCGTGGTATTGTATTTGGATGAATCTGATAACGCGACCAGATGGTTGCTGGAAGCTAAATGCGACGATGGGAAGTGGGCATACATGTCGAGCGCCATGTTGGCAAGAGGGATCCCTTTCAACGTGTCTTCTTGATCGCCTCTGGCCGTCCACAACATGAACCCTTGTGATCCTTTGTACCAACGTCATGTAGGCCTGCAGCCATACGGATGTTGTGTCTCTGCTTAATGGTGAAGACCTAGGGCGTGGCGGGAGTATTTTGTCTCCACCTGCCGCCAAATGCAACTGAGAGATGGTTTCAACAACATGGCGAAACGAAAAACTTGAACGCGAACAGATATCGCAACCTGATGCAGCAGGGATAACAGCTTTATCATAGGACAGAACCATAGTTCATCCATGTCGTTATCTCGGTGTGCTGATGCCAGCGTGACGTGTGTATCAACATCATCGGCCAACCGACTGATACATAATGGCCAGTCAGCATGACGGTGATTGGGGGATTGGCTTTGATAGAACCGTTCCCATTAGCCCAGAGTTTAAGCAAATTCCAGCCAATAAGCGTTATTGTATCTGGCACATGTTAATGTTGCCCCGTCAGTTAAGTTATTGGTGCAGAGTTACCCTCACCAAGCGATGTGCCGGTGCCATTTGCGGCCTCTCACTCTTGTGACACCAGTGTCAGCTCAGACGCCATTAAAACCCTTACACCATGCATACTGGATTATGACTTTGGCCGACTTTCGGTTTCGAACTATTTTTTGGTTAAGAAATAACTGGGCAATACCTTGAGAAAAACACACTGACACTGTTTGTTATGTACTATATTATCGTTTATTAACTCGTGGGGGTCTACTTCGAAAAGTATTTGCAACTCTTACTTCAAACTTTTCATTCGATTTCGGAGAGTATATTGGTCAAAATCACCAACTGTTTATCCGTCCACCCTTTCGTTACGCTAATTTTTGTGTTCGATGTTCTCCATCTATTAAATCGTGGTTGATATCGAACGTTCGAGATTAAAAACATTGATGTGTGACGCCCCACGAGAAGCGTTTTCGCAATCTAATGCAACCAATTTAAACACCCATTCGTGTCATAGTGATATATCGGTGCATTTCATGACCGACATTGGCTGTCCCACATCACCAAATGTGACCACTTCACCTTCAATGTTGAAATGAATTGTGGTTGACCCAGGGTCACGAGGTGTTGTAATATTTTGAACGTGTATGCGTCTCCTTTTATATACTCGTTTGCTGTTGCCCAAAGTAAGAATATGTTGACAGTAAGTCATGACATGGCCGCGACAACAGCACTGCAATATTTGTAATCTGAAAGGACTTAAAAGATATCTGTGAACGACCCATGGTTGGCAATATTGGCTCCCAGCTTTGGGAAGATAAACACACCGGGTTACACGCTGAAATGAGTCTATTTACTGATGATCGTTTATCTGCTGAGGGGTGTCCGCCATCTTCATATGAACAGTGATCACAAGGACGACTATAATGTTGTAATGCAAAGGTATAAACACGGCTTCGCAAGAATCTTTGCCATCAGCGATACATCGACGCAGAGACGACTCGCTGTGGAGTAACAGATTACTGTTACTCGTTGTCGATGCTTCTTGGCAAGAATGTCTGTTAACTTTCTGTCTCAACTTATTCTGTGTTTAAGCTAACAACTGTTTCTGAAATCTCTTTCAAATTCTACTGCACTATGTATATGTTTTGATTTCCATTCCCAATTAAAAGTAATTGCAAATCATAATACTTTACGTGATAATACATGTTGATCAAACTGATATATATTGAGAACATCATAAATTGTGTCCTACTGAACGCTCTGACGACGATGCACCTTCGGCTAGTTAGTTTTTAGATGACACAATTGTTACACTATTTATCTTACTTTGAAAGCATTTGCACTTAGAGTTCCCGATAGTGTAGCTGCCTAGGGCAAATTATTTGCATCATTTGCAACAGTGGTCATATCAATCATCCGAATACCATGGCTTCATGAGCCAAATGGTGAGCGATCTATTGAAACCACGGTGATCATCGACACTAATCAGAAGATATGATTTAACACCACATGAGCTGGCTGCTAGAGTTTCAGCTACGCCTTGAGGGCCATTATTTATGTAGATATGACGTAATGGTGGGCGGAGGGGTGTACTCAGGTGGACAGATCTCCCCCTGCCCTGCCCGTTCCTCCCGTTTTCCCTTTTTTGTGAGCGAGGAGGCAGTATCCTCGGTGCCTACCTTATGGATCAATCATTTCATTAGGGTTGATGCATGTTTCGGTGCACTCTCCATGAAATCGTCCGCGTCTACCACAGAACGTTAAATATGACGAGCGCTTGTGGCGCTCTGACCGCTAGGGGGAGTCACTATAGCGCAGTACCCAGATAGCACACTGATGGGGGACCATCAGTGGGCCGCCATCGGCAGATCTAGTGCCCCCCAGTGGCAGCCACCGGTGGGCCATCCATGGCGTGTCCGATGACCCACAAGTGGTGCGGCATCGGCATGCCGCTAATGAGCCACCAGCGGGCCGCGGGTGGACCGCTAGAGAGGTACCAATATGCCACTGGTGAGCCACTGGTGGGCCGCTGGTGGGCCATCCTCTGTTAATTTTATCACGCCACCCTGGTTGTGCATGGATCTGTATATCACAAACACCAACACATTGATTTGAATTTGAAGCTTTTAATGACATTGGTTAACGTTCATCCTTTTAATGGCATAGAGTTAACGTTCATTTAATTTTAATCAATTGTCATCATCCCTGGTGCTCTGCATCTCTAGTCCGGATGTACCCTGTTTGGCTAAAACAAATTTGAATGCTAATTTAATAATTGAAATTGTATCTAGTTTCATATATATATATTTACAACATGACAAGATATATAACTATATGTGTATACCGAACTATATATAATACATACCAAACAGATAATTATAAAAAGGATAGCCAGATACAGATTCTCATTCGGGTACCGAGGTAAAAATCTTGGGAGATAACAAATCATGCAATTAATTGTTTTAATTAACGTGTTCAGGTAAAGATAAGAACACTGGTATGCTAATAGTGGACCACTGCTACTAGTGGACCACTACTACTTGCAGTAGTGTGTGATTCTTGTTTTTTCAGCACATTAACTGTACCTATATGACATAAAAAACAGTTACAAGGTCGGGTATATTGGGTACATAGTAAAACATTTTCAGGTTTACCTGTAATATCATAATTTGCACCAATATGATTGTACATGTGCCACTGGCGGGCCACTGGCGGGCCAGTAACTGGCGGGCCCCTGGCGGGCCAGCAGGCCACTAGCGGGCATCTGGTGAGTAGTACTGAGCTATTTTAATGCCTTTAATTTTATAACTTGCCAAAGCAGATGCATGAATATATAACTGAACTGTAAAATGAGTGACTAAAGTAAATTTGACTATGTATTTGTCATTAAATGATTAAAGTAAACTATGATCCAAAGCGAGGAAAAATTGTAAACAGTTCAACGATGAACCTCTAGCCTATGGCTATGCATGCTGTCAACATCATTGATGCTTCTAGATTCTCGTTCGCCAAATTTTGAAACTGGCGAGGTCAAGGACGATGTTTCGCATGCTAATCGCTAGGTGGCGTGATGGGAACGGCGGTAACAAACGACGGCCTGCTGGGGGCTCGCTGGTGGAAAACGATGCTACCCGTGCCACTCGATGCCGACAGCGGCCCACCAGCAGTGTGCTATCTGGGTAGTTTGTGCGCACAACCTTACATAGAGTGGTTTGTGAGTGAAGAGCTTGGTTTCACGACTCATACCTCACTATGAGCCCCATTGGAGTTCTCCGTGGACCGTTTAACCACAAAACAATGGCGTGAAACGCAGCTTCTATTATACGATAAGCCTATAAGCGTTGTCACGCCGAATGAGATCATGGGTGGTGCTTGGTAAGTTAATGGATCGGTAGGGAAGCCGATACCCACCGGATACTGTAGGGCGGGGGGGGGGGGGGTACCTGGTTTGGGGGTATATCAAGATGACGATGGAACAAGAAGATGTTGCCCATATATTGATGCAGCATTTCCGCAAACACTGTTCAATTGACAGCTACCCCGGTTCAATTGGAGAAGTCAGCGGATTCAGCAATTTCGCCTTGGTAGGTGATGGATGTTACAGGAACAGTGGTCTGGAGCAAAGCAATTAAGGCACCCCTATATGGAAGATTCCGCCTGGGTGAGTCCTGCCACTCAACGTTGGCGACTTGTCAGGCGAAGGATGAGGGCAATAAGTCATGACATGAACGATGGGGAGCGAGACACGAACGTGGGCAAGCTGAATGGGTCCTCGCACCCACCATCGTGGGCCCTCAGCGGTCTGTTGAAGCCAGATAGCCTCAGCCTTTAGGGTAGAATAGTACAGGATCTGCCTTATTTCACACGTTATTTTGTGATGAGACAGTTGGATAAGGGAGTAAACCTCATCGATATAATTATGGCCGATTCTCGATCCAATGCAGTTTAACATGTTCCTTCGGTAATGGACGGGCGTCACTAATGTTAAATTAACGCCACATTGACACGAAACCCGCTTCGCGGACAGAGAAAAACTGACCCATCTTTTTAATATAGACCGCTATCAATAGGTCGGAGAGTCGCAAATATATCGCGATCGTCTTATCCAACAAAGTTCATATGAATAGAACTGTATGACAGGCATAAAGCCCATACAGCGTTCGTATTTGTATAATGCTGTCTGATTTGAGGCTTACAGGATTACTTGAAGACTTACAATATAAAAAAACGAATTATTGCACATTATTGCACAAAATATTAAATGAAGGCGCCATGGTATTGAGTACATCAAGATCTATTGCTTATTGGTGTACCGCTATCGGCTTCATAGCGAGATATGTACAACTGAACCGGACTTTTCAATGTCAAGAATACTAATGGGGTAACTTGACACCCTCCGTGCTACCCGCCCTGTGTCCGCTGTCCCAAACCCATGTCGCTAGCCAATCTTCTTCTTGTGTGATTGCTGCGCAGGCTTTAGCGCGATGAATACCACAGTGGTGAGACCAAAGGCGTTCTTGATGACGGATGAAAACAGACTCTTAAGGGTTGTTCAAGGTTATTTAATGTGCGACTCTGGATTCGCTTGCTAGGATCAGTGATACGAAGTCATTTGTATTTTAGCGAGACGTTTTTATGATCCCCGTTTTTCATGCGCGAACACGAACAGATTACGTCGTCATAAACGAAATGTTTTTAGCTTCGCTGAGAGATAAAAACGAAATTACGATGGACAAGAAAGCCTTTGATAAGATACCAGGGATGTTTCGGTTGTTTACGAAATGAAAGTGTCAGAGGAAGCACGCAGATGGACAGAGGCATATATGCTACCTTAACCCAGTAATGCCCAGGCGTAGACCGCGTCGATATTTCTGACACTTGATATTTTGGCCGTTTATTATCACTAAGAAGGACAAAAAGACATGTCTGGGAACTGAAAGCATTTTCTTGATTTGAACAGGAACATTTTGGGCGTCCTATCTATAGGACACTAGGCACAGCAGGGTGCCTAGGTAAAATTTACAGCTGTAAGTCATTGTACGGTTTAGGCTAGGAGCATTTCTTGTAGTTCAGGGCGCGGACTATAGCTCCGGCATGGCTTATGGCTCCGTGTGATGGAATAGCGCTCCAGGCTCCGGGTTATGGTTCAGGGCTATGGCTCCATGAGCTGGACTATTATTCCGGTGCGGGCTATGGCTCCATGAGCTGGACTATTATTCCGGTGCGGGCTATTGCTCTGGCTATGGCTCCAAGCGTGGCTTATGGCTCCATGCGTTGGACTACGGCTTCGGGCGCGGAATATGGGTCAGGGTGCAGGCTATCATTCTACAGTTTATTCTAGGGGCCTGTCTTGTAGTTCAGGGCGTGGACTATGGCTTCGGCATAGCTTATAGCTCCGTATGCTGGACTAGCGCTCCAGACTCTGGGTTATCGCTCCGGACTATGGCGCCATGTGCTGGACGTTTACTCCGTGTCTTGTACTGGTGCTTCAGATTCCGGTCGTCAGTCTATGGCTCCGGACTTTGGCTCCGGACTGTGGCTACGGACGCGCGTTATGGCTCCCTGCGCTGGATTATGGCTCAGTGCGCTGGACTATGGCTCTGTGCGCTGGACTATTGATCCAGGCTTCGGTCGCCGGTCTATGACTCTGGGCTATGCATGGAGGATTACAGCCAGGAAGAGAGCGACGGAGGGCGAAAGAGACGGTGGCAATGAGGGAGGGACGCGGGTTATGACTCCGCATGTTGGACTAGTGCTTCAGGCTCCGGGGTATGGCACCGGGCGCAGCCTATGGTTCCGGGCGCGGGCTATGGCTCCGAACAATGGCACCGGGCTATGGCTCAGCGCACGAGCTATGGCTCTGGGCTATGGTTTCGGGAGCGAGCAGCTGAGCAGCTGAGGGAGGACTTGGAAAACTGTGGTTGTCCCCCCCCCCCCACCCTCCAGTCCATATCCAAGGTTCTGGAAGGAGTAAATGGTGATACGCGACACAGGCTTATTTGAAAAATCGATATTCGATATTGACCATCAAATTCCGACACGGAGGATCTGAGAAATCGACACAGATTTGTGAAAACATTCGACACTGGAGCCCGCCTTCCAGACCCCTATACCCATCCCCCATTCCTAACAGATCAACTCCTCCTCTCCATGAAACATATTTTATACAAAAAATAGTGAAACAGATGACGTGCAAGAAAAATAGGGGGCCCAACATTCCCCGGCAGGCCTTGACACCCGCCTTACTATCAAGTAATGACAGGATATTGCCAGAAATACACGTGGCCTTCTGCTCCTAGCGTCCGATACTTAGGACACCAGCAGAACGACGAAAGTTTCCATAGTCTAACTTAATATTTCAGAACTGACAAAGTACATTCCAGATAATATCCGAGAAAAAAACCCACCATAAACAGAATTATTAATACGTGCTTGAGTAAGTTGTTATTTACATTCATGAATGTGTGTTCCACGGTACAACAAAAACTTCAAATGTCCCATGATAATTGTTTCTGAGCAACGCAAAATCGTGTCCGTTGCTAGTAATATCCAGAAGGGCCCGTTTGAAGGAAAACTGTTGCCAAACTGTTGTTGGGGAATGAAAGGTCGAGTCCAACCAGTTATTCGCCGAGCCATATACCTGGCATATACACCTGGCATAGACGGTGGACAGACTATAAAATCACCCTTACGGCCCCTTCGGCCACTGTAATCGGTTGAAAGTAACATAAGGTATTGAAGTTATTGTAATACCGAAACCGTCGTCAGCATCTTGCTGCAAACAAATCAAGGTGTCAATTTTAAGTTGGGTTTCGAACTTTTATTTTGTTTAGAAATAATTCAGCTCGTCCCGCTGTAGGTTATCTGACCGGCTTATTGTCTATTGCCCATTCCCAGTTCACGAAGTATTATTTTCCTCATTCCCAGTTCAGGATGAAATGAAAAGCCCATTCCCGAACAATAAGCCGGTCAGTGCAGTCGCCGTCATGCGTATGTCATCGTACTGCCTCATCCAGACCAACACTCAGTTAAAATCATATGCTACAAAGGCACTGACAGCGGTCTCCCCGGAGTGGGAGGCTCATGACGTTAGGCCCGGTAACTTAACAGCTGTTTCTGACCGTCCCCATCCCATATACGTATCAAGAGAGCAAATGGCGCCTAACGACATTGTTGGTGCATGTAGGGGAGACCGGGGCACGATGGGGAGTGTATTTTTAAACGTCGTTATCTACCGGACTTATTAAGCAGGAGTGTTCTTAAAATGCAAAAATACTGGAATATATACTCCCTATAATATATTATCTAAACAACTCTGTATTCTTGAATGATTCAATGATATTCAACATTTCAAGATTTCAAAAAAATGATCATGGTACCCCAGCTGGGGGGTACCATGGGCATCGGCTGGGGTACGATGGACACTGGACTTGTTTGTGCAGGGCTTAAAGGAATACACGACACGAATAATTTGCAACACAACTATCTTATTTTAATCGCAATCGTTAACAGATTGATCATAATCATGCTGTTCATTTCTATCTGTAAAAGGTGGGAGCTTTCCTAGGCTGTCTTAACCGCAGACACGTCCCACGCGACCTATTTCGGGTCGTACATTGACAAGTCACAAGGGAAGATATACATCTTTTGGGCTCTAGCTGTTCCTCCTGCCACAGAAGGTCGAGGGAGACGCTTCACGATGTTTTCAATTGGGACGTCGCATATGTCGTCCTCATCTGGGTATGTAAATTTGTTCGAGACTTTTTTACTACATCTCATGAATTTCATTTCAAACTCATCATCGACGAAATCCAGGACTTCTCCCACATAGTTGACGACCTGCTTTTTTGTCTCAAATTTTACGACAACATAGTCACCAACAGCAATGGCGCATAAGCCTACATCAGCCCAACCAGGTTCTTCGCTCAGTGCGCTTTCTTCCGACTCAAAGTCACCTTGAACCAACGCATCTTCTTTGTAGGACTCAGTGTCCGATTCTGTATCTGATTCTATGCGACGCCTGCTCGAAGAAGACACTGGGGTCACACAGTTGGGATCAGGCTTCACTGTTATTGATCTATTAACGGTCACCTTCTTCTTTTTGGTTCTTTGGTTAAACTCGGCGTAGATGGCATCCTTTTCAGGCGTATCTGTCAGGATGCGAGAGGTTCCACGTTTCCTCCCAGAAAATGGCTTTCGCGGCTTCGCTTTGGGATAAGGTTGTACGTCGACTGGCCCCTTGTCCTGGCTGCTGGACGGCCCCCTGTCTTGGCTGCTGGACGGCCCCCTGTCCTGGCTGCTGGACGTCCCCCTGTCCTGGCTGCTGGACGTCCCCCTGTCCTAGCTGCTGGACGTCCCCCTGTCCTGGCTGCTGGACGGCCCCCTGTCCTGGCTGCTGGACGGCCCCCTGTCCTGGCTGCTGGACGTCCCCCTGTCCTGGCTGCTGGACGTCCCCCTGTCCTAGCTGCTGGACGTCCCCCTGTCCTGGCTGCTGGACGGCCCCCTGTCCTGGCTGCTGGACGTCCCCCTGTCCTAGCTGCTGGACGGATCCCTGTCCTGGCTGCTGGATGGCCCCCTGTCCTGGCTGCTGGACGGCCCCCTGTCCTGGCTGCTGGACGGCCCCCTGTCCTGGCTGCTGGACGGCCCCCTGTCCTGGCTGCTGGACGGCCCCCTGTCCTGGCTGCTGGACGTCCCCCTGTCCTGGCTGCTGGACGGCCCCCTGTCCTGGCTGCTGGACGTCCCCTCCTTGGACTTGTGGCTGGTCAGTGACTGAGGAAGTCAAGAACTCATCGTCTGTGAAGATGTCTTTGTTGTATGGATGGCATCCACTGACACGGAATCCTGCTTGGATTGTTTATGGTATGAAGGCCCGTGGATATGCGGTCCCCGCTAGGCCGGCCACTTCATAGATTGTGATCAGCTCCCCGGGATGGTTCAACATCCATGCAGAGCAAGCAGCGTTGTAGTACCTCTTGAATGGACCAAACACAGTGCGATCAAGTGGCTGAAGCTTATGGCTGCAGTGTGGAGGAAATGTAAGCATTACGATACCGTTTTCTCTTGCCAAGTCCACTACGTTGATGCTTACATGTGTGTCATGATTGTCCATCAAGAGAAGAACAGGATTTGCTTTAGAACACTTTGTGTGCCTCGCGAAATGCTCCAGAAAGCTCAGGAATATCTCCCGCGTCATCCAGCCGGACTTGTTAGCTGCTCCTATCGACCCCACAGGGCAGTTTTTCAGCATGTAACTTCGAAATTTTACCGTGGGGAAAACAAACAAGGGTGGCACACTATTTCCAATGGCGTTTATGCAGGCAAGCATGGTAATCAGGGCTCCACGCTCTCCAGAAGTGACTTGTCCCACTTGTTTCATGCCAGTCGGGGCGATAATCTTCTCAGGTTTATGTACCGTTGTCAGACCAGTTTCATCCAAGTTGTAAATATTTTCTGGTCCGAACTGGTAGCGTGTTAGCACTGTCTCAAGGTTGTCAAAAAACTTTCTGACAGTGGCTTTGTTGAAACATACAGAGCGTCCAAGGCTGGTTGCTTCAGGCTTGCGAAGACTGATCGCCGGGTTTCGCTTGATAAAGCCCGAGAGCCAGTCTTCCCCAGCCTGTTCGTTCTTTGCCCAGGAGGATGAAACAGTTTTCCCAGTCTTCACTGCTAGCTGGTATGCTAGCTTCCTGGTATCTTTTGGAGATAGGCCATGGTACATTTCCGCTGATGTCGTAAGGTATTCAACAAGTTCAGTCTCTTCACTTTCGCTAAATACCTGGCGGTGACCAAATTCTGCTCGGTATTTTAATGGCGTTCCAGCCTTGGCTTTCTTTACATAACGTTCCAAGGTCGATCGGGGAATGTTCATGTTCCTAGCCACCCCAGCGATGCTTTTCCCTTTTTTTAATACCCTTTGTACAGCACTTTTCATATCGTCTTCTGGTGTCAGCGCACGCCCCGTCTTTCGTCGATAATTTCTCACCATCTTGAACAATCTGAAACAAAACATGTAGGAAGTCTAGAGTGTTCAAATCTCAGCTCGGCAGCAGAGGGCCAATAAGGCAAGCGTGATTGGGGCACCTTGAGCACTGCCCGGGGCACCATGAGGAGTGCCCATGGTGCCCCGTTCATGGTGCCCCGGCTACGTACACACCGAGAACAAATGTGGTAGATCGGTTTACTCTCTCTGCACTGACATTATCGCTCATTGATACCTTTGTTATGAAGTACTTTCTGAGCAGAACTTAGCACCACTGAAGAATGCTTACGTATCGTAAAGTTATAAAGACATACAGGAAGCCAGATAAAGTTACTTACGTGTGTCAGAAGCGTACTTTTCGGGCCAGCTGAGATAGCTTTCCTCTTAGCCCGCGAATGTCGTTGCCGCGCGTTTTAGGTCGCCTCAGCATTCGCTAGATGGCGATACGGTCGTAACAGAAAATTTCATGTGGCCACAGGATGCAATGTTCATTGTGCCCCGTTGTTCATGGTGCCCCGGTCTCCCCTAATGGTTCATCTGCATTTAATGGCGAAAGTACTGAGCATAAAGCGGACATCTGATGCCGTCGTTGTGCGATACATCTGCGTCTCAGAGGTGAATGCCCGATTTGGGATTGACAACCATGTGCCGAAAAGTGGGATTCCCGGAGCTTTTTGCTTTGTGGTCCAGTTTAATCCATTATGCACCTCAGTGATCCAAAACACCGACATGGCAGTGTGTTCCACGTACAGCAGCCCATCTAACCATTATAAAGACCGCTAATGGACTTGCCGTTAGAAGCCGTCTGTCGCCATTAGCACCCAACGTGGGCAAGAGGCTGGTGCTGCCCCGGTGAGTAATCCAAGTGACGACCAACAGACAAACCCACAGACAAACCAACAATTTATCAGTATGGCTGAAAAGCTATGCACTTTTGACCTTTTAAACTGCACGGGAAACAATGACAAAAAGGTACCTATTCACTATTTCCCCTATTTACATCAGCGTGCAGGTCCCATCATATGCATCTGCTTGATTTGTTCACAATTGCATAGGCCGCCAGTATTGCTACTAACGACATGGCTAGTTGGAACAACACGAGGAAAAGGCCATGCTTATGCGTCAGTTAATGTGACTCCAACAAAAATAGTAGGTAGTCTACGAAATCATTGTCAATGCGATCTTAGGTCTCCGTATTTTGATTTGCATTACATTGTTTGGTCACTGACACATATCTTGTGTTCTATATTCGTAGGAGCAGAAAGACTAAATCTAAATCGGAGACAGTCACTTGATGTCGACATGTCATGAACGCGTGCTAATATTCGTGTTTGCGGGTTTGCTATCGCCGCACTCGGAATATTTTGACAGTGATGTGTGACGTGGCAGCGATAGCAAAAGGGCGATATCCGTAGTCAGAAGCGACTTAAAAGAATAATTCTCGGGCCCCTCGGTGAAACGCGTCTATGTGCCGATGGCTTCCATCGGCCGACGTGTGTCCGCCTTTGATGTTTTCAGATGAACGGGGATCCCATAAACGATCAGCAATTTTAATGTAAGACTATCAACACCATATCCTACTTCGCTAGAAGCTCGGCCAGCAACAATGCGTTGGCACATGGATGTGCCTTTTTTTCATTCTGAAAGTCATCTCCTTCCCATTTCTGCTGATTCTTTTACACCGGTACGGTCAGTGCCAGTTGGCAACGCAAAATTGGTCTGGGAAATATTGCTTGAATACACCCCTCTGTCGTAACTAGTCAATGAGTCTCGGCGTCGTAATGACATCCCTTGTACCTCAAAATGAGATGTTAAGAACTCTTTTCCTAGTGTGAGAGACACCGAACAGTTACCATTCGTTGAACAACTATGACTTACTCCACTGTCATTTAAAGACCAACGCTGCATTTAAAATAATTCACTTCCTTGCATGCAAAATAAAATATTTGCAAGATTTTAATCTAACAAAACACACTAATACTGATATTTATAATGAAGTGTTATATCAATATTTAAGCGTTTGCATTTTGAGAATAGTGTTGAGAACGCGATCATTGTTTTGGCTCAGACACGTTGAACCATAGTAGACGCTCCATACGGTTATAATGGATGAAGCACGGCGCAAGTCAGTTTCCACGTCTGTTATGGTATGGCTGATGTGCCGACGTTTATGGTGATTTGTCATCGCACAAATTGTGTCATTGTCAGCCGCATTTCAGTCCGGTAAGGACCAGTCACCTGCTTGCAACCAGAGGTAGATAGTTGACCCTCCGCATATCATGAACCCCATCTGTTTGGAGGCGTAAGTCATGCTGATTTGGCCGCGTAGATGGTGTCCATATTCAGATCAGCTTGCGAGTGGAAGCATTGTTTATTTGCGTAAACTAGTAATTCAGTGGTAGTTTCAGTCACCACCGAAGAGTGTACCAACACATCAAATGCTTTATTAGACACGTTATTTTGGGTGAACGGTGAGTTGCATGACAGGTGAGTTGGATAACAAGTTAAATCTCACTCACATAATTACCGTCTATTCTTGATAATGGAATCAGGGCAATAGGGGAATGAACAGGATGTCTCGGTCCAATAAAGATACCTGAACGCCATACTGGCGCCGTACCCGTTTCGCCGAGTTCAGGCCCAGTTTAACTGAATAGAACTGTATAATAGGCATTCACCAATGTGGGGATATTAATCCCAGTTAGTTGTAATGTTAGAATTGTTCGATAAAATTATATGCCCGATTTTAGCGTATGGAGGGGAAATTTGGGGTTTTAAAGAAAATATGTTTGAGTTTGAGTAATTGTTCTGACGAATAAAGTCATCGATAATATAAAAAAACTGGGTCTACACGCCATACATGTAAATCATGGTGATTTTCTGGCGTTTGCACAGATTATTGTTACTCGTTGTTGCTGCGTCTGGGCGAGAATGCCGGGTAAATGTCCCTTTCCGCTTGTTCTGTGTTTGAACTAAAAACTGTTCCTGAAGCTTCTATGAAATTTTACTGCATTATTTAGAGATATTCAACCAGCAAACGGAAGATCTAACTTCACATCATTCACGTGTGTATTCGCTGTTAAAAACCTCGCAAAATACATAAAGTTTATTAAAGAAAATCCGAATACCATAGTTTCGTGAGCCAACTCGATGGCGAACTATTTCGAAATGCCATGGTTTAATACGCACCACCGGTCCATGCTATTGTCAGATATCATTAAATTTATTGCTTGCGAGAGAGCAAGGCAACTTGGATGTAGTAGGTGTCTATTAATCATGATAATACCTCGCACCAGCTATCAAACCACGGTGATCATCAACACTAATCAGAAGATACCACTTAACACCATAGTATCTGGGCGCTAGAGGTATATCTACGCCTTGAGTGCCATTATTTACGTAAACATGACGCAATGGTGGACGGAGGGGTCTGCCCAGGTGGCCAGACCCCCACTGCCTGCAGGCCTGCCTTGTATATCAACGGTTTCATTAGTGTTGGTTCACGCCTCATACATCACTACGAACCCCATGGGGGTTTTCCGTGGACGGCTTAACCATAAAACAATTGCGTGAAACACTTGTCCATCCATCTTAGCATCTTACCTATTGGACACATAGCTTCTGTTATACGATTAGTCTATAAGCGCTGTCACGCCGAATGGGATCATGGGGGTACTTGGTAATTCAATTGATTGGTAGAAGAACTGCTGCCCACCGAATACTGAGGGGGGGGGGGGGCATGGGGGATCTAACACGAAGATTTCCTACATGTGCAGTATTTCCGCAAACATTGTTCAATGGACAAGCGTCTCCGACAGAAATGAAGGTGTCAAGTGAAGCGGATTCAGCAATCTCGCCTTGGCACGTGATGGATGTTACAGGAACACTGGTCTGGAGGAAAGCAATTAACCGATATATGGAATATTTCTTCTGGGAAAGTCCTGCCACCCAACGCTGGCGGCGTGTCATGCGAAGGGTGAGGGCAATGAGTCATGACATGAACGATGGTGAGCGAGCCGCGGCCTCGGTCAGGCTGAATGGGTTATCGCATCAATCATCGTGTTCACTCTGCGGCCAGTAGAAGCCAGATTGTAGGTCAGCATTTAAGGGTAGAATGGTAAATGATCTGCCTCATCAGACATGCTATTTTGTATTTTGTGGATAAGAGGGGTAAACCCCATCGATATAATTACGGCCGACTGTTGATTCAACGTAGTCTACCATGGACCCTGGGCCATGGAGGGATGGATGCACGGGGCGTCTGGGTTCATCAATGATATCTTGACGCCAAATTGGCACGGCACAAGTTGCGCGGAGATAAAGACAAAAGGCCCATGTGTTTTCATATGGACCGCCATCAATAGATCGGAGAGTCGCATGTATATCAATACTGTTTTATCCAACAAAATTCATTTGGACAGAACTGTATGACAGGCATGTGTGCCATACATCGTCCTTAATTGTATTATGTTATCCGATGTCAGGCTTACAGGATTACTTCAGGACTACGGCTCATTATAAGCAAGTAATGATGAAATATGTATAACAGTTGATATTAAATTTATGGATTAAGTATTTCAAATTTTTATATACTTGTTATATACGTGTTTATATACTTATTCTTTGAGCCGCTTTGTTTCTACATTATTTAACAATATGAAAGAATTATGACAAAGAATATTAAATAAAGGCACCATGGTGTTGAGTATATCAAGGTAATTCTCAGCTGGCACTGCTAGCACTGCACTTATTGCTTCATAACGAACTATAGAGAGGCAAACCAGAATATTTTAATGTTTTGAATAAACAATTGGTAAACGGCTTTTTATGGATGAGAATGTGCGAATGATAAGAGGGCAGTGCTGTTTTAACGGGACGTTGTTTTGGTTGTTTACGAAACGAAAATGACGGGAAGCATGGACAGAAGCATGTCGGCTACCTTAAAAACCTCTCCATATCTGCTGGCATGTATTTACATCTACATGTACGTCATCCCTCGCTTTTTGACGTAGCGCCCACCGTAGTGTCCTTGATCCTGATTGGCTGATAAGAGGCCAGGTGGAAACAAATGTCAGCACCCACCGAACTTCCACTTATGGGGGACTATAGGATTTTTTAGGCCTAAGCCATTTTTATTCTTTGTGAATTCGTAACTATGATGTTACCCTCACCCCGCGATCTGACAAGGTCGGTTCCTGTTTCCTCACTCGCCTAACATCAGAGGCAGTTAACACGCCAATAAATCCTTCTCGACTTCAGTTCTCGGTGATAACTGCCTACTAGTCTGGTGCAGTCGAGGTCACGTCACTACCATGCCAATGTTCAGCTAAACTCCCGAGAAGATGCTAAAAGGACACTCTGGTTGGAAGGCTAATGACGTTAGGCCTGGTCTCTGACCGTCTCTGACCGTCCACATCCCATATACGCATCCTGAGCAAATGGCGCTTAATGACATCGTTGGTGCATAGGATCACGGCAAATCTACTGAACTGAAAACGGACGTCTCACAGGTGAATGCCCAATTACGGCTTCACAATCATGTGCCGACAAGTGGCCTAAAACGCAATGTCTTTGTCCCGGGATGTTTTGTGGTCCAGCTTAATCCATCATGCACGCCAGCGATCAAGCAGACCAACCTGGCTTCGCGTTCCACGTACAGTTGGCCCATCTAACCATTATACCGACCATTAATGGCCTTGCCGGTAGAAGCCTTCTGTCGCCATTAGCACGCGACGTGAGCAAGAGGCTGCAAGAAACTCGGCTAGCAACGACCCAGCAAACACATAACGTGTTTGTAACATTTTAAAATGGTTCTATTTACGTTACATTTTGCAAAAACGTTAAGATACCGTTTTGAAAACGTTTCGTATGATCCACATTCCCACAGGTGGATCAGAAACGTTATATTAACATTTTTGAACCCTTTTGTCAAACGAGTCAACTATTTTATATTTGAAAACAGATGATAAAATCCAAGAAATCACGCGGAATTTTTGTATAGTAAAGATTTTGATAATCTTCGAATTATTGATATTTTTACTTAAATCTGTTCGTGTTTTTTTGCGTTTCGTAATGTTATAATGACGTTATGAAGATGTTTAATGATCATGTGCTGTATATATCGGTTTTTGCATCGAACAATTCAATTCCACCCTTATGAAAATATTCCATGGTACACCATAGTAAACCATGGTATACTATGGTAAATCATGATATACCATGGTACAGCATCACAAACCATGATATTAGCATGGTATACCATTGTATAGCATGATAAACCATGGCATACCATAGTAAATGATGGTATCACCATGGTAAATCATGATGTACCATGGTACAGCCAGATAAACCATGATATACCATGGTACAGCCAGAAAAACCATGATATTAGTATGGTATACCATGGTATTACCATGGTAAATTATGATATACCATGGTACAGCATGATATGCCATGGCACAGCATGATATACTATGGTATCAGTATGGTATACCATGGTATATCATGGTTTACCATCAAATATTATGGTTAACCATGGCATACCATGGTTTACCATGCTCTACCATAATATATCATGGTAATATCATGGTATTACTTTGGTATGTTATGGTATTAACTTGGTATATTATGGTATTACTTTGGTATATCATGGTATTACTTTGGTATATCATGGTATAACTTGTATATATTGATACCCTGGTAATACCCTGGTACTATGGTAATATCATGATACCATGGTAATATCTTGGCACCATAGTAATATCATGATATTACTGTGGTATATTATTATACCATGGTAATATCCTGGCACCATGGCAATATCATGATATTACTGTGGTATATCATTCTACCAAGGTCCCATGCAACCTGGGTTATTTTTTTTTTGGGGGGGGGGTGCCGAAAAGCCCCCTCCCGGATTTTCCACTGCCAAATTCCGCTGGGTCGCGGGAACATGTGCGTTCATAGACCGGGTTTGCCGGGGAAAGTAATAAACCGAGCATGTGTTGGCGCATGGATGTGCCTTCGTCAGTCTGCCATCTCCTTCCCATTTCTGATTCTCTTGATCCCGGTACGGTCAGTGGCAGCTGGCAATGCATGATTTTTTCTGGAATGGTAGGAACGTACAAAAATGCACAACCGAAAGCTATCATTTAAAGTATAACACCAGGCGCCGCCTCTGTGTGCCTGCTGAACAAGGACAAGTTGCAAAGCGTCAACCGCATGGAATAATACGCAAGAGTCGAATTATTCTCAGAACGTAAAGTTTACCAAATGGATCCTAACCGAAACTGCGTGCCGGAATTCAAGCGAGATATTTTGTACGGATCAGACAGGGAAAAGTAGCCTTTATGTGTGGTAATTGATGATGTACGGCTCGTGCATAACAGTAGTTCTCGATCGAAATTGGCGGCCAGCAGCATATCGATGCGACTACTTCCGCACGATGGCGCCACAACTCGAAAACAGCTCGGTTTTTTGGTCGATAGACCGAGTTCTTCGATGATAAATACGGTTTTTTCTACGTTAAACTCAGTGTATCGCCTTTATTGCACAAACGGCTCACCATAGATCTTTTCGCAGTGCAAATTTTACTCCATTTTAGGGTGAATGGCTCTATCGAGTATTACAGCGTTCCTCCCATGCTGGCCATAGCGCAGTAGGTTTTCGCACACAACCTCCAATGGACCGGTGTGCGAGTGTACAGATTCATTACATGCGTCATTCATCACTCTGTGCCCAATAGGGGGTTCCCGGTGAGGGTTCACACAACAATGACGTAAACAGCACTTATCCATTCATCCTTGGCTCTTGGTTAGGGAGTCACGGAAACCTCGCGGGCGTTCAATGGCGAGATGTATCTCCACAATTAGACACATAGCTCCTTATTTTTGCGACCAGTCTCTGAACGTTGTCTGACCAGGTCGGCGCATTGGGAGCACCTGGTAGTGATTAATTCATGGATGTTACAATTCATCGCCAAATGATGCAAAGGGGAGTGGGTGGGGGGGGGGGGGGGGGTCAGGAGGGGCAGGGGTTTATGGCACCTCGCTTGCGGTGACACGACAATACGATAAAACAAGATGACATACTGATGCAGCGTTTCCGCTTACCTTGTTGAAGATGCAGACCAGGCAAGTGGTTCGCTCTAGATACTATTTCATATCCTGACACATATTTATGTCCTGGCACGTGTTTCAATTGACAACATGACATGTGTTTGGTCCCCTGACACGTGTTTCACTTTATGATACGTGTCTCATCCTGGCAAGCAGATCCGGGTTGAAATCAAATGTAGCGAATTCAGCAATCTCGACTTGGCACGTGTGACGGGAACACTGGTCTGGAGGAGGAACAATGCTGAAATTCACAATTAATTTTATGTATTTGCGTTATTGTTCAACATGATCTCGTCTTGTGGTGGATGAAAGTTGTCCGGCAAAGGTGTTACTAAGAGGAAGGATGAGACGGTGCGATTATGGGGCTTGCTTGCCATGATACTAATACGAAAGCAGTGCTATCTTAACGGGATGTAAGAATCTTGTTGCCTTTACACACGACAATGAACCGTGAGATAAGCAAAACTTCCAGAATCCGTTAATGGATTAAATATAAACTGAGAACGAATAAGGTTTCGAAGCTTTACCAAATAAAATTGACAGACAAGGCAGCGGAGTGGACAGCCTGGAGCACATATTTTATGTGTAAAAAGACAAATATTAACTTGAAATATCATTTGACACTAATGGAATGCCTGACAAGAAGTAAGAGTTTTTAATGTCGCTGGAGTACTTCAGTTTTGAAGACCCAATTTTCGCGACAGCAAAAGTACTCAAATTATATGCATTTGAATGCATAAAAAGCATGCTTGGCGAGGCTCAGCATTGATTAACCGCCACTTTGCCACATTCCCAGATTGAACCTGCCGTCCAGAGCCATAACATAGAATAGTAGTTTTACTCCCGGCTTGTCCCTCGATATGACCGCCACCTCTGTCTGGATGCCCCGTCGCTAGTGGCGGCCATTCCCCACACACATTGTGCATATTGAGTAGGTTTTATGGTATCTTAACTGGGTCGGATTCACACTACCGAAGGGCGGTAAGTAACCCTGGCACATTGCGGGAGGACCACCCATTGAAAAGGTCAACTCTAAGATATGAAATGACAATAGTAAGATATGTGACATACAATAACGCATGCTCGATATAATATTAAATTAATAATAATACAATGCTCGATAGCTAGGCAATTAATGCATTTCTTTGCATACACCAGTGGCAAAGAAAAGAAGTGTTGTTTGGAGAGTTCGTCCTAAAACATACAAAATTAAGATTCGTCAGATAGTCTGGAGCCACAGTTAGTGAAACTTAACTTTACATAGATGCAATATATCATGGGAGGACATGCCTATGGCAAATATTGACCACCACCATCGCATGGGATGCGGCGACACGGGTGTCCGCTAGTCAAGTTGAGTCGATTAGGACGATGCTGGTGAAGACAGATGGGAATTCACCCACGCTGAAAAAGTGTCGTTGATGGAAATGAGCTGCGGCATTTAATGTCATGGCGATGTCTGGGTGGATGGCCATTTTGATGAAAAAAAAACTGTTTTCCAGCCCTTGGGAAATGTCACAAAACGGGCCTGGATAATTCAACCTACACATTTTATGTTACGTTCCAGTACGCTACCTACTTAACCACTGTGGATCCTTTATTACCCTCCTGTTGTGATCATATTCCTTCAGCAGCGATGCAAATCCGTTCAGCAACTCGATCCTCTTCATACCAGACGCTGCGAACTATGATCTCAGTTACGAAACCATAATTAACGTGTTCTGTACGTGTTTGCTCCAGCTTATTTGATGAATGGATGGATGGATGACGCATCTCACGCTGGAGTAAACTCAAACCAGGAGAATTGTCATACAATGTGAAAATAATATAATTGCCATTTTTTGACATAACAATGTAACTTATTTTGAAGCGCATTATATCTGTTATAGTTCTGTGACGATTACATTGTAATTTTGGAAGGCACGGTAACTAATGGGAATCGGATTTGCCGGAAGGCAACATCCGTTGTTAATATCTTCGAGTCTTAGATTTCTTTGAAAGAATGGCAACCGGTACTAGGTTTTGGCCAAATGTGGCGTCACTGCGGATTTTACACCGATATCGAGGCAAAGCGTTGCTTAGTTGATGGGCGTCATTTCACCTATCTATCCTTAGCTATCTCATTCACTGTCTATTAAAGTCACGCACCGCCACTCCTCTACCGCCCCCGCCCCTTTGTTTACCGCCTGCCTTTCTTGGCTTCCACGTCGCATTCACGGCCTTTCTCTTTTCCCAGTGCACTGAATGACACGCTAACAAGTTCAGATCATCCGGTTTATTACCATGTCTCGTCATATAACGTGCCCGTGTGCCGCCTACGATTCGCTTGGTCGACACGCTTTCCAACCAACGCATGAAATAGCATTTTTGTGTCGTTAAATCACGCATACAATATTGGGAAAATATGCAAATTTGCATTGGGTCGAGTGCGATTTGAGTTTATAGGCCTATGAATATAAATAATCCGTAATATAAGAAGACTTTCTTGACTGGTACAAATCGTTATCACTAAATAAATATTTTACAACCTTATTAACTTTTTTTTACTTAACAAGTAAATTTCAGAAATAGCAGGTCGCAGAGTGCGACAATGATTTTCACCTAGGACCTGATGTCACAATGGGCCACAGACAAGTGAGAGAGATAAAACCAGCGCAGTCAGCATGGATCCAGCAGAAGAGAAGCAACGATGTCTGCGGCAGAACCGTGATAAAGTGGTGTAATAAATGGATATTCCGACCAGGCTTATTACATCCCTGACCATAGAGCGTAGCGCTGACTCAAGGTGGGCGCAGTTCCTCAGTGAAGGACGAGCGATATACTCTGGGAAATCAAATGAAAGATAATGGTGAACCTTTTCTTAAGCGTCCATTAATGGTGGAACTTGTCGACGTACTTAAATGTTGACTGTCCAGTTACTTCGGTCGAGTGCGGCAAATGTGCGATGTCCAATGGAAGATCAACGTCGTTTGATCTTTGTGTAGATGAGCCAGGGAGAGTTTATTGTCCCCTGATCAATAAATATGGCGCAGGGCATACGAAACGGTTCATCCAGTCAAATCGGTCCCGGCGGTCGGCAGGCAGAGGTAATACCCATTTGACCTCATGATGCTATTACCCTGTCGTGTTTCGCCCTCGCCGTTACCATGACCAGTATTAACGGCCAATGTACCTTTTCGTAGACCGAAATTTGTCGCCGATAACAACATAATGTAAGATAAATACCCGTTAACGACGCCATATACTTTTCGGGCAAAGGAATCGCAGTGTCTCCTGTAAAAAAAATGTATCAAATCATAGACCCAAAGTTAGTTCTGTAACTCTGTTAGGATTGAGTAAATAGGAATCCATTACGGCCACTCGAGCGATGATTACCTGCCAATAAAGTGAGGCTCGGGTAATACAATTAACATTACCGTGGACATGTGTCGCATTTATGGCCTCTTCGGTTCCTATTCTGCGACATTATGTCGTCTTCAGATATTTAGCGTCGAACGCATCGCCGCTTGCCTTCCCAGCACGTGTTCTCTTCTTTTGTTTCCACGTTTAGCCATATATCTGGGGTACCATCGATATATATATAAAACAGTTTCACAATTGAACCTAACCATTGACGTCACGACCCGCCGCTCCGTACAATTCGTCCTCTCTGGGCCGCTCTTTTCGGTCTCACTGATCTTAAGTTTACGTTTGTTTAGTCCGCCCAGACCGCTTTGGTCTACACTTTCTTTATATCACAGTACACAGTGTCTGGATGTTATGAGGTGACACATGGGCCCATACGCAGTATTATACCACGTCCCATGAGCCGATCACCTCGTCCCTCACATCTGTCCCCCAAACACATGAGCCTAGGAACCACGCGATACCGCATTCTATCACCCGAGCCGCACTAAGAGGTGGCCGTAATGGACCGCGATACTCAATCCTGCCAGAGGACTGCGTTTGGTTGATGATTTGATACAGTTCTTTTACACGAGGCACCGTTATTTCTTTGCCCGAACAGTAGATCGCGTCGTTACCTGATATTTAACGTACATTATGTTGTGATCGGCGACAAATCTCGGTCCACAAAAGGGTACATGGCCGGTCAATACTGGTCCTGGTAACCAAGAAGGCTAAACACGAGAAGGTTTTTGGTTTGCACTGTTTTTGTCATGGAATGTCATAATATCAGCTTAGGGTCCATCCGACATTGCAATTGTTCAACAGATTGCAGGCAATGATGTAATACGTCGGCAGCAGGTTGCTTCAGCTTACTGAAAAAGTAAATAGCTATTGCAAAATTCTGCCATTTGCGGGCAGACCACGTTTTTACGTGGGTCCAAGCATGAGGTTATAGGTAATATGATCTTTGCCTGCCGACCGCCGGGACCAATTTAACGGGATGGACCGTTTCGTAACCCGCTGCGCCATATTTATTAATCAGGGGACAAGATATTCGGCCTTGACATAACGACACAAAGATCAAACGGCGTTGATCCTCCATTCGACATCGCACGTTTGCCGAACTCAACAGAAGCAACTGAACAGCCAATATTTAAGTACGTGTTATCTACTTTGACATATTCCGCTATTAATGGACGCTTAATTGGTGCACCGTTATATGTCACTTGATTTTCAAGATTATATCGCTCGTCCTTCACTCAGGAACTCCGCCCACCTTGAGTCGGCACTACGCCCTGGTCAGGAATGTAATAAACCTGGACGGAATATCCATCTATTACACCACTTTATCACGGTTCTACCACAGACATCGTTGCTTCTCTTTTGCTGGAACCCGGCTGACTGCACTGGTTTTATGGCACTCACTTCGCGGTGGCTCAATGTGACATCAGGTCCAATATGAAAACCATTGTCGCACTCTGCGACCTGCTGTTTGTAAAAATATTTGTTAACTAATAAAATCTTTATTAAGTTGTAAAATATGTAATCAGTGATAAAGATTCCGGCCAGTCCATAAAGTCTACGGCTTCTTCTGCCCGAAGAGATTATCTCGGATATCGTAGCCTTCTTATATTACGAGATATCGTATTCATATAACCTGAAGTCGCACTCGAAGCAATGCAAATTTGCATATCTCCTCATTATTTTTATGTGTGATTTGACGACAGACCAATCCTATTGTTTTTTGGTTGGAAAGCGTGTCGGCCAGGCGAATCGTAGGCAGCACACGGACACGTTATATGACGAGACATGGTAATGAACCGCATGACCGTTCTACACCCTGAGCTCTTTAACGTGCCCCGTAGTGCAATAGGAATAGAAATGCAGAGAAAGGGGTAGGAGGGGGGGGGGGGGGCTTGATAGACGGTGAATGAGACCGCGTAGATAAGTGAAATAAATAAGTACTTAACAGTAGGCATTATACCAGCCCATCAATTGAGCTCCGGTTTGCCCCGATATCGGTGTAAAATCCGGAGTGAAGCCATATTTGGCCAAAGCATAGTACGTGATACCAATCTTTCAATGAAATATAAAACTGGAAAACATTAACAACGGGTGTCGCCTTCCAGCTAAATTGATTCCTATTAGTTATCGCGCCTCCCAAAATTACGATATAATCGTCAAACAACGAAAACTGATATAATTTGCAATAATTGTTATGTCAATATGTCAATTATATCATTATCCCATAATATGACAATTCTCCTGGGTTGTGTTTACTCCAGCGCGAGAATCGTCATCCATCCATCCATCCCTTCATCTCACAAGCTGTAACGAACACGTGTATTAAAGGCTAATAGTGATTGTGTAATTGAGATCATAGTTCGCAGCGTCTCTCTAACGTTTTGCTCTGTCGCTGAAACCGCCCCTATCGATATCATTTAGCGCCATAGCCGACTCCAGACGGGCTGGTATGAAAAGGATCGAGTTTTTGAGAGGATTTGCATCGCTGCTGCAGGAATAGGATTACAACAAGGGGATAATTAAAGGTCAACTGTGATTAGGAAGGTAGTATACTCGCACGTGACATAAAACGTGTGGATTCAATTCTCCGGGCCTGTTCTATGACCTTTCTCAACGGCTGAAATAGTTTATTTCCACGAACGTGGCCATCCACCCAGACATCGCCATGACACTAAAAACGCAGCTCCATAAACGGCGTGGGTGAATTCCCATCTGTCCTCATCATCAACCGGCGGTGACCTGACCAGCGGATATATCCGTGGCGCAGTCGATGGTGGTGGTCAGTATTTACCATCGGCCTATTCTGTATCTATGCAAAGATAGGTTTCAATAAATTTAGTTTCGGAGTATTTGTCGAATCTTACTTCTGTATGTTTTATGACGAACCGATTATGCTTTTATGTAGATCTTAGAGGTGGCCTTTCCCATATGTGATCCCCACCCTGCGATTTGCCAGCATTACTTGCTCAGTCGTGTAAATCATAGCCATGCATTTCATCCGTGTAAAATTATATTTCCAATTAATATTTGTCTTTTTACATATCAAGTATGATCTCCAGTCTGTCCATTGCGGTGCTTCGTCCGTCAATTTCGTTTTGGTAAAACTTCGAAACCTCATTCGTATGACATCAAAGGTTCACATTTTATATTAAATCCATTTACAGTCATGCCAGTTTTCGTTATTTCATCGTAGCTGACGAGTGTTTTTGTTTCAAATTAACCTTGACGCCACGCTAGAAGCAGGTTGTACGGACCGTGGTGCAACCACGTTTGACGCGTTATGTTCATTACGGCGCACCAAACCGACACACCATGCTTGTCTGTCCAACTATAAATCCAGCCCAAAGGATTTGAAAGGTGAGCTTATAGTCAGATCCCGTCTATGCAAGCGGTATATGCCAGGTATACATCACCGGTAAATGAACAGGTTGGGCGAGACACTTCTGCCCCCGGACGACAGGTTGCAATACATAATCGTTGACCTGCCGTCCAGAGTCATAACAAGGGACAAAGCAATGCACGGTACGTGGTTATATCGTAGTTAACCCGTCGTCATCAACCAGAATTTATGTAGAGAAGTTGTTAATGTTGTCTTAACTGCCTCTGATGTAAAGCGAATGGGTCACTCACTACGAGTCACTCTGCACAAACAACTGACGAGGCAACAGCCAACTATATCAAACACAATGACGCTTATTCCGTATAATTGGTCTATTGTAGGCTAATGTGAAGCTGTTCAGGCTTGTTGGTCTATGTTATATTGCTGTGGTATTTCAGACATCTTAATGTTTGCATATTATATAGTGTTTCATGCCGAGTGTCACTTAAATAAATTGTTCTACTGCTTCTATTGCAACAGCCAAACAGAGATCAATCCAAAAATAATAATGTCATAATATAGCTCTATGTATCCAACGAACGCTTTTGTAGTTGTCAAATTGCATGATCTGTGCCGCATGGACGCTGTTCCCATTTGCCTTGCTTCCTGTCTCTGCGTCATATGCCTTGTTCCCTGTCTCTCTGATCCATTCAATTTGCTCCCTGTCTCCGCGCCATTCAGTTCGCTCCCTGTCTCTGGGTTATTTACCTGGTTCCCTGTCTCTGTGTCATTCACCTGGCTCCCTGTCTCTGTGTCATTCATTGTGCTCCTTGTCTCTGCGTGATGAATCGTCTTGCTTCCTGCCTCTAAATGCTTGGGTACACGAACAGGGCGTGGCACACTACACAACAATGAGTCCAATGAGGCGTAAGAGATCGCCTTACTATTGCTTGCGTTAGTCGTGTGGTGGCCTTATCGAATGTGTATATCGCGCAGTGAAATCTGCAGATAACCTGGTACTCCAAAACGACATCCGTGCTCAACATCTAATTTAGCAATCACCGCACATAGATCACGACGGCAGCCCCATCTGATTAGCCTCTGCGTGCGATAACGGAAATGACGAATAACGGGCTAAAACTGTTCTGTAATTATGAGCGTCGCCTCCCACGGTTTGACTAATAAGACCCTTCTGCGTCACGTGCAGTAACTCGTCGTCATCCGCGAGGCAATAAATGTGAAATGTTGGCCACTTTTCATCGCCTGTACAGGATACAAAGATGTATTACTTATTACAACTTATTACTGGAAGACATAAACAAGGGAATATGTTGCATGTGCATCATGTCACAAATGTATAAGTATGAAAACAATATGATAATAATACTAACAGCTTTTACGATAGCAGATCCACTTGTAGCGAAGCATCATATCTGACAAGTGTCCGAATTAATATTTTTCATGTTTACAGTAGTATTATTGTAGAAATATCGTGATATGCAAATAATGTTTTGGCGTCTTAAAGACCGCGTTGACGCACTAGTAGGCTCAGCTGGGCCAACAAACTTGGGTGATGGGTGAGCATGCGCGATTCATTTCTTGATGATGTCAGTAAAGGCGAATATCATCTGAGAGTCACAGGCGAGAAATGTTCAGCGATTAATGGGAGTAATGGGTTCCAGTGTGCAGCCAACACGCCGGAATGCAACTTGGAATATGCTTGTAATTAAAGCCTTTTACCGCCAATCCTTCTGCTCCCCAAGATATTAGGCCGAATATCCGGTATTAACATACAGACAAGATGTCCCTTCATCATTGGATTCGCAAAGTTGATCGTAAACCTGCCACGTTACATTCAGTGGCGTAGCTCCAAAACGCTAAACTGGTTCTCACCAACTACGTTATAGAATTAGCGTTAATGAAATTGTACTTATACATATATTTATTGTCGCATTAAAATATGTTTTGCATATTACAATAGCTAGCGTTACAACGAAAGAAACCAAACAATGAGTCACGTTATGGCGCTATTATGCGCCGGCATATTCTACGCCGGTTTGACATTATGAGACGGCAGTCGCAGCGGTCAGTGCGGCGACACTGCTCCAATAGAAGAAGAAACAGCACGTCTGTGGTGCGACCGACCCGGTGTACAGTGGTGGCATGAAAAAATAAATGGTCCATTGCTCTTCCGACGGCAGTGGCCGCCCTCTGTCCCGTGTAACAGTAACCTGTCTGACTGACAATGGCAGGTTGGGATCACGAACTGCTCATTAATGGCTATTAATTGTTATGGACCGATGCGAATTTGACATCCAAAATTTTGGCCAAAAAGATGATATAAGGGGGGAGGGCGATGGAGCTCTTCCCACTTGTATTTAAACATAAGACAAGTTAAATGGTGAGCAATAGAACAGCAATGGTCAGCAAAAGGAATTATGTCGACGGACTGCACGCGGTACCAATGTGTGTACTACCAAGTCGCACTATTGTCAGTGTGAAATCCCAATATGGCCGAATAGCTCGTATCGAAATCATGGCATTATTACCTGTCATTTGTCTCATTCGTCGTTAGACTTGTCCTGTGCTGAGTTCCCTCCAAGGAGTGGGGCGCCATCCTACCATCCGTCCATCCATCCTTTTTTTAAGCTAGATCGAACGCCTGCAGTACACTCCCATAGAGATGGCGTTATCGAGAAAGTTGTTCGTAATGTCGCTAACGTTTTGTTCTGCCGTTTTTCTAACGTCGCTATCGTAGTCAACGTCTCACCAATATCAGTTAACGTCACAGCCCACACGAGACAGGCCGCCAGGAAAAGGATCGAGGTACTCGAGATAAGTAATGTGCCGTGATCAATAATTATATATTAAATAACCTGGTAAATCTACATCTGTTTCAATGGCAATAAAAAGCCATACCAATTGGAACCTGCTGCGCAGTCGCATCGCAAATTGTATTCTATTGCTGCTAAATAAATCGTGTATTAGCTCCAGTTATTCTATCACATTTTGGGGTCAACAGTGGCTATAAATAGGCAGCTTACTTGATTGCAAACGAAATGTGAAAGTTAAAACATCGCAACTTTCCGGGCACTTTCCATCACCCTTTCAGCTGTGTGGTATTGCTTATTTCCGTGAATATGGCTATTCACCCAGTCATTATACTGGGACATATCGGCTTTACGATTATAGATTGAACAATTATTTTCCATACAAGTCGCCGTCCACCCAGCCATCGCTATGGCGCATTCAGTTCATTTCAATAAACTGGTCCATTTGTCAGTTAATACGTATCCAACTGTCCTCCATACTGGTAAAGCAGCAGCTCCTTTGTTGGTTGGATTGGCGATGCCCTGACCATCGGCGTATTTGTGACACCTCCTGGTAGTGACTGGCGCTTCAGCTACGCCCTTCGTTAAACTTGTGATCAATATGATTATTCTATGTTGACTGTATGGCGTGAAGGCCTATTATACAGTTCTTTTTCGTTTAATTGGACCTGATATCCGTGAAACGGGTACTGCGCCAGTGTGGCGTTCAGGTATCATTACTGGACATAAACATCCTGCCCATTACCCAGGGGTACATGGGCATCTATAGCCTACGATGTCTAGAATCGACTGTAATTATGCCAATGGGGGCTACCTCGTTATCCAACTCATCTTTCATTCAAATCACCTTTCACCCAAATAACATGTCTAATAAAGCATATGATGTGTTGGTCAACCCTTAAATTGTGGCATATTCTGGCCTCTAGTAGCCATAGAGTGACTGCTATGGTTGGTACGATCCACCATTCTGGCCACCTCGCCTTCTGTCCAGTCATCACTTATTGCACTCAGCCCTCCTGACAAGCCGGTAGGACTCACGCAGACAGAATCATGTATATGGTGCTTTATTTGCATGCTCCAGGCAGCGCCACATCCGTCCAGTGTTCCTGTGACACCTTTGTCCCTGTGCTTCGGTGCCCGATGCGAATCTGTGTACACTGAAGCCGGTATCATTAATCAATCGCGGAAAGGACTGAAGCTACCGCTACTTGTTCATACAAACACTCAATGCTTGCACTGGCAAGCTGATATGCGTATGGATATCATTCGTGTGGCCAAACCAGCCAGGCTAACTGATTTTTACAGAAGGGGTTCTTGATCTTCGGAAGGTCAACTATCTACCTCGGGCCGCGAGCAGGTGACTGGTCCTTAGCGGACTGAAATGGGGCTGACAATGGCACAATTTGTGCCATGACAAATCACCATACACGTCGTCACATCAATCAAAACTACGGACCGTTATGTCGCAGCCAAGCACCAGCCTCTACCATAACAGACGTGGAGACTGATTTGTGCAGTGATTCATCCATTATAACCATATGGAGCGTCTACTATGGTTAAACGTGTCTGAGCCAAAACAACGGTTGCGTTCTCAACACTACTATCAAAATACAAAGGACTAAATATTGATATAACATTTAACTATAATTATCAGTATTAATGTGGTTTTGCTACATTAAAGTCCTGCCAATGTTTTATTTGGCATGCGAGTACGCGAATTATTCTGAATGTAGCTGTTGCCATTACATAACGGGAGAGCCAGTGATAGTTGCTTAAACGAATGGGAACTGTTCGGTGTCTTTTACCCTGCGGAAAGTGTCTTTAACATCTCATTTTGAGGAACAAGGGATGTCATTATGACGCAGAGATTCAGTGACTAGGTAAAGCCGAGGGGTGTCTTCAAGAACATTTCCCAGAAAAATCATGCGTTGCTACTTTGCATAACCACCGATCTTACCGGGGTTAAGAGAATCAGCGGATAAGAGGAGCAGATGACAAATGACAAAGGCATATGCGTGCGCCAACGCATCGTTGCAGGGTCGAATGATTATATTTTTCCCCGAAACGTAGGGGTAGTTTCTGTGTATCGCACCACGATGCCATCAGAGGAATGGAATGTTGGTGTTTTAGGCCACTTTTGTGCACATACAGGCTAAATTGGGCCAAGGAACCTCCCGAGACGATGAAGGATGAAGGAATGAAACATGCTCCAGATTAGGTGCCCGAGCCCGGATTCGAACCCAGGACCTATTGATCTGCGGTCTAGTGCGCTAACCACTACACCAGGGAGGCCCCCGATGCCATCAGATGTCCGCTTTGAGTTCAATAGGTTTGCCATGCAATACAGAATCACCATTCCATGCACCATGCACGTAGGGCTATGTGAAATGTAGACGGTCAGAGACGGCAGTTAAGTGGCCGGGTCTAACGTTATTAGCTTTCCACGCAAGGTACATGGCTGTCATTGCCCTTTTATTATCTCCTCGGGAGTTTAGCTGAGCATTGGTCTGGCAGATGGCAGTACGATGACAAGCACATGACCTCAACTGCACCAGACTAATAGGCAATACGCCGGTCAGGTAACCTACACAGGGGAGAGCTCATGGCAATAGATGGAGGACACGAAGGAAAAGGAAATTTTACTATAATGACGGGAGTTTGAAATTGCACACAGAAACTAAAAAGTTTTGAATGGTTCTTCAAAACAGAAACCCATGGGTTGTAATAACGTCGGTCTTAGCATGCGGTTAACTTGTGGTCAACCTAACGTTGCGAACTAGTTATGGTAGCAGCAAGATGCCGACGACGGTGGCGGTATTCAAATAAGTTTAATACATTATGTTCCTTTCGACCCATTACAGTGGACCAACAATGTTTACCTGTGTCTCCATAAATCCAGCCCAAGGAACTTTAAGGATCCTTTTATAGTCTGTCCACTAAAATGCCAGGTTTATATGCCATTTATATGACTCGGCGAAGAAAGAACTGGTTGAGCGCGACCTGTCATTTCCCAGACGAAACGTCACATAACATGGGACAAAGCAGTTCACAAAAAAAGTTGGTTATGTCGCAGTTAACCCATCGTCATAGCCGCCATGTGTTCCGGTATCCCCTTCCCGGGCGGCGACCAAAGTTATCACGCAGAACCGAAATCGAGAAGGATTTATTGGCGTCTTAACTGACTCAGATGCCACACAAGTGAGGAAACAGTAAGTGACCCTGTCACATCTCAGGGTGAGGGTCACTCTGTACATAAAGGGAAAGCAAAGTCCGGTCGTGAGGGCATTGCCAATGAGAGAACATGGTCTAAATATACGTTTTCTAAAAGAAAAACATGATAAGTACGAATTCGCCGAAAAGAAATATATTATAGGCTTTAACATCCCTATTGTCGCCCATAATTGTAAATTCGGTGGGCGCAGACATTTATTTTCAAATTGTCACGGGGGCGCGAGATGGCGGACATGTGCATGTAAACATACGCCAGCAGATATGGAGATGTTTCTAGTTCCATGAAGAATCCACGTGTGGAATGTACATCTGTGGTTTTGTAAACGAACTGACTGCAAAAGAAAAGGGGACGTCCAAAATAAAATAGTGTATTTTGCAGTCGTAAAGCTGCAAACATGTTTCGTCATTGACCAAACAGGGTAACGAGTTTTGGAGTGTGGACTGTCTAACCATTTAAACTTACCTTAGAAACATTAAAGTAATAACTGGATTTCGGTCTGTTCAGAATGGTGTGTGTTAGGAAGGGGAGAGGGGGGGGGCGGGTGTCCGCGTGTACGCGACCCAGCCCATGCGCTTAATTGCGATAACATCAACCATATATCCTAAAGCCCTGGCAGCTAATACGATAAACGGCTGGTGACGTCATCATCAGCTGCAAATACATGGATTTAAGGAAGCTAAAGTTAAAAAGTGCACTGCGTCCTACACAATCGCAGAAAAACTACACATGATATCTTCGGCAAACATAAGCACGCAACTTAACTTAACGTCACTTATTTATTTGAGGCTTAATTCAGATCACGTCTCCGATCAATCTTTGCCCCAATCGCATGGGAGTCGGCGGGCGCGCTCGGCAACCGGCGGATCGAGCTCTTTGGTCACAAAATGATTAATAACGCTATGTGCAAGTGACCGGCTTAGTCGTTGGCCCGATTCCAGTAACACTGGCCATCTCGCCATCTCATGAAGCTCCCAGTAATCGTTACCCCTGGAAATGCCAGTCCCAAGCTAAGCATAGCCGACAATGTTCCGTTGATGACAACGTAATCTGTTCGTGTTCGTACATAAAACACGGGGATCGTTACGCCCCGTTAAAATAGCACTGCCTTCGTATCATTGATCATGACAAGCAGACTGAAGAGTTGCACATTTTTTTTTAAAAACCGTTAAAAATCAAGATCGCTTTTGATCATGCCACTGCGGTACTCATCACGCTAACAATCAGGCAAGAAGAAGATTGGCTAGCAACATGTTGATGGAGGGCGGATACAGGGAAGATAGCATAGTCCATTTTAACCCATGGTTTATTCGCAGCATTACAAGGTCTCGCTCGCCGGTCTATATTTCATTATGAAGCCAATGGCTGTGCACTACTAAGCTGAGAATGCAACACTATCTGGATGTACTCAAAATGATGGCGCCTTCACTTAATATTTTTGCAATAATTCTTTCATATTGTGAAATGCTGTAAAAAGAAAGATACTCAAAGAATATGTATGTAGACACGAGTGCAACTATTTGCACTTGAAATAGCTTCAAATCAGATAGCGTTATACAAATACGGAACTTGTATGGCATCCATACCTGTTTTGTACACACGGTTCTGTCCACATGAACTCTGTTGGATAAAATAATGTTGATATACTTGCAACTTTCTGATCTATTGGAGGCTGTCCATATTATATATGAAATATATGGGTATTTTTTTTCATCTAGGCGAAACGGGTACCGTGCCAAGGCGGCGTTAAGGTGTCATTAGTGAACCCAGACGTACCGGCCATGCCTCCATTACCGAAGGTACATGATAGACTATATTGGATCAAGAATCGGACGTAATTATGTTAATGGCGTTTGCCCTCGTATCCAACTCCCCCATCACAAACCGGCCGGACAGTGACCACCATGATTGGTGCGATCACCCATTCGGCTTGCCTACGGCCGAGACTCGCTCATGTTATGTCATAACTTACACCCTTTGCCTGACAAGCCGCCAGCGTTGAGTGGCAGGACTCACACAGGCGGAATCTTTTATAGTGGAGTGCTTTAATTGCTTTCCTCTAAACCAGTGTAACATCCGTTACGCCCCGCTCAACCCGAAGACGCGTTTCAATTGAACAATGTGTGCGGAAATGCTACATCTGTACATGTGCGACATCTTCCTGTTCCATTGCCATGTTGAAATACCGCAACTCAGAAGCCCCCCGCCCCCACACTATCTGGCGCTCATCGTCTGTCCTACCGATCAATTAAATTACCGAGTAACCCTATGATCCCACTCGGCGTGACAGCGCTTATAGACTAATCATATAATAGAAGCTACATGTCCAATGGTCCGTTTGTTTGTTTTGTGGATAACCAATCCCCGGAAGCCCACATCAGGCACAAAGTATTGTATGACGCGTGAAACAAACCTTCACACCCACGAATCGCTCTATAGAAGGTTGTGCGCAAAACTGACTGCGCTATAGTGGCTCCATCTAGCGGTCAGAATGACCACAAACGCCCGTCATATTTAGCGTGCAGTGGACTCAATTTCATGAGAAGTTCAACGAAACAGGCATCAACCCTAATGCAACCTTTGATCTATAAGGTAGGCGCGGAAGACAGTGGGGGTCTGGCCACTTGGGCAGACCCCTCCGTCTACCATTGCGTCATGTTTACGTAAATAATGGCACTCAATGGGTAGATGTACCTCTAGCGCCCAGATACTATGGTGTTAAGTGGTATCTTCTGATTAGTGTTGATGATCACCGTGGTTTGATAGCTGGTGCGAGGTATTATGATGATTAATAGACACCTACTACATCCAAGTTGCTTGGCTCTCTTACAGGCACTAAATTTAATGATAATAATAGCAGGGACCGTTGATGCGTATTAAACCATGGCATTTCGCATTAGATCGCCCTCCAGTTGGCTCACGAGACTATGATAATCGGATGAGTCCGATGACCGCTGTTACTTTCTCTATTTGTATTATTATCTATTATTTGTAATTAACTTTAATTGGGAATGGCTTTAAGTTAGTTCTTCCGTTTGCTGGATCAATACCTCTAAATATTGCAGCAGAATTCCATAGAAGTGTCAGAAACAGTTGTTAGCTCAAACACAGAAACAGTGGAAAGGGACATTGACACGGCATTCTCGCCCAGACGCATCAATAACAAGTAACGGTAATCTGAGCAAACATCAGAAGAAAATCCCCGGCTTTACATCAAGCCAGCGTTCCATTGTCATGAAGAAGTGGCCGTACTTCGTTGGTGCGTAGCAATTTGCCAAATGCAAGTGTATGTCATTATCTGCACTGCAGCATTTCCCTTTGTCCTTTGCCCAAGGCGACCCTGACCGATTAGACCAAAAGCCCTATCCATCATTAATCACTCGAGGCAATGACACAAATTACCACTGCAATAGTAGTACACACAAGCCCAATCCTTACACTGGCGAACTAATCTGCATATGGGCTACTTTCGTGTCGCTAAAATAACCAGATTTACTCCTCCAAATAGAAGCGGTGTATAATCTTTGGAAGGTCAACTTTTCAATCAGGATGAAGGCCAACCACAATCAGGCCGAGAGCTATAGACAAGTCATTAGCGCCCTGAAATAAGGCTGACAATGGCATTTTTTGTGTGCGATTATAAGTCACCATAAACGTAAGCGCATCAATCACAACGACGACTCGTCGATGGGTCGACGTATCGTTGGTGGCCGAGTTCTTGCAACGCTGTGTTTATACATTTGCATTACACAATTATATAGTGCAGTATTGTTAAACATGCTTCAGTTACAGATATCTGTAAGTCATATCAGATTACCAATATTGCCCTGTTGTTATCGCTGCCAATTCATAACCTACTGTCAAAGTATTCCTAGTTTAGGCCGGAGCAATCGCAGATATCAAAGGAGACACATGCATGTTAAATATATTACAACACTACTTGACTCGGGGTCAACCATAATCCACTTTAACATTGAAGGTCAAGTGGTCACAATTGGCAATATGGGGCGGCAACTGTCGGTCCCCAAATGCACCGACATATCACTATAACACGAATGGGTATGTACAAATGGGTTACGTTTAGTATGGGGAGTCACGCAGCCATTTACTTCGAACGTTCAATATCAATCAGTATGTAATAGATGGTGAACATCGAACACAAAGATTAGCGTAACAACAGGACGGACGGATAAGCATTTTATGTTTTTAACCACAATACTGTCCAAAATCGAATGAAAAGTTTAAAGTAAGATTTTATGATCCGTTTTAAAACAAAAACCCATGGTCAATAAACAATAATGATAGACATAAGCTATCGGAACGTGTCACAGTGTCGTTCTCAAGTTATTTCTCAGTTATTTCGCAAGCTCAAAATAGTTCGAAATCCACAGTCTACCAAAGTCATCATGCAGTATACATAGTGTGAACGTTGGCGTGTCGTAACTGCCACTGGTGCCAGTGGCTGTAATTAGCTTAACTGTGTGTTAATGAGAAAGGTTCTATCAATGCCAATCCCCCAATCCCCGTCATGCTGACTGGCCATTATGTATCAGTCGGTTGGCCGATGATACTGACACACACGTCACCCTGGCACCAGCACACCGAGATAACAACACGGATGAACTATGGTTCTGTCCTATGATTTTGCTGCTATCTTTGCTGCTTCAGGTTGCGATATCTGTTCGCGTTCATGTTTTTCGCTTCGGCATGTTGAAAACGTATCTCAGTTGCATTTGGCGGAAGGTGGACACAAAATAGTCCGACCATGCCGTATTTCTTCACCATTCAGCAGAGACAAAGCATCCGTACGGATGCAATCCTACATGATGTTGGTACCATGTATCACAAAGTTTCATGTTGCGAACGGCCAGAGGCGATCACGAAGACGGGTTGAAAGGGGTTCCTCTTGCCAACATGGCGTCTGACATGTCTTTTGTATCTTTCCACTTCTCATCGTCGCATTTAGCTTTCAGCAGCCACCCGGTCGCGTTATCAGAATTATCCAAATACCATACCAGGCCAAAATGTCTGGCCAGGTTAATGCAAGCGAGGCACCTGGTGCAACTTTCGCTGACGAGAGCCAAGGTCTAGATAAAGTCAATCTCTTGGGTTACAGCTTGTTCTTCAATCCATGATACCGCATGATGCGTAGGGTGAGTATTTCAATCGGAAGAAAACAAGAGAGAATAACAAGGCGAAAAGATTGCGCTCAGTAACATTGGATACATCGAGAGACCCCAGACATGTAAGGTAAGTGAACTACTACCGTATAATGCAGGTCTCGCCATCCCATGAAGCACCAAGCAATGCACTTACGCTAACTTTTATCCTGAGTGCGATCGTACAATGCTTTCGATCAACTTCACAAGGGAATGTACGAACATAGTTCAGAGGATATGTTTGGGTGACGGGGTGGGGCCACGCCCAACAATATAATGACTATCGAAATAAGGTCGTATTGAACCTAGTGAATATGACCCTTTTTGTCATTGTCTCCCGTGCAGTTTAGAAAGTGCATGGCTCTTCAGCAATACTGAAAAATTGTTGGCTTGTTTGTGGGTCCACCTTGGCACCAACAGCCTCTTGCCCACGTCGCGTACTAATGGCGATAAATGGCTTCTACCGACAAGGCCATTAGCGGTCGGTAAATTGGTTAGATGGGCTGCTGTACGTGGAACACAGTGCCATGTCGGTGTTTTGGATCACTGGCGTGCATGATGGATTAAACTGGACAACAAAACAAAAATCTCGGGATCAAAACATGTTTTGTTAGGCCACTTTTCGACGCATGATTGTCAAGCTCAAATCGGGCACTCACCTCTGAAACGTAGATGTATCGCATAACGATGCCATCAGACGTCCGCTTTCAGTTCAATAGATTTGCCATCAAATGCAGAATCACCATTCCATGCACCCTCGATGCCGTTATGTGCCATTTGCTATATTTTTTGGGGGATGTGGACGGTCGTATATGGTATGTGGGCGGTGAGAGACAGCTGTTAAGTGACCGGGTCTAACGTCATTAGCCTTCCACGCAAGATACACGGATGTCAGTGCACTTTTAGCATCTCCTCGGGAGTTTAGCTGAGCATTGGTCTGGCAGATGGCAGTACGGTGACGCACACATGACCCCGACTGCACCAGACTAATAGGCAATACGCCGGTGAGGTAACCTACACCGGGAAGATCTCATGACTATGGATGGATGGATACGAATGAAAATCAAAGGTTACTATAATAGCCTTTCAAAACAGAAACCCATGGGTTGTAATAACATTGGTCTTGACATGGTTAACTTGTGGTCCACCTATAGTTGCGAACTAGTTATGTTAGCAGCAAGATGCCGATGACGGTGGCGGTATTCAGATAAGTTTAATACATTATGTTCCTTTCGACCCATTACAGTGGACCAACAATGTTTATCTGTGTCTCCATAAATCCAGCCCAAGGAACTTTAAGGAGCATTTTATAGTCTGTCCACCATATATGTCAGGTGTATACGCCAGGTATATGACGGCGAAGAAAGAACTGGTTGGGCGTGACCTTTCATTCCCCAGACGAGACGTGCAGCATACTCATAACATGGGACAAAGCAGTGCACAAAAAGTTGGTTATGTCGCCGTTACCCCGTCGTCATAGCCGCCATGTGTTCCGATATCCCCTTCCAGGGCGGCGACCAAAGTTATCAGGCAGAACCGAAATCGAGAAGGATTTATTGGCGTCTTAACTGACTCTGATGTCACGCAAGTGAGGAAAGGGTAAGTGACCCTGTCACATCGCAGGGTGATGGTCACTCTGTACATCAAGGGAAAGCAAAGTCCGGTCGTGAGGGCATTGCCAATGAGAGAATATGGTCTAAAAATACGTTTTCTAAAAGAAAAACATTATAAGTACAAATTCGCTGGAAAAGGAATATATTTTAGGCTTAAAAACCCCTCTTGTCGCCCATAATTGTAAATTCGGTGGGCGCAGACATTTACACATTGTCACGGGAGCGGTCCATGGCGGACATGTGCATGTAAATACAGGCCAGCAGATATGGAGCTGTTTCTAGTTCCATAATGAATTCACATGTGGAATGTACATCAGTGGTTTTGTAAACGAACTGACTGCAAAAGAAAAGGGGAAGTCCATAAGAAAATAGTGTATTTTGCAGTCGTAAAGCCGCAAACATGTTTCATCATTGACCAAACAGGTTAACGAGTTTAGCAATGTCGACTGTCTAACCATCTAAACTTACCTTAGAAACATTAAATTAATAACTGGATTTCGGTTTGTTCAGAATGATGTGTGTAGGAGGGGGAGGGGTGGGGGGGAGGTGCCCGCGTGTACGCGACCCAGCCCATGCGCTTAATTGCGATAACATCAACCATATATCCCAAAGCCCTGGCACCTAATACAATTGACGGCTAATGACGTCATCATTCGCTAATTCATACGAGAAATACATGGATTTAAGGAAGCAAAAGTTCATAGGTGCACTGCGTCCTTCACAATCGCAGAAAAACTACACATGATATCTTCGGCAAACATAATTAACGTCACTTCTTTATTTAAATCTTTATTCAGATCACGCCTCAGATCAATCTTTCCAATCGCATGGGAGTCGGCGGGCGCGCTCGGCAACCGGCGGATCGAGTTTTTTGGACACAAAATGATTAATAACGCTATGTGCAAGTGACCGGCTTAGTTGTTGGCCCGATTCCAGTAACACTGGCCATCTCGACATCTCCTTCGTATAATATCAAATGCTCTCATTTTTATTTTATATTTCCATTCGTCGTCTATAGCAATTTCCTTTCTAAATCTCAGCATGGTCGACAATGTTCCGTTGGTGACAACGTAATCTGTTCGTGTTCGTACATAAAACACGGGCATCGTTACGCCCCGTTAAAATAGCACTGCCTTCGTATCATTGATCATGACAATCAGACTGCTGAGTCGCACATTTTCTCCATTAAAAACCCTTAAAAGTATGTTTTCCTGACAGATTTAATCCGTCATCAAGATCGCCTTTAATCCCACCACGCCGCAATCAGGCAAGAAGAAGATTGACTAACGTTAGTGACATGGGGATGTGGGGGCGGATATAGGGAGGATAGCACGGATGGCGTCCATTTTAACCCATTGTTTATTCGTAACATTACAAGGTCTGGTTCGCCTGTCTATATATCACTATGAAGCCAATTGTTGTGCAGTACTAATTTGAGAATGCAACACGTCATTTAATATTTTTTTAGCAATAATTCTTTCATATTGTAAAATAATGTAAAAACAAAGGGACTCAAATATAAGTATATAAACACAAGCGCAGCTATTTGCAATTGAAATACTGAATCTATAGAATATCAATTAGATATAAAACTTACCATCAACTGCTAAGACATACTTCATCAACTTTTAAATATACGTCTTCAGGTAATCCCGTAAGCTTCAAATCAGAGAGCGTTATACAAATACAAACGCTGTATGGCTTACATACTTGTCATACAATTTTGTTCATGTGAACTTTGTTGGATAAGATAATCTTGATATATTTGCGACTATCTGATCCATTGGAGGCGGTCCATATTAGAGATATATGGATATTTTTTTTTCATCTAGGCGAAACGGGTCCCTTACCAATGCGGCGTTAAGGTGTCATTAATGAACCCAGACGTACCGCCCATCCCTCCATTACCGAAGGTACATGATAGAATACATTGGATCAAGAATCGGCCGTAATTATATCGATGGGGTTTGCCCTCTTATCCAACTCCCCCATCACAAACCGGCTGGACAGTGACCACCATGGTTGGTTCGATCAACCATACGGCTTGCCTACGGCCGAGGCTCGCTCATGTTATGTCATGACTTATTGCCCTCACCCTTTGCCTGACAAGCCGCCAGCGTTGAGTGGCAAAACTCACACAGGCGGAATCGTCCACAGATGTGTGCTTCAGTTGCTTTTCTCTAAACCAGTGTGACACCCGTTACTTCAGTGCTGCATTTCCCTTTGTCCTTTGCCCATTTTGTATGATTTTGCCGTTATCTTTGCTGCATCAGGTTTCGATATCTGTTCGCGTTCACGTTTTGCGCTTCGCCAGGTTGTTGAAAACGTCTCTCGGTTGCATTTGGCGGCAGGTCGAGACAAAATAGTCTGGCCATGCCGTAGTTCTTCACTATTAAGCAGAGACAAAACATCCGCATGGCTGCGGGCCTACATGACGCTAGTACCAAGGATCACAAAAGTTCATGTTGCGGACGGCCAGAGGCGATCACGAAGACGCGTTGAAAGGGTTTCCACTTGCCAACATGGCGTCCGACATGTCTTTCGTCTCTTCTCACTTCTCATCGTCGCGTTTAGCTTCCAGCTGCCGCCCGGTCGCGTTATCAGATTTACCCAAATAGAATACCAGACCGACATGCCAGGCCAGGTTAAGGCAAGCGAAGCACCTGGTGTAACTTTCGCTGACGACAGCCAAGGCCTAGATAAAGTCAGTCTCTTGGGATACAGCCTGAAGTCATTATTCTTCAATCTATGATACAGGATGATGCGTAGGGTGAATATTGCGATCGGAAGAAAACAAGGGAAAATAATAACTCAGACGAAAAGAGTGCGCTCATTCAGATGGCGCACATCGGGAGACCCCGACATGTAAGGTAAGTAAACTACTACCGTATAATACAGGTAGCCTCGGTGGTAAACGTCCAAAATGAACTTCTTGGTGGACATGTTTCATTTCGTCAATTTATCCGTGGTATATTTGAGCAAATATATGCTCTGTACTTAAACAGTTTTCTTGAGCGACATTGATGTATTTGAGTCGTCAGTCAGATCAAGTCTCGGATTACCTTGCCTGATTGCGGGCCAGCTCGGTAACAGGCTAATCGTGTTCCTTCACACGATGGGTATTTTTTTCGAAACGGTTACCGTGCCAATGCGGCGTTAAAGTGTCATTAGTGAACCCTAACATACCGTCCATCCCATGCGTGATAATGAATGTCGCTATGTACAGCGTGCCAGGCTTGGATTCCAGTCCAACAGGGCATCTCGCCATCCTACGATGCACCAAGTAATGCACTTACGCTAACTTTTATCCCAAGTGTGATCGTGCAATCCTTTCGACCAACTTCACAAGGGACATGCCACGACAACGACGATCGGTGCGACACCTAGCGAATGGGGGATTTTGATGTCATTGCTCGCCAACGCGACACAGAGGTCGCGAGAAGACGAACATTTACTACGCCCACGGTTTTACTACTGTACTCTACTACTACTACTACTACTATATTATACTTGTTTGATGTTATGTTTGCAGTGTGCCCAGTTCATGTTTCCACATGGCCTGAGACATCGAGAGCTGACTGGTGATGTTTGTGCGGTGGCGGCCAATATATAACAGCGAATCTATAGCAAAAGATTAATATCTGACAATTACGTTACCGTCCCCCCAACCCCACTCCTCCACAACCCAGCACTTCCGCGAGTCGGCCAGGTAGCTGAGCCAATTAGTGTCCCTAGCCCCCCCCCCCCAATAAACCGCCCCCCCCCCTTCACCCACACACACCCACACACGCACTATCCACTCCAGCAGAAGCAGACAAAAGGCAGGACAGAATAAGCTATCTAGATACTCGATGGCCGGAATCGTGTTTTGATATCCCCGTCCTAATTAATACACTCTAGACCTTGTCTTGATGGGCGACTCCTGTGTGATAAGATGCTTGGGCTTGGGTCGGTGTGTGGCTTACTTCACAAGTGGAAGGAATCGGCGTCACTTTCGTTCGTTCCGTCCCTCATTTGCGCAATACTCCTATGATATACATAGCAGGCCACTCGCCACCACCTGAAGTATGTATTGTATAAGTGTGTTGAAGGCAAACAACCCAACTTTATATTTCAGATTCATCAAACTGCTCCAAGTGATTGACTAGCTGTGAATCATTTAGATGTGGCTCGGCTACCAAGAGCACTATAATGATCCCTGGCATATCGACCGGCGTGTTGTGGTCTCGGCAGATGACAGCAGCATGACGACAGAGGCAATGAAGACTTGGTTCTGTGCACGTATATATTATATCGATCGATGCCCGGATCCCGGAATGTGAAAAGGGGAGCGGAGGTGGGGCTTGGGGGGTGGGGGGGGGGGTACTGTTGAACAAATCTGGTTGGGGAATTCCGCGGGTGCCCCCTAAAACTCGCAACATGTGCGTTCATAAAGCGGGTTGCCGCAAAAGAATACCCCTTCCGAGCGGATTTTGGCGTTACAACTGATTTGGGCGGTGAAACGCTCCGACCGATCCGATTTGGGCGGGTAAAACGACTTGATCGAGCGTATCTTGGCGGTGAAAAGGGGGGGAGGCCTTTACCGCGGACCCCCCCCCCCTCACTCAACCCAGCATTGTATAAAGTACCCCCCCCCCCCATTCGGGTGGCGTCACTTGGCGTTCCAAATGCTTACGACTAGGATCGTGATTTGGGGTAATGAGAGTCTCATACGAAAGAGGGTTGATTGCGTATATACATCTTAGCTGGCGTCCAGTTAACATTGAAAATGATCATCGTCATTCAAAAAAGGAAGGTCCAGATCCCCTAGACACCCCCCTCCCTCTTGGACCCATGCCCCCGATGCGTCAAGTTCGTTGCGTTAGCAGTCATAATGCATGACTCGATCTCGATATTCGCTCTAGTTGCACTTTTTTTATACAATCTCAACCTTACTTAAAAGCCTATTTTCGTTTTGGTCTTTCACATGAACGAAGCTGTTAGCTAACTTTGGGCTAATTAATTGGCCATATCGGTGCCGGCACACCATAACATGGTAATGTCATTAAAGGCTTAAAAAGGCGACAACCGGATACCGGACAATCACCCCTTGTTATAGGCTATTAGGAGCATTGCCATCACATGAGAAAACACGGCGACCGAGCACTTCCCCACTTCCACTTCCCGTACTGTGCACAGTACGGTGCAGTCAATTTCCGGGTATCCCTGCAGCTGTTAAGCATTGATAAATCCCACACCAATCCACTTAAGAAAATAAGGTTTTGCCTTAACCATACGGTTTATAGTTTAACGCATAGTCAGAGCAGTTGGATGCGACGATGCATAAGTGATTTTTTTAAAAACATGATTCTCTGAAATTGCAGTAAATTGGCGGTAAATGCCTGTCGCTTCTTTGTTAATGACAATTCGTCATAATCCTTTAGCAATTATTCTCCACACTAGACGCGTAGGGAACCTCATCTGCGCCTTCGTTGCAAGACTGTTGGATTCAGTGACTTGACAGCATCACAATTCCGCATTCGATAGTAGGATGGACTATTATTGTCCATTGACGTTTCTGCAATAGCAAAGTAAACGCTCCTGTCACGTATATATGCATAACAGGCAACCGACGCTCAGCGTGGTTTCTAACTCGCTGGTTACGCCCGACACGTAGTAATCATCATGTGGGCCTTAGCTTGACAACAATTATTTGTGCCGCATAAAACAACCCTCGTAATTATCAATTAAGGCCTCGACGGGAGATGCTCTAATATAGCAATTAGTGTGGCAGTATGCAATCACTACACGGAAATTAAACAGGATATATGAATCACCCACAGAGCAGGGACAGGTTCTTTTGTTCCTGGGTCTTCTGACGTTACTGCATCCGGAAGGCGACGACCTTAAGCGAAGGCATATGACTAGAGAGTACGTGCAAGTATGCTACGTCTCAGATGTAAAACTATCGTAACGCGTATCTAGGCGGAAATTGCATGAAAGGAGCGCTAACGAACTTATTAGGTTTCATTTTACACGACTTCCGTTCTCGATCCATGTACTGCCACCACATCTTCGTCCCATTCAGACTCTCACTCACCATCGTGATGCACATTAAGACCGTGTTTTGTGATGGTGAAGCCGCTCTGCAATTAACGCCGCATGCGGCAATCAACCGTGTTCACAATCAATGTTCAATGAACTTCGTCAAATGGTAAGATGCGTTAAGAAAGGACCAAACAACGAATGAGGTTTTTGAGTGGGTGTCATCTTTCAGCACGGAGTTTAATTTCTTTTATCAACAATGGAAACTCAATTCAGGCCTATCGAACTGATGTTGAATTGAAGATGTCAGAGGTATTCTTGAAAAAAACAATTCAGTAAAATTGAATTAGTGCATGATTTTAATTTTAGAGAATTATATGATCTTTTAAGCAAAATTTAGAGCCACATATTTTTTACAAAAACGCCATATTCCACCTTCCCTCTGGATATTAAAGAGTCCGCCCCACCAACCATGGTAGGTATGAATCTGCAACCGCTTTCGTTGGTATTCAGTCTTGACTACGAAGGCACGCACCTAATTAGAAATCGGAAATTCATTGTGCTTTTTCAGCAATGGCGTAACATAATAAATAAATAGTGACGGTACCCCGACAACACCGCGTTCATACACCATGGCTCTAACGCTATGGCTAAGGGGGGATATCACTGCTCCGGGGTAATACACCGTTCCACACTCTGGCCCCAAGCCACTGAAAAAAACAACATGTGTTGCGAGCTACCCTGACTGATCGACCAGCCCATCGAGGTACAAGTCAACCCCAGACTGGAAGATATCATGTCCTTCTTTGCAAAGAGAACGAGGTTCGCCCCAGTCAGATGGCTGCACTCTCCCTTCGTTCTCCCATTGGCGTGATATGACCAAAAGTGCTTAAAACGTCCTGAATATACAACCAGCCAGAGTGGAGACGTGTGCCAGAGCTACGGATATGCAGCCTGATGCTGTCTGGACGACGGTGGCTGTGTCGGCCGCACAATGCACGACAAGCTGCTTTTTGTCATGCAGGATGGTATTATTGTTCTCCGTGGAATATCCATTAACAACATTCATTCCGAACTTTTGCCGGGTATCATCTCGCCAGACCACAACGGCAGGTGGTGCTGTCGTCGGCGGCGGTTATGGTGTCACATGACGCTTATTGTCTTGCACTCACAAGTGCAACAAAAACACATGATGTGGAATCATATAACAATAGTTTAGACATATGTATGTGCATATATAAGTAGCAGAAATGCATTTTTTCCTCGCCTTTATTAGGTAGGCGCTTTGTCACTGGCTGAGTGCAAAATGGTCTTTTGACAAGGTATTATTAGAGCAAGGGCTGAGTCAGCACACTGCCGCCAAGTGTCTCCAGTGGTATAATTATTGGTTTCATCATTGTGAGAGCCAATAAAGCCTGTAATTGCAGCAACATCGTTGCTTCAGGACACCGGCCACTCATTAACATTACCGTCCTGTGATAAAGATTCATGCCAGTCAATAAAGTTTGGACTGCTTATTCTGCCTGAAGAGACTATTCCAGATCTCGTAGCCTTCTTATATTATGGAATATTTGTATTCATACAGGCAGGCGGAGGGGAGGCGGGGGCGGGGGCGGGCGGGGGGAGGTGGCGGGGGCGTTGACAGACAGTGAATTAGATAGGACAGATAAGTGAAATCCGGGCCTGTTCTATGACCTTTTCCAAGGGCTGAAATAGATTATTTCGATGAACGTGGCCGTCCACCCAGAGATCGCCATGCATGACACTAAATACCACAGCTCATTTACATAAACGACACGTTTTCAGCGTGGGTGAATTCCCATCCGTCCTCACCAGCATTGTCCTAATCGACTAGACCGGAGACCTGACCAGCGGATATATCCGTGGCGCAGTCGATGGTCTCGGTCAGTATTTACCACCGGCTTATCCTTACCAGAGATATTGTATCTATGTAAATTTGTCGAAACCCTACTTTTCGAGTTTTGGCGCCATCATACATATATATTCGCATCAATATGCTGCTGGCTGCCAATTTCGATCGAGAACTGCTGTTGCACATCATCAATTACAACACAATGCTACTTTTCCCTGTCTAATCCGTACAAATTCCTCTTTTGAGGAATCATTGTAGAAAAATCGTGATATGCAAATGAGGTTGTGGCGTCTTAAATTCAGCATTTAGGCACTAGTAGGTTAATATGGGACAAAAAAACATGTCCGGGGTACAGGAGTGTCCGCGTAAAGTGAGTGACAAGGCCATCAGTCAGCATGCGAAATTCATTTCTTGATGATGTCAGTAAGGGCGAATGTCATCTGAAGGTCACAGGCAAGAAGCTTTCCGCGGTTATTGGGATTAATGGGTTCCAAGTCCAAACCACGAGACCTGAAGTCACACCGGAAGGCCACCTGCAGTGGGAATGCCACATGGGAATATGCTTATAATTAAAGGCTTCCAAGGACAGAGTTTCGCCCCCCCCAACCCCCCAAGATATTAGACCGAATATCCGGTATTAGCATATAGACAAGATGTCCCTTCATCATTTGAGTTGCAATTGGAAACGTGCGTAGACAGTTAATTGTAAACCTGCCCCGTTACACACAGTGACTTAACTCCAAGACGCCAAAAGGTTCCCCACTAATCACGTTATTGTATTATTGTTGAGGAAATTGTATTTATGCAATTGCAAATGGTGTTCTATTGCTGCTAAACAAGCCGAGTAGTAACTCCAGTTACTTCATCACAATATAGGGTGAACAGTGGCTGTAAGGATGTAGATTACGTGATTGCAAACATGAATTGTGAGGTTAAAACATCGGATATTTCCGGAAACGTTCCATCACCTCTTCTCTTTGGTGGTATCGTTCATGTCTATGAGTATGGCTATTCACCCAGTAATTAATCTAGGACCTATCGCCCTTAAAATTATAGATTGAACAATTCTTGAGGGGCGCGCTGTGTGAGCAACGAATGGCGCGACACCTAAGCTTTGCAAACGGAGGAGTTAATTTTAATTAACCATCTCCAAAAAATCATTAAACAATGGGAGTGAAATTATTTTAGACGGATGTTATGCACCTTCAGGCTGAATTAGGCAGCAACAACTTCACTTCATTGTTTGCTATAAGCTGGGAGTGTAAAAGTCACTGGGGGCAAGTGAATCGATCAGAAAAACAGGCAGCCTCAATACCGCTTCGTGCTAAAAAATAAAGCTATACTGAGCTTAATAACAATGTTGTATTCAGCAACATATTAGGTCAGTCAATTATCGCAGTACCCTTGCACACCGCACCCCTCCCTATACCAAGCTCTAATGTTTGCAGTTTGTTGCCGCTTTCAGCTAGTCTGCGTTAATTTTTTAACCCCAGCGAGTTTTTAGCAAGTCGACTTTCCTGTCAACTCTTGTCTAGGGATTAAATTAAGCCAGAGGGAAGTTGATTATTTCGCCTTCACCTCTACCCGAAGATGCGTCAACATCAAAATCAAAGTAGACGGGAGGATTGTGTTAATATCTGAGAAAGTGGCTGTAATGGACGAGAGTGTCATTAGGGACTGAGAAGAGGCGAAACTTTAAAAACTCCAGGGTCAAGTCGGGTCAAGAGACAAAAAGAAACTCGAGAAAACATTAGACACAACAGCTACCAGGGGCCGAGAGTGACGGTAACAGGCGGAGATAGCTATCCCGGATCAGTGTTCAAAGTCAACGGCGACCTTTCGTCGCTTTGTCCCCCGGGTTCTTTTGCCTAGTTCACGCCACTTGCGCATAAAGGTAATCCAGAGCACAAAGCCACACCAGTGAGTGACGATCTCTATCATTTCGACCGACCGCCCTGAGCTGAGCTTTGCATGGGGAGTTTTTGCTTGTGCATCGCTGACCGTCTCGATCAGTTAAATCATGAAAGGCGGCTTTTTTGGGATTAGTGGTGGTGTTCATCTCCACATAGGGGGAGGGGGGGGGGGCTGCTCATGGGAAATGCGCTACTGTGGCAGAGATTACGGTGCCAAAGTGTGTCATCAATCGTTGTTATGTGATAAACCTCAGCATTGGGAATAGGTCTATGTCCGATTCCATCACCTGCTTGACTGCGACACCGTTTTCGTTTAAAAAAAATTCAATCTGCAGCGGTCGTAATACGGATAAGAACCATGCTTTCCAAAGGCAACTTTGTTTAATCCTAATTTTAATCTAGGGCAATATAGGAAACATCCAATGAATATATGCTTCACCATGACTGGTAATGTCAACTTCTGGGTTCGGAAATGTCAGATAAACATCGATACATATGCTTATCAACAGACGCGTGATCTGCATATCGGTGTCTTTCTCCTTACATATATTAAGCCCACAACTATATTATCTCACATACTGCATGAGAAAGTCTAATATCATACATGTGGTTATTGGGTGCCTCAAGTCACGCTTTCAGACAGTGGCCACATGCTGAATTACTTTAGAGGATAATGTGAAAGGACAAGGTGAAATTGTCTGGTCTACAGTCGAATAGCTACCCCAGGACCAGATGAACCTCTGTTGTTCTCTGATAGCTTCGTCACGTCGATCGATTTTTCATTCATGCTAAATATTATGCATCATACCCCCGAGATGCCCGTGAAGTGATATTGACCGTCGTTAGCGTCCACATTAATAAAGCTACGCGCATATTGATTTTGCCTTGGAGCCGTGTAAATATCCAAGGCTGTGTTGAGGGGTGGCGTAGTGTGGATGTGTCTTGTTCTCTTCCTAGAGTAGATGTATATCCAGATGAATGGACGGCACGGACGGTAATGCATATCTGGGAGGAACTGGTCCAGGGGGAAACTTCTCCGAAACATCATCCAATACGGCTGCCGCTATTACGTGAAGACAAACGTGTCGTGTTGTCGCTGCGGTTAGGAATGATCTCATTTCTAGTTCACATTGCCTATACTGAACCAACATATGGACGTCTTCTATTTAAACGTTGATGCATGCGAATCGTCAGTAATTTTTCTTTTCTTTTTAAATAATTAGTTCTTTCAAGGCAATTTTACGTCCACAAACAATGCTAATCACGTACTTGTAACGATGTTTACATTGACAATGCCTGCAAGTCATTTATGTACCATAAATAATTATTATTATATCATTAGGCCATATCTACCGAAATAGGTTACTAGACTTAAAGCCTACAGGATGAATGTGCTGTCCCGCAGTTACGAGCTATTTAATTATCGTAAATAATATGTCATATACCTATATTGTAATTAGTTTGCCAGTATTTGTATATGGCGCATGTCCATTTACCTTCCCTGTTTAGTATGAAAGCAACATATGTCTCCCTTTATGGCCTTTGCTGGATATGCACGATCGTGGACTGCATAATGTGGCATATATCAGAACGTATCTAAGAATGTTCGCCTGTCTAACATCTTCTTGCCACCGATGGGTATTTAAAGTTTTCTCAGTGGCTATGTGTTTGCCGCCACACTTGTCAGTGGTGACGTCTTTTGCACTACATGTTTATCAGTGGTTATGCGTTTTTGCGGCCAAGGATCAATAATATTGAACTTCTCGGCAATACAGTTGCCCTATCTGATTACTCACTCTTTGTGTTATCAGATTGCAATAGAGAGGACTACATGCGGGCTGTATCACCTTTTCGCAGTGTGGGATACAGACAGAGTCCTTGGATATTAGCCTGTGTTGGCAACACCCTGAGAGTTCCACTGCAATCCAATCGATCGTAGTCTTACTTATGGACTGATTGAGATTTAGATCATATTATGTAACTTATCGGCCTCGCTGTCGCAACCGCTGTCGCAAAGCATAGTCTAGGAACGGAATACCAAACTCACGGACAAGGGTAAAGACGAAACCCAGACCGGTCAGTAGATATACGAGGGACCAAGAAGGCTGCTGCCAACGGTACATGTTTCACTGTCTCGACCGTTATGGATGGAGGCACCTTGGATGTGAATTATTAATGGGTAGTCAACCGCTCTTCCCGTCTCAACCCGCAACAAAAGTAAAAGCACCAGCAATAAGGTGTTTTTCATAAACCGCTCTGACAGTCCTCCTAATGTTGTTGCCCATGCCGGTGGATTTGAGAAAACTCCAAGGAAGACGCAGCGCCAGGATTGTCCACGGCTTACTGCTGCTGAATTAGGAAAACACAATAACGATTACCGTCTATCATGGCAAGCATAGAACGCTGCTTCAAGTAAGAGGTGCGCGTGTCGCACCTATATCCCCTTGAATAGAAGAGTCGCAGTATCTGGCACGCAAACGAATGCATTACCAACCATATGGCATAAATCTGGTCGATAATCATCTTGATTAAAAATGGTTGCACATTTTTTTAGAAGAATCCAGTCGCAAAATACGGATTGAGTTTGTGCCGATCTACGCGGCTTAATTAGCCGCAGCCAAGGGTCTGCAAGAACCAAAATGTGACATGTTATATTAAACATGATTTCTGGCATGCCTTATGACAAGTGCCATGCAACATGTCGTTTCAGGTTTGGTTAAATAACGAATGCCGCCGGCTCTTGTCCGAATCTTCAGTAGACTTCAAAATGGGCGGGGAAATCGCTTTCCGGGCCGTCAAGTGGCGACGTTGCCCGTGCCGCTAGGTGGCGATGTTGCCCGTGTCGCTAGGGGGCGTTGTTCACAGTGTCGTCATGTAGCGCTGTATATCTCTGCCCTCGGGTGGCGCTGGCGTACGCTGCTGTTTTCCGGCCATGAAGTATCGCTGCATATATCTGCCGTCAAGAGTCTCTATGTTACTCATCATCAGGTGGCGAGATGTGTATAATTTCGTGCATATATGCACCCAGAGACGTTTCCTTACAGAATATTGGGAACTAATGGCTGAACTGCGTTAAGAAGCCTCTCGGAACATTAATCAAAGTCGGTGGCATTATGAAACTCCCGAATTTCAGATGCCAATATTAATCACGAGTGATAAACCAAACCCGGGGCTACTGCTTTGCAGCTTATCAACTGAGCTACGGAGGCTCGTGGCACGCGAAGAGAAGATTAAGATCGTTGTCCGCTTTGTTTTCTGCCGGCAGTTTCCGTACCACAACAGTCCCTGTGATTAAGAGAATGGTCAACATGGGTTTGTTAACACGCGACGCCCATTGATCACAGCGGGCGCTACAGTAGCGATAGTTTTAAGTCACCCGCCATTGAGCCTGCCTTTTAGGTCTTAAGCTGCAATGCCAGATCTTAGCGGACAGCGAGACTTTCCAAACACCAGAGCTTCCACTAATGCATTTATCTGTCCATTGAAAAAAACGATGACCCGATACGTCATTGTCGTGCCGTGTTTCTAACCGACCCGAATCACTTTCCGATGAAGTTCAAAATATGTAAAAACCACTGGTCAGTCAACCATTCCATAGTTAATTGAAGAGTTGCGCCATTCGATCAGTGAGTCAGTTGGTAAGAGAATGGCAACGGTGCAACGAGATTTCTTGTGATGCAGACAATTCTATACAGTTGAATAATGTCGGATCTTGACGTTCGTCGAATGCAATTGTTGCGCAAACATGTGTTACTTAGTGGCTAAGCGATCTTATTTACCAGATGCAACAATTGGAGTAATGGTCTCTCAGAATTGCCGTAACCCGTTAACGATCAGTCAGACTACAGCCTACGATGCGAAAAGTAGTTCTTAATTGAATCCGCTGTTGTATCTTATCCAACACCCATGTCTTGAGCACTGCATTTCATAAGGCATTAAAAACGTACATAAAGTGATGTGGCCTGTTCGAACATAGCTGGTTGCTTGTTTGTCGTTACTCACGCCACATTCTGACAGACGGTACTGGCCAGCATGGCACGCATATAGTGCTGCCACCTAGATTGCAGTCTTATTGCAGTGCAACGAGCAAATACCGTCGCGGTACCGAGCCGTTCTGTAGAGTAATTCCGTAGGATAAAAAAACATTTAAAAGGACAATTCTTTATATCTCGTCTTCATGCATTATCTATCGAAATGACACCGTTTTCTTGGAACACCCACATTTCTACTCAGTGTTGGTATATGCTGACATTTGTCAACATTTGAAGGTGTTTCTCCCGGGTTGGACATCGAGTCCACCGAGTGATAAGCCAACTAGGTTACACGTCTATGTACCATGTCATAAATTCATTGCGGTCGACACTTATGTTCCTGACTGACAAACGTTATGAAACCTATCTAACGTAGCTCGCAAAAAAGTGCTGTTTCTAACTCTTAGATGCGTACAAGTATAATATTATCTGAATTTATCAACTTGCAGCAGACACGTTGCAGCTATATGAATTGAACTGAAATAAATTTATAGCCTCCTGCAATGTTAGCCTAATGAGACATATTCCACGTATCGGCCCGATATTAGCGTGGTATCTTCTCTTCAAGCAGATAACCTACACTTTACCGATAAGTAATCGAACGTGATGATCTGGTTAGTTATCCATGGTTAGGGCAGCCCGCGAAGAAGGGCACTACGGGTTTTTTGGTTAGCTTAGCACACACTGTAGCTTGCTTGTCTTGCCTTGCACCCTAGACGCCAAGCATTCGACTAGAAACGCGGCATCAGTACATATAATGCAGAACGAAGCGTGAGTCAAAATAACGAGAGGCCAAGGGATGATTAGGGGAGATCAGACGCGACTGGTTCACTGGTTGCGAGAGGCATCAGGGAAACGCTGTGTAAGATTACTTACGTACGTGAGTGCGAGAAAATGATGAGTGTCACGTGACACCAAAACCGCCGCCGACGACAGCGCCACCTGCTGTTGTGGTCTGGCGAGATGATACCCGGCAAACATGAAGAATAAATGTTGTTAATGGATATTCCACGGAAAACAATAATACCATACGGCATGACAAAAAGCGGATGGCCGCGCGTTGTGCGGCCGCCACAGCCACCATCGCCCAGACAGCATCAGACTGCATATCCGTAGCCCTGGGACACGTCTCCTGTGTGGAGTTGACTTGTACTCGATAGGTAGCCTTGACGCATGACCCTCACGACCTCAACCTTAACGGGGGTGTAAGGGCCATGCCATACACATGGTAAAAAAAGTAGCATTGCATCACCCAGCTCGCTTCGATGAATGATTGTCGATTATGACGACGAACCTACCTCTCCTAATCGCCTCGACCCTCTTCTTTAGACATTACTTGGACCATAGGATGCATTCATTTTAAAGTTTGCTCTCTACTTCTTGCACATCAATGATCTTTTCGTCGGTCGTTAACGGTTTCCCTCTCTGCCGCTTCAAATTTTTCTAGGCAGTTGCCGCGGCTCGTTTGTTGACATCAGGCAATACACCCGAAGGCTTCCGCATGGCGGCGCCACTAATTTTCGTTGTGTGTCTATAGTCGTGCGTGCGTTTTTGACGCAACTAGCGCAATATATGTTACCAAATTTCCAGTGTATAAGTCACACCCACCGATTTTGAGAAATAATTGAGACTTGAGCCATAGATAAGTCGCACCAGTGTATAAGTAAAATGAAGTAAACTGACCATAAGTGAGTTGCTTATTTACCGGTAGACACTTTTACATGCTAAATCCTGTTTATTATGTATACTTGGTATCTCTATTTGAAAGTAATACTGCTTGAGTAGGAGTAGTCCAGACAGTTTTCTGATCCTCAAAATGGTACACATTTGTGTTGCTTTTCAATATGAGCTACTAAAACCGTTGTTTCAGTAATTGTTGCCTTTTTTATTAAACTTTTAATTCAATAATTGTTGTTTTTTTCTATTAAACTTTGAATCCAATAATTGTTGCCTTTCTGATTAAACTTTTAATTCAATAATTGTTGCCTTTTTATTAAACTTTTTATTGAATAATTGTTGCCTTTTTGATTAATATTTTAATTATTTGTCAGCAAGGGGATGTTGACAATACAAAGTACAACCTTTTTTGTGTGAATATACTAAAAGCTTGACATTTTAAGAGGGGCTGTTTAGTTTCGGGAAAAGGGATTTTTTATTCAGTATTTGTTAAACTGTTGATATCCTAGCTATTTTTGTCATAAAATAGCCAGCGATATGTTTAATTTTCATTCCCAAATAGACTGGATATGAAAATATTTTTATGTCCTATATTGTTTTGTGATGGTATCTAGATCTATATTTGTCTGGCAGGTAAACCAGTTTTTGACATTTGACATTGGAAATTATTGTATTGGGACAATTTTAGACTTAAAATGTTGCTTTAAGAGGAATAAAATATATACATTCTGCATTTGATTGAAAATCGTAATAATGGCATTAATTTAAATAAGTTATATAGATTAAAATCATTGGAAAATTAACAAAAATAGCACTGAAAAACAGCTATTTTTTCAAATCATAGATGAGTGATATGGTTGTGAATAAATCTGAATTATCCTGGGGTGTCAAAAGTAGGCAAAATGTGTCAAAAATAGGAAGTGGTAAGTCATGTGAACAATATATAATAAAATATTCTTAAAATATTTACAGTTTTGGTTTAAACTCTTGTTTAATTTTTCTCAATTAAACTCTTCAAAGTATATATTTCAGGGGTGGAGGCATTTGAAATATAGGTTTGGAATCTAGAAACCAGAATTAAATTGTTATATTCAAAAAGGCAAAAACTGCAACTGAAATTTTGATGTCCTAGAGATATGTGTCAGAATTAGGCAGAAGGTGTCAAATGTTAGGAAATAGTATAGATCTATGAACAATATATACCGGTAATAAAATATTTACAGATTTTGTTTAAAAACCTATTTAATTTGTCTTAAATAAACTCTTCAAATTAGAGCTATATATATTTCATGGGTGGAGGCATCTAAAGTATAGGTTTGTAATCATAATAGAGACCAGAATTAAATTGTTATATATAAAAAGGCAAAAACTGCAGCTGAAATTTGATGTCATATGGAAAATTGAGTGTTTACCCTACCTACTTTTTAGTTTTACAGTTACAGACAATGGTTTAAAGCAAAAGGCCCCAATTGGCCCAAAATAACTCTAAACATGATTCCAAATCATCAAAGTAAAACCTGCATTCCAAATAGCAATAGGCATACTTCTGTCAAGGTCACTGACACTGGTATTGACCACAGCTGTGCTTGTTCTTTCAACCAGTCCAGATTGATTTCATTCCTGTCTCCCTGACCATAACCATATGATATCTATGGCTAGCCTGAATGTTCAGACGTTACAGTTTGACAGTCTGATCCTTACTGTTACAGTCACAAGAACAAGTCTCAAGACTGTACCGTCTGAACATTCAGGCTAATCTTTGGCTAAAACAGGTAAACATGCAGACTTTATCTGACTTGTTTTAGCTTGGACTAAAACTTTAGTTCAAGATCAAAATTAGCCAAAGCTGTCAAGTTAGATGGTTTTATATCAAAATACCAACCTTCAATCTTAACAAAACGTACTGACAAGTAGACGTCAACAAATCAACGACTAAGTCAGTTATTTGTCTAATTTGACCAGGGTTGACAGTTTGACAGACGCGAAGACGACACTCGACTTTGTCACTTGTCTGACTTAAAAAATTGACAACCAGGGGCTGAAATATTCATGAAAACTGTCATAGCAATCAGTTGAAATAAACAGATGACTTTCAAAGATAATACACACCTTGTCTAAATATCTTATGACTTAGATCTATGCCAAACAGCAAACAAAAGTTGAGATTCGAACGCGTTTGCCAGATTCGCGTTTTCCGGATGTTAGCATCAGACGGCGTTCCGCCAGTAGCCGGGAGAAATTGTGAATAAAAATGTAATCAATGTTTTATAGTTTTCATAATCATTATTCTACCTTATTCGGACAAATAAAGCAATAAAATAATAATTGTAGGCCTATATCCTGTTATATATTCTGGAACTTTCTGAAATGGCTCCTATTATCGCCTTCATTCGCCGCCATGACGCGCGGTTGACGTTTTTTTTAATCGTATAGTATGGCAATGTATGGCAAGCCAAACGTATCATTTTTGATATTTTACTATTTTTTATATATTTTTTTATATTTTTTTCCCCTTTGTATACGTTACCATAATAGCTCGCTAGAGCTCGCTAATAGTAATAGCGCGAGTTTTGCATGGCGTTAGGCATTTTATTGGCCCTTCATGAAGCTGTAGCAGCCCTTCATTTTCATTATCCGCCCTCTGCCTTGCGGCCTTGGGCCGATAATAAAAATTCGCGGGCTGCTACATCTTGATGTCGGGCCAATAAAATTGCCTAACGCCCCGCACTAACTCGCGCTATTGTCATAATAATTTTTACACCACTGCTCAAAGACCACACGAACTCTACCGGCGTAATAACGATGCATGAAGTCGAAAGAACGATGTATGAAGTCTTTTTACACATAAACACACGTTATCTAACCACGTTAAAATCACTATGATGATGTCTTTGCTAAAAATGGAAGGATTTTAGACAATATCCGACAATAATTTTCCGATTTCTCTTTTGGTGAGTGCCTACGTAGTAAGGACTGAAGACCAGCTGAAGAGGTTGCATTTCATACCCACCAGGGTTGGCGGCTAATTCGTACGTTTCGCTGAGAGCGCAAGTTGATGGCAAGTAGCCTACATGACAAATATAGTTTTTACCTTATATCAGCATCTGGCAACATTCTTCCACATTGTTTGGCGAGTGTTCATCCATCTAAAATCATCGTCACCGTGCATTTAAACATCAAAATGGTATCTACATACGACGGGATAGTGAATCGCATAGTACCTGCAGAACTCACCTTAATTTGCGGGCTGAAATTCGTTTTCGTGGCGGCAAAGCCGTGTCAGTGTCGAAAAAGGAATGTCGGATTAAAAGAGTAATTAGCATTGACAAAATCCGTATATAGATGAAACTGTGTCAGAGAGCGTTTTTTCAAAATTGTTATATGTCGGATATGTGCGTTCTGACTGTAGTATATATAGTAAAAATGCGCCATAATGTGACTCAAAGCAGTAACAAAGATAAAGTAACTTCTTATTATTCAAATACAAAACCTGAGCCGCGTTCAACATAAAAAATACGGTACAGTTGCTATATTCCATTGAGGCTACAGCATAATAGCAGCAATAAATATTTCAAAGTTGAATATTGAAATATTTACAACATTAAAGCGCATCTGAGGCATCACCATCAGACCAATATCATATGTAGCATACGTCCACATGAAAGAGCAATTACGAGGCTTATTATACACTTGTTGACTCAACGGAGACCGTGGACCAGGTAAAAAATCTCGTCATATTTTTAGCTTTTGCTTGTTTCGGATGATGTAACTTTAGGAGAGAAGGCTCCGCCATAACCGCAGCCAGACATGTATTTTTTGGATAAGAACAACGCATACAAGTGCTGTTATAAGTCAACAAAAAAATGCAGTAGCGCAAGTGCTGTTGACCGGCCATGACACCCAGAATAATGATGATGCATCATGTATATATCCAGAACATCTCGGGTGCAAAACTAAAGGACAAAAACGTCCTAAGGCATGGAGAAATGATGATACAGGGCTGATTGACGGATGCCAATTATAGGGCATCAGGCAAACTGGCTTTCACCGTTGGACTCTTTATTCTTGTTGCTCTCGTTAGTCAACCTTCGAGGCATCACGCTACACCAGAGCGAACATTTACCTTCATTATTCCCACTTATTCGCGCTATGTGTCAAGCCATGCAGAAGTTGGTGGACATATGGTTTGTTATTCTCTGACTATATTTTATCGGAAGCTCTCTGATATTAAAAAAAGGTTAATGTTTTACCTATAATGTCCAATGCAATCAATTGGTATGGATGATATTTAAGCACACACACTGCTGCCCTGTGTTCTTTTGTAAGCTAAGCTAAGCTAAGAGGTATTGTGCTGCATGTAGCATAACTATTTTCTGTCAGGTGTCTACAAGGGGTTGTTGCAAATAATATTAAATTCTGCCATCTGCTATTTTGAAGATCATTACAGCACAGTTGTGTGCTGTACTGTTTCGCGTGGGCGGAGTTACAAAAAGCAGGTGTGCCTTTTCAAATGAACGAGAAAAAAGCGCAACAGTCTCCTTCTATTAATACGTTCCCGCTACACATAGGCTCACAAATGCCCCTCCCCCTCCGCCCTCCTCACCTGTATCCGTGTCTGTTCCATAATGTCACCTGTAAGAGAGGCAAGGGACCGTGTTCATACCACATACCGTCCATAGATACCATACATTATGCAGATGGCGACGTAATTATGAATGCGGACAATTCCTACTTTAGCTCGTTTATTATTTGCGTGAGCTCATGACAAGTGAGGAGAACAACATCTCAAGCGAGGTGTTCATGGTTGGTTAACGTGTCTTGGTGACTTTTACGCAAGTGTAAAGCTGCAGTGACAGAAATTGTGCAAAATAACTTTGGAACATGTGACATATGTGCGCTGTGATGTCTAGAATGTCCAGGGCCAACGGTGCGCAATTATCTGCTTTATATGGTTTAACAAGAAAAGGACCATGGACGAGACACCTGGGCCCACTTTTTGGCGACCTGTCAGCTCAGCCTTCGCTCTAATGCGGTGAGGTCCAAGTGTCTGTGCCAAGGGATCTACGTGATCATCGTTGCTTATTCCAGGAAACTACTGACGTTCTTTCAGCTAGATTGCGTTGCGAGAAGCTAGTGCGGCTGAATAATTAACCGCGTAAGTGTTGCCAAAAAATAGGGCAGTGACATTCGTGCTGGCAATAACCAACATTTGAACAACATGATACATGATACAAGCCGTGGCATCAGCGCTCAGCTCAGGAACATTTCCCATTAAAACAAAAATATGATGCAACTGATAAGGAAGCCTCTCATTGAAATGTTTCTACCGCGAGCATGGTGACATATTTTGACCCCACTTTTGAGCTCATGTCGTGGTGCAAGAAAACGGTCTAGAAATTGGTCATTTCAATAGATAATGCATGAAGACGAAGTGACGTATAAAGAATTGTCCTGTTACATGTTTTAATTTTTTTCTACGTGAATAACTGTGGCGAACCACTCGGTATTTGCTCGTTGCACTGTAATAAGACATGTCTATCTAGATGGCAGCTCTATATGCGTGCTATGCTGGCCAGTACCGTTTGTCTGAATGTGGCGAGAGTAACGACAAGCTGGTAGTAGCAAGCAACCAGCTATATTCGAACATGACACATAACTTTATATACGTGTTTAGTGCCTTATGCAATACAGTAATCAACACAATAATGGATAAGATACAGCAGCGGATTCAAATGAGAATTACTTTTCACATCTGTCACCCATGGTAGGCTGCCGCCTGAGTGATCGGGTTACGGCAATTCTGAGAGGGCTTTACTCCAATTGTTGCATCTGGTAAATAAGATCGCGTATCCACTAAGTAACACGTGGTAGCTCAAAGGTTGCATTCAACGAACGTCAAGATCCGACATTATTCAACTGTATGGAATTGTTTTCATCACCAGAAATCTCGAAATCTGACTGACCAGTGGTTTTTTACATATTATGAACTTCGTCGGAAGGTGATTTGGGTCGTCTAGAAACACGGCACGGGACATATATATCGGATGGTTGTTCTTCCAATGGGTAAATAAAAACATTAGTAGAAGCCCTGGTGTTTGGAATGTCTCGCTGTCCGGCACCAACACGATAAGATCTGGCATTGCAGCTAAACACTTCAATGACAGTTTCAATGGCGGGTGACTTGAAACTATCGCTACTGTAGCGCCCGATGTGATCAATGGCCGTCGCGTGTTACCAAACCCATGTTGGCCATTCTCTGTATCACCATTGTGGTCTGGAAAATGTCGGCAGAAAACAAAGAGGACAAGGGTCGCAATCTTCTCGCGTGGCAAGAGCCTCCATAGCTCAGTTGGCTGCAAAGCAGGTGCCCCCAGGTTTGGTTTATCGCTCATGATCGATAATTGCATCTGAATATCGGGAGCTAACGAATCGGATTGTAAGGAAAAGTTTCCACCATCTGGGTGAATATATGAATGAAAATAAAACACACCTATGCATTGAACAGTGACTCCTGACGGCAGATATATGCAGCGCTACTTGATGGCCGGACAACAGCGCTACCTGGCGGCGGTTACAGCAGCGCCACCTGAGGGCAGATATATACAGCGCTACATGACAACACTATTAACAACGCCCCCCAGCGGCACGTGCAACATCGCCACCGACCAGGAAGGCGATTCCCTCGTAATTGTCTGGAGGGTCATCACTCTCTGTCTTCGATTCACTAGGCTAGGGCTCCATTATATCTCTGTTGTCTCCTACTTCCTCAATGCATTTTCACACTGGCTCGCCAGGGCGGCGCTGCGCAAATTGATAGGAAAATGCATCGCGCATTTCCACAAATTATGTGCCGGGACCCAGCCTAAGCCTAATAATACACCGTATCAGGCGATGAAATTAAAGAGTTCTGTCACAATTATAACTTGTTTGAAAGAACACAAAACATTTTTTGCTGTATTAAATACAAAGAGCTCGTTATTTTTATGTAAAAAATTATAACGTTTCAAGAAATTACAGCTGATTTGACCGTGTTTCAAGAATCTTGAAATTTGCCCCCGGCCGACAGCAGTGGTAACAGCGGAGCTTGCGTAACGCCACCGTGCGGGAAGTTTGGAGGATCGTATCATTTCTCATAAAGCAGCTTTGCAATTCACTTAATTTCTGACCCAATTAGGTTAAAATGTCCATTTCAAAGCTAAGCAGCATATTGCGGCCCACACTTAAGTTTACTAGAGTCGGATAAGAGCCGGCGGCATTTGTTATTTAATCGTAATACAAGTGGGGGCAAACCTAGACCGATATGGCACGTGGTACTTGTCATGAGACATGCCAGACTCCCTGTTAGATATAATATGATACATTTTCGTTCTCGCGGACACGTGGCTGTGGTTAATTAAGACACGTAAATAGGGATGAACTCATCCCGTATTCTGCGACTGGTAACTTCTAAAAAAATTAACCGTTTGCAATCAGGGTGAACTTGACCATATTTAGGCGAGACCATGCATTGGTTCGCGGGCCAGATACTCTGACTGTTCTATTTTATGGCATATAGTTGAGACACGCGAAACTCGTACTTGAACCGTTGTTTTATGCTCGCCATGATGGACGGTAGTCGTTATTGTTTATTCTTAATTATGCAGTAGTAAGCCGTGGACAATCCTAAGGAGCAAAATAAGCAATTATAAAAATGCCAGCAAAAGCCAAGGCTGCCGCCGCGTCTTTCTTGGGGTTTTCTCAAATCAACCAGCATGGACAAAAGCATTAGGAGCATTGTCAGGACGGTTCAAGACAGACACCTCATTGCTGGTTCTTTTACTTTTGTTACGAGTTGAAACGAAAAGAGCGGTTGACTATCCATTAATAATTTACATCCACGACGCCTCCATCTATAACGGTCGAGACAGTAAACCACGTGCGGTTGGCAGCAGCCTTCGTGGTCCCTCGTATATCTACCGACTGGTCTGGGTTTCGTCAGTACCCTTGTCCGTGAGTGTGATATTCCGTTCTTGGACTGCTTGGCGACCGCGATTGCGATTGGGAGGCCGATAAGTTAAATCTTTCGATCTAAATCCCAATCGGATTTATATGTATCTCACGCTACGAACAGGTGATACAGCCCGGTACTGTTGTGTCGTCATGAATATGTTTTTGGGTAATATTCCTGTAACATTAGCGGAATATCCGGAGAATATTCGGAGAATATAATTTTGTCACCTGGGTAAACAATGACAGGTTCAATGGCGGGTGACCCAAAACTATCGCTACCGTAGCGCCAGCTGTGATCAGTGGGCGTCGCGTGTTAACAAACCAATGTTGGCCATTCTCTGTATCACAGAGACCATTGTGGTCTGGAAAATGTCGGCAGTAAACAAAGAGGACAAGAGTCTCAATCTTCTCCTCGCGTGCCAAGAGCTTCCATAGCTCAGTTGGCAATCTGCAAAGCAGGTGCCCCCTGGTTTGGTTTATCGCTTATTTTCGATAATGGCATCTCAAAATCGGGAGCTAACGTATTGAATTGTAAGGAAATGTTTCCACCATCTGGGTGCATATGTGAATGGAAATAAGACACACCTATGCATTCAACCGCGCCACCTGAGGACAGATATATACAGCGCTACATGACAACACTGCTAACAACGCCCCCTAGCGGCACGGGCAACATCGCCACCTGACGACCGGGAAGGCGATTCCCCCGTCCTTTTCATTAGGGTCATCAATCTCTGCCTTCGATTCACTAGGCTAGGGCTCCATTATATCTCTGTTGTCCGCTACTTCCTTAATGCATTTCCACACTGGCTCGCCAGGGCGGCGCTGCGCAAATTGATAGGAAAAAAGCGTCGCGCATTTCTACAAATTAGTGCCGGGACCGAGCCTAAGCCTAAATACACACCGTATCAGATGATAAAAAGAAAGAGTTCAGTCAACTTGTTTGAAAGGGTATAAGATGTCTATTTTTTTCCATTTAATGGGATATAGTTGAGACACGCGCACCTCACACTTCAACCGGCGTTCTATGCTCGCCATGATGGACGGTAGTCGTTTTTGTTTTTTTCCTAAGTAAGCAGTAGTAAGCCGTGGACAACCCTAAGTAGCAAAATAAGCAATTATAGAAATGCCAGCATGAGTCAAGGCTAGCGCTGCGTCTTTCTTGGGGTTTTCTCAAATCCACCGGCATGGGCAACAACATTAGGAGCACTGTCAGAGCGGTGCATGACAGACACCTCATTGCTGGTTCTTTTACTTTTGCTATGAGTTGAGACGGGAAGAGTGGTTGACTACCCATTAATAATTCACAGCAAAGGTGCCTTCCTCCATAACGGTCGAGACATTGTAACATGTACGGTTGGCAGCAGTCTTCTTAGTCCCTCGTATATCTACTGACCGGTCTGGGTTTCGTCAGTACCCTTGTCCTAGCGTGTGGTATTCCGCTCTTAGACTGCTTGGCGACCGCGGTTGCGACAGCGGTTGCGACAGCGGGGCCGATACGTTAAATCATTCGATCTAAATCCCAGTCGGATTTATATATCTCACACTACGAACAGGTGATACAACCCGCACCTCGTCCTCTCTATTGCAATGGAATAACACAAAGAGTGAGTGGTCAGATAGAGCAACTTTATTGCCGACCAGTGGTCGCAAAAAGGCATAACCACTGATAAACATGTAGTGAAAAAACGTCACCATTGACAAATGTTGCTTTCATACTAAACAGGGAAGGTCAGGGCATACGCCACATACGCCATATACAAATACTGGCATACTAATTGCAATATAGCTATATGGCATCTTATTTGCGATACTTGGCTCGTAACTGTGGGTCATCACATTCATCCTGTAGGCTTTAAGCCTAATAACCTATTTCAGTAGATATGGCTTGATGACATAATAATTATTATTTTTGATACATAAATGGCTCGTGGGAATTGTCAATGTAAACATCGTTGCAAGTATGTGATATGCATTAATTTTTGACGTGAAATTGCCTTGCAATAAATAATTATTTAAAAAAAAAACGAAAAATAAATTACGTTACTTGAATCATTCGTGTTGATCATCTTGCAGATGTGATCCTTGACGATTCGCATGCATCAACGTTTAAATAGAAGAAGTCCATATGTTGGTTCAATATAAGCAAAGTGAATTCGAAATGAGGTCATTCCTAACCGCAGCGACAACACGACACTTTTATGTCTTCACGTAATAGCGGCAGCCGTATTGGATGATGTGCTCGGAGAAGATCTCCCTAGACAAGTTCCTCCCAGACATGCATTACCGTCCGTGCCATACACCTGGGCATGCATCTACTCTAAATTAGCTCTAGGACAGAGAAGAAGACCCATCCGCACTACGCCATCCCTCAACACAGCCTTAGATATGTACACTGCTCCAAGGCAAAATCAATATGCGTGTAGCTTGATACATGTGGACGCTAACGACGGTCAATATGACGCTACTGGGCAGATCGGGTGTATGATGCATAACATGAGGGCACGAATGAAAAATCGATCTACGTGACAACTCTGTCCGAGACAAACACAAGGTCATCTGGTCCTGTGGTATCTATTCGACAGCACACCAGACCCTTTCACCTTGTCCATTTGCATTATCCTCTGAAGTAATTTAGCTTCTGGCCACTGTCCACAAACGTGGCATGCCGCACCAAACAACCACTGTTATGACGTTACACTTTCTCGGGCAGTATGTGAGACAATATGGCTGTGTGGTTAATATATATAATTAGAAACAAAAGAATATACAGATCACGCGCCTGATGAGTCGAAACACCTATATTGATCTATATCTCGGGTTACCGAATCGAGTAGTTGACATTTTAAGTCCTGGTGAAGCTTATATTATACGGAAGTTTTGTCGATTACGTTGATGGACTGATCTACCCTATCACCCATACATACGTTTCATGCCAGGTGTCACTTGAATAAATTATTCCACTACTACTACACCACACGATACACCTTCGCCATGATGGCGGATTTAATTGGCCGGGCGAGAAATGCGATATCCGGGTTTGGATTGTTTTCCTATATTGCCCTAGATTAAATTTAAGATTAAACGAAGCTGCATTTCGGTAGCATGCTTCCTATCTCTATTATGACTGCTGCAAAAGTTAAGCAGGTCATGGAATCAGACATAGGCCTTATTCCCAATGCTGAGGTTTATCACATAACATCGATTTATGACACCACTTGGCACCGTAATCGCTGCCACAGTAGAGCATTTCCCATGAGCACCTCCCCCCCCCCCCCCCCCTATGCAGAGATGAACACCACCACTAATCCCCAAAGACCGCCTTTCAATGCAAGCTCCCCATGCAATGCTCAGCTCAGGGCGGTCGGTCGAGATGATAGGGATCGTCACTCACTGGTGTGGCTTTGTGCTCTTGATTACCTTTATGCGCAAGTGGGGTGAACTGGGCCAAAGAACCCGCGGGACAAAGCGATGAAAGGTCGCAAACAAAACATTCATCGTTGCAAAAGTCGCGCACTTTGCAAAAACTACTTGTGCCCATGATTCCTATATTTTTCGTTACACCTGACCTATGAACGCCCCGGTTGGCCTTTCGTGAGTATCGTTTGATGTGCCTTCACCCGGCATACAACTAACGCTCCCAGACGATGTCAGCAAAGACTTTTCATAACATACGATAAAACCAGATTGAATCAAGGGGGCAGTGGTACTCTTTAATAATACGTTTAAGCATTAGTTTTCACGATAATGTCCGCGGAGTTTTGATCACCATGTATTACGCTGGGTGTGCGCCTTGATTTACATCACAGTTGCATTTCCTACTTCACCTTTCTGTCAGTAAGAGGGTCCCCGTCAGAAGTATATAGTTATTTCCACTTGTGTGTTCCATGCTCTCATAGCCCTGTATTCTGTTACCGTCACTCTCGGTCTCTGGTGGCAGCTGTGTCTAATGTTTCATCAAGTTTCTTTTTGCTTCTTGATCAGACTTGACTCTGGATTTATTTTTAAATGTCCACCTATTCGCAGTCCCTAATGACGTTCTCGTCCATTACAGCCACTTCCTCAGATATTAACACAACCCTCCCGTCTACTTTGATTTTGACGAACCTTCTGGTAGAGATGAAGGCAAAATGATCAACTTCTCCCTGGCGTAATTTTATCCCGAGACAAAACGTTGACAGGAGTTAAAAGGAGATTTTTCCTTGACTAAGGCATTGATTAGCTGGATCACCATTCTGTGACACACCATTAAGGACGGCGATGACACGTATCTCCAGTCGCCTGTTCGTTTATGTTTTGCTCGTTTGTGCCTAGCCACAGCGCGCTCATGGTGTCTTTGTTGCATGAAAATAGCGAGTCGTGAAAAAATAGAGCCAGCCCGACTCGCTTTTTTCACGCAGTTTCTTTTCGGACTCGGCTTTTTAACGGCGACAAACGGTTGGGTAAACCATGCCGCCGACAAACACTGTCCTAGTGCAGTTGCAACGAAATTTGTCTAAAGTACAAACCTTAGCTGGGCGAATATGGAAATGTCCAACTTTGACTAGGGCACAGGAGTCTTAGTGGGGTGGGGATGGATGGGGGAGAGCGGTAGTAACCATAGTTATGTGTCCCTTTTTCTGACAGGTTCTGCCCCCCCCCCACCCCGGCCACCCGCCAACGAGTCTACTTTGCTTAGTGGCACAGCTAGGAAGCTAAGTCGGTTGGGGAGCTGATCTGTCCCTTTATCAAATAGTTGTGTACCCCCGCCCGCCCGCGCTCACCTCCACCCCCGCCATCGACCCTCTTAGCCTGAGCATAGCTTGCGAAGCGAGCGAGTGTACATGGTGCGAGAAGCGTGCATTTAGGCAGTGGCAGAGGCGTGACAGAGGCGACAGAAAGCCTGAGACTTGTCAATCCATCGCTGTGCTCTATTTCTCCACGCACTTCCCCCTACACAGTGTAGTGGTCTCGCCCAGGACTTTCACGCTCACTCGTCGTGGAAAAGGCGAGTTCAACTCCCTCTCTACAGTGCAGGGGTCTCGCATATTTCACGGCTTGCTTGCTGTGAAAAGCCCGGGACACCCTACCCAATGACTGTGCTCTATTTTTCCACACTCGCCCCCCGTTGTAAATGCGAGTCCGTCCTTTCTCTATACCACATAGTGCAGCGGTCTCGCTTATTTCACGGCTTGTCTGCCGTGAAACCCCCGGGACACCCTACCTAATGACTGTGATCTATTTCTCCACGCTCCCCCCCGTTGTAAATGCGAGTCCGTGCTCTCTCTATACCACATAGTGCAGCGGTCTCGCATATTTCACGGCTTGCTTGCCGTGAAGACCCCGGGACACTTCATCGCATGGCTGTGACCTATTTCTCCACGCCCGGTCTCCGTGGAGAATTAGGTTCTGTATACTACATGTTGCATTGGTCTCGTATATTTCACGGCTTGCTTGCGTTAAAAGCCCGGGACATCTCATCGCATGGCTGTGCCCTATTTCTCCACGCACGTTCACCGTGGAGAATTAGGTTCTCTATACTACATAATGCATTGGTCTCGCATATTTCACGGCTTGCTTGCGTGAAAAGCCCGGGACATCTCATCGCATGGCTGTGCCCTATTTCTCCACGCACGTTCACCGTGGAGAATTAGGTTCTGTATACTACATGTTGCATTGGTCTCGTATATTTCATGGCTTGCTTGCGTTGAAAGCCCGGGACATCTCATCGCATGGCTGTGCCCTATTTCTCCACGCACGTTCACCGTGGAGAATTAGGTTCTGTATACTACATGTTGCGTTGGTCTCGCATATTTCACGGCTTGCTTGCGTTAAAAGCCCGGGACATCTCATCGCATGGCTGTGCCCTATTTCTCCACGCCCGGTCACCGTGGAGAATTAGGTTCTCTATACTACATAATGCATTGGTCTCGCATATTTCACGGCTTGCTTGCGTGAAAAGCCCGGGACATCTCATCGCATGGCTGTGCCCTATTTCTCCACGCACGTTCACCGTGGAGAATTAGGTTCTGTATTCTACATGTTGCATTGGTCTCGCATATTTCACGGCTTGCTTGCGTTAAAAGCCCGGTGTAACATGACCAGCTGTCCCCCCATGACAGCGTGTCCCCCCTGCAGTTCGGGTATACGCGCGGAGGAGGTCACTAGTTATGAGAGGGACACACTGTCATGGGCTGAATATACCTTGAGCGGACATGGGGGTAGGGGTGGAGGTGGGCATGTTGTCATGGGTTGAATATAGCTATGACCAGAGCCTTTAGCCTAGCATGAGATCACCCATTTACGTGGGTTAAGGGACATAGGGAGGGGGGGGCATGCTGTTACGGGTTAAAATACAGCCATGACCAGGTGTCCCCTTAGTTTAGCATTGGATCACTGATCCAGGTGGGTTAAGGGATAGAGAGAGGGGCGGACATGTTGTCATGGGTTAATTATAGCTACGACCAGATGTCCCCTTAGCTTAGCACGGGCTTACCGATATATGTGGGTTAAGGGACATGGGGAGGGGGGGGAGGACATCCTGTCACGGGTTAATATACAGCCATGACCAAATGTCCCCTTAGTTTAGCATTGTACCACACATCCAGGTGGATTCAGGGAACCCGGAAGGGGGGGGGGGGGGACGTGTCGTCATGGGTTGATTATAGCGATGACCACATGTCCCCTTATTCTAGCACGAAATTACCCATCTAAGTGGGTTAAGGGATATGGGCAGGGGGGGGGGACATGCTGTCACGGTGTAACATGACCAGGCGTCCCCCCATGACAGCGTTTCCCCCCTGCAATTTTAATATATGCGCGCATATTAAAGCACTAGTTATGGGGGGACACATTGTCATGGGTTGAATGTATCTTAAGATACATTGGGAGGCGGGTGGGGGGGGGGGACATAATGTCACGGGTTAAAATACAGTCATGACCAGGTGTCCCCTTAATTTAGCATTGGATCACTGATCCAGGTGGCTTAATGGACGTAGAGAGGGTGGGGGGGGGATATGCTGTCATGGGTTAATAATAGCTATGACCAGATGCCCCCTGAGCTTGGCACGGAATTACCGATTTATGTGGGTTAAGGGACATGGGGAGGGGGGGGGGACATCCTGTCACGGGTTAATATACAGCTATGACCAAATGTCCCCTTAGTTTAGCATAGGACCACACATCCAGGTGGGTTAAAGGACATCGGGAAGGAGGGGAACGTGTTGTCATGGGTTGAATATAGCTATGACAAGATGTCCCCTTATTCTAGCACGAGATTGCGGTTCTATATGGGTTAAGGGACATCGGCTGGGGGAGGGGGACATGCTGTCACGGTGTAACATGACCAGCCGTCCCCCCATGACAGCGTGTCCCCCCTGCAATTCTAATGTATACGTGCAAATGAGGACACAAGTTATGGGGGGACATGTTGCCATGGGGGGACGCCTGGTCATGTTACACCGTGACAGCATGTCCCCCCCCTGCCCATATCCCTTAACCCACTTAGATGGGTAATTTCGTGCTAGAATAAGGGGACATGTGGTCATCGCTATAATCAACCCATGACGACACGTCCCCCCCCCATTCCTGGGTACCTGAACCCACCTGAATGTGTGGTTCAATGCTAAACTAAGGGGATCTTTGGTCATGGCTGTATTTTAACCCGTGACAGCATGCCCCCCCCCCCCTCCCTATGTCCCTTAACCCACGTAAATGGGTGATCTCATGCTAGGCTAAAGGCTCTGGTCATAGCTATATTCAACCCATGACAACAAAGGTATATTCAGCCCATGACAATGTGTCCCTCTCATAACTAGTGACCTCCTCCGCGCGTATACCCGAACTGCAGGGGGGACACGCTGTCATGGGGGGACAGATGGTCATGTTACACCGGGCTTTTAACGCAAGCAAGCCGTGAAATATGCGAGACCAATGCTACATGTAGTATACAGAACCTAATTCTCCACGGTGAACGAGCGTGGAGAAATAGGGCACAGCCATGCGATGAGATGTCCCGGGCTTTTCACGCAAGCAAGCCGTGAAATATGCGAGACCAATGCAACATGTAGTATAGAGAACCTAATTCTCCACGGTGAACGTGCGTGGAGAAATAGGGCACAGCCATGCGATGAGATGTCCCGGGCTTTTCACGCAAGCAAGCCGTGAAATATGCGAGACCAATGCAACATGTAGTATAGAGAACCTAATTCTCCACGGTTAACGTGCGTGGAGAAATAGGGCACAGCCAAATATGCGAGACCACTGCACTGTGTGTTACAGAGATAGCACGGACTCGCATTTACAACGGGGGGCCGAGCGTGGAGAAATAGAGCACAGTCATTGGGTAGGGTGTCCCGGCCTTTTCACGACAAGCAACCCGTGAAATAAGCGAGACCGCTGCACTATGTGGTATAGAGAGAGCACGGACTCGCCTTTACAACGGGGGGCGAGCGTGGAGAAATAGAGCACATGCAGTCAGTGGGTATAGGGTGTCTCGGACTTTTCACGGCAAGCAAGCCGTAAAATATGCGAGACCATTTCACTGTGTACTGAGAGGGAGCAGGACTCGCCTTCTCCACGGGGAGCGAGCGTGAAAAAATAAAGCACAGCCATGGGCTCTACCGATCCATGTGGGTTAAGGGACCTGGGGGATGGGGCCGGAGGGGGGGGGGGGAGGATCAAGATAGCCATGACCAAATTTCCCCCGTTGCTTAGCATGAGAGACAGCTATCCCTATGCGTGAGCGACAGGATCATCGCCATATTCAGTCTATGACAATCTGCCCCCCCCCCCCCATCCCCATGTCCCTAAACCTACGTGGATATCATGTACACCCATGCCAAGCCGCAATGATCTCTTTCAGATTCTTTGTTCTCCGAGCCAAATTTGTACTATTCACAGGCGATAATATGGACTTTTGAGGCATTGTGGGCGATAAAAGATGCAGCTTCTGATTTTTGCGTGAGAAACTCGGGTTTTTCACGTTAAGAACTCGGGACTTTCACAAGCGGTAGCGTTGTAATCCCGGTATTTTCACGAGGAGTATCGTGAAAATACCGGGACTTTCACACGCTCTCTGTCTCTACGTTTTCACGCGACCCTCGCGTGAAAAAATGAAGTCCGTGGAAACAGCGAGACGGCACTCAGAACTCGCTTTTTTCACGTGAAGAACTCGGGTTCTCCACGGACTCGCGTTTTTAACGCAGTAAATTTGGGTGGTCTCGCACTTTTCACGTGAAAGTCCCGGGCTTTTCACGGACTCGCGATTTTCATGCAACAGCCCCACCCCCCTCCCAGCCGAACCCCGGCCTCTGTGTGGATGCCTGCCGGAAGACGGACTCCAAGTTGGACACTATACGGTGCTTTCTCTGCCGGGTGTGGTTTTACCAGCTGTGCGTCGCGGCCACGGAGGCAGAGGCGGCGGGCCTGTGGACTTGCCCCACATGTCGGACGGTACCCAGTGCTGTCATGAGCCTCCACGCCATGGTGACAACACTGACGACCACCCTGACGGCAGTCAACAAGCGACTGACCAGACTAGAGGACCGAAACAGCGGCTTGCAGAAGGACGTAAAGGACAAGACCGACCGCTGCGACAAGCTGACGAAGGAGGTTTCAGACGTGAGACGGGAAAACGCCAAGCTGACTGCCAACATCCAGAAGACGACATGGACAACACTACGGGCCGGACAGCCAGACAAGACGCTCCTCATCGGGACAAGCCTCATCAGAGACGTTGACGAGAGGAAGCTGAAGGACACGAGCGTCAACAGTGTCTCTGGAGCGACACTTCCGACCCTGACGGACCGACTGAAGGCCATCCTCAAGACGTTCAAGCGCATTGTCATCGTGGGAGGGGGCAACGACTGCTCCAATCGCGGCGCTTCCCTGGACACCATCGTGGAGCGCTTCAGTAAGCTCATCCGGGCTGCCAAAGACAAAGCTGCCTCCGTGATGGTGTCTGCCATCTGTCCACGACTTGGCACGGACATGAGGGAACGCATCGACATGGTTAACTCCGGCCTGCAAGGACTATGCGACGACATGGGATGCGACTTTACCGACAACTCCCCCCCGTTTAGGCTTAATGACGGATCCTTCAACGACGGATACATGACGAATGACGCGACACATCTGACGTGCAAGGGCCAGAACAGACTCTGCCAACTGCTCAAGTTGACACCAACGGACGATGCGGACAAGGACAAAGACGTCTGTACCCGACCCCGTAAGACCCCCAAGGACCACGGCGGACGTGGACGCAGCCTGACGGATCAGGACGGACCGGCGACGGGACCAGGACGACGACATAACGCGACAGTAGACAGGAGACCTGCGTATCGCATCGCCGACCGCGGAGAACGGGACCGTGACGGAGACGACTGGACCCAGGTTCAGCGACGGCACCGTGACGGAGGCGAGTGGACGCGGGGACAGCGACGGCACTGTGACGGAGGCGAGAGAACGCAGGTAGAGGGACGGCACCGTGACGGAGGCGAGTGGACGCGGGGACAGCGACGGCACTGTGACAAAGGCGGGTGGACGCAGGTAGAGGGACGGCACCGTGACGGAGGCGAGTGGACACATGTAGAGCGACGGCACCGAGCCCGACGAGAGGCGACAGACAGATCCCGCGCGACAGAGAAGACGAACGACCAGCCTAGGTGTTACTACTGCGCGGAGGAAGGACATGTGACCGACAACTGCCGACATGGACACTACGTCACTTGTTACACTTGTGGTCGCTCGGGCCACAAGGCCAAGTTTTGTAAATAGGTATTCGGCAATGGAGGAAGGGCCGATATGTTAAGTGATGGCTCCACTGACGATTTAATATTATGTAGCAAGTCTGATTTACATTTTATGAATGAGGGGAGCTGTCAATGTGATTTTACTGGGCAACTAGGCAGTAAAGCCCATATTTTAAGCGATCTAACCGACACAGATGTTGTAATGAGGAGCTTTGCTTTATGGAAGATGACATGTCACGTGATGTTTTAACGATACCATGCAAGGTAAAAGAGTCAAAAGATATTTTAAGCCGTGCTGCAGATAGTGTAAGATACCGGCCTGATCAGCCTTTTATGATGAATGAGGATCATACATGTGCCCCTACCGACATAATAGCTACACCCAAGAATAATGAGGTAAGGTACGACCCCACATCTGTCCAGGACTGCCGCAATCATGAAAAGGTAAGCGAACGACAGGAGAATTTAGTGGCAGCGATCGAAGCCAACGAAGATGAAGAGTTATTTGGGCTCGCGCCATTTCATCAGAGAAATGTAAAAAATCTCAAGATAGCCCACATTAACATAAACAGCGTACGACATAAGTTTGGACCGCTTAGCCAAGCACTGGGAAAAGGCGCATTAGATGTCTTGTTCATTCAAGAGACTAAGTTAGACGATAGCTTTCCGGCAGGCCAATTTACTTTAAATGGGTACAAGGTCCACCGAAATGATAATACAGACAGCTCTGGAGGCATAATGGTGCAGGTAAGAGACGATATACCACACCGGCGGCGCAAGGATATAGAAATTAATGAAGACGAGAAGGGGCGTATTGAATCCCTGGCAATAGAAGTGACGCTGAATGCTGAAAAGTGGCTCTTTCTCAGTGTATACAAGCAGCCGAAGGTTAAAAACGCATTACTTGTGACAAAGATCGATAGCCTTCTGAATGCAATCGCTGCTGAACAGGTTAACCTTGTACTGTTGGGAGATTTAAATGTAAACATGTTAAACCATAAAAATTGTCTGAATGACGTATTAGAGGTCTATGGTACTAAAAATATCGTTAAGTCACCAACTTGTTTCAAAGGTAAAATACCGACCTTAATTGATGTTGTGATTACAAATGTGTCGAAGCGCTTACGAGATGTATCATGTATAGATACGGGCCTCAGCGATTTTCACCATATGGTTTGCGTAGCAACGAAAATAGAAGTTCCCATTAGGCAGCAGAAACGTGTCTATTATCGAAGCTTTAAACATTTTGATGAGATTAAATACAAAGACGATCTAGCATCGGTACCTTTTCATGTAGGTGAAGTCTTTGAAGATGTTGATGATTCATATTGGTTTTGTAGCACATTGATCAAAGAGGTCGTTGATAGACATGCACCAACCAAGCAACGGGTAGTTAAGAATAACTGTGTGCCCTATATGAATAGCCATCTTCGCAAAGCCATAAATGTAAAAAATATGCTGAGACGGAAGTACGAGCAATTGAGTAGCCAAGAGAATTGGGAAAAATACAGAAAGCAAAGGAATCTCATAGGACGTCTTCGGAAAGTAAGCATGCAAAAGTACATAAAGGGGAAATGTAGCGAAGCTACGACTAACGGGAAGGAATTCTGGAAAGTTGTAAAACCACTGATATCAAGAAAAAACGCAAGCAGCGGAAACGTGTTACTGAAAGAGCGAGACGAAATAATATCAGATCCATCAAAGGTAAGTGACATATTTAATCAATATTTCATAGACGTTGCCAAAGACATAGGCCAACTAGATGACATACCAGATGATCAACCAATAGACGAAACCCTTCTTTATCACAAAGATCATAAATCCGTTATGGCTATAAAGGAAGGTAACCAAGGTATAACGGAAACTTTTAACTTTCGGGCAGTAAGTAGCCACGAAATATACAATGCACTTAAAGGCATTGACGTGTCGAAGGCTAGTGGCTACGACAAGATACCTCCGAAGCTTATCAAGCTGGGAGCTGCCTGTGTGAGCCATTAAGGTATGTGTTAAATATGACGTAATTAATTATTAATAATATTAAGTATTAATTGTAATACGTTTCCAAAAGAACTAAAATACGCTGAAGTCACACCAATTTTCAAGAAGAAGGACAACTTAAATAAGGAAAACTACAGACCAGTAAGTGTTTTTCCCTGTATCTCCAAGATATATGAAAAAATATTGTGTGACCAGCTTATGTCCTTTATGGAACCCAGGTTATCACCCAGACTATCTGGGTTTAGAAAGGGACACAGTTGTCAAAGCCTACTGATGCGCTTAGTTGAAGACTCCAAAAATGCATTAGATAATAATCAAGTTATGGGAGCTATACTAATGGATCTCTCAAAAGCATTCGATTGTCTTCCACACAGATTATTGATTACCAAGATGAACGCTTATGGCATAAGTAAACAATCATGTACGCTAGTTGCAAGCTATCTTACGAACCGCGAACAGAGGGTAAAACTAGGACATAATCGGAGCGAGTGGCTTACCCTCAAGAAAGGAGCACCACAGGGATCTGTTTTTGGTCCACATCTGTATAATGTATTTACGAATGACCTGCTTGTATCCACCGCACGGGGAACCGATAAGTATAATTATGCTGATGATAATACTGTGGCGGCTCAAGGTAAGGAGTTTAAGAAGGTTAAAGTAACTCTAGAGAAGGCGTTATCGGAGATAACAACGTGGTTCGTCGACAATTACATGAAAGCGAACCCAAGTAAGTACCAGGCAATCGTGTTTGAAAAGAGAAACGAATTAAGTCAGCACAGATCGTTTTCGATTTCTGGAACAGAACTGGCAGCACAACAGGAAGTAACACTACTAGGTATTCAACTGGACGCTAGGTTAACTTTCGGCAACCATATATCAAGTTTATGCAAGAAGGCTGGAAAAAGTCTCAATGTTTTAGCTAGAGTTTCTAAATTAATGGATGTTGATAGCAAACTTACGTTATTTCATGCTTTTATTCTTTCACATTTTAATTATTGTCCCGTTGTATGGCATTTTTGTGATATGAAAAATATGCGTAAGATTGAAAAGATACAGGAGCGGGCATTGAGGTATGTGTTTAATGACTTTAGATCAGAATACGCAGAGTTGAGGAAGAGAGCGGGTAGACCATTGCTATATGTTGAACGATTGCGCTGCATATCATTAGAAGTTTACAAGAGTATCAACAAGATTGGGCCTAGTTATCTTCATAACATGTATAACGTGAAGGAAAACAATTACATTTTAAAAAATGGGCCAAATATATGTATGCCACGCGTTAAGACAACAGCTTATGGCCATAATTCATTGAAGTATCAAGGTAGCAAGCTATGGAACATGCTCAACAAGGAAACGAAGTTAGCCAAATCTGCCAAGGAATTTAAAACAACGCTGTCAACCTCGGATGTGTTCTTGTGTCACTGTAATTCGTGCACATTATGTAACATAGCTAATGGGTAAGGTGTTATGAGATGCAAAGGTTGTTATATTGTCATTGTCATATGTATATATATCTCATCCGCTCATGTCATTTTATCATTGTCGGTCAATAGCACGTGTGCTAATGTTTATTGTTGACTTTTACATACCGACGTTAAATAAAACTTTATCTTATCTTATCTTATCTTAACGGTAAGCGTATTTCTTCACACAAACTACTCCAGCGTCGATCTAAGCGGAGGGGAATTAGCTCACATGGTAGAGCGCTCGCTTAGCATGTGAGAGGTACCGGGATCGATACCCGGATTCTCCAGATATGTTTTTTTCTCTTTTTCTCTACATTTCACTCTCAACTATGTTGTATCGTTATGATATACATGACTGATTGCGTTGCATTACGTAGCAGGCCTTTTACTTTCAAGCCAATGACAACGGTAAGCGTATTTCTTCACACAAACTACTCCAGCGTCGATCTTAGCGGAGGGGAATTAGCTCACATGGTAGAGCGCTCGCTTAGCATGTGAGAGGTACCGGGATCGATACCCGGATTCTCCACATATTTTTTTCTCTTTTTCTCTACATTTCACTCTCAACTATGTTGTATCGTTATGCTATACATGACTGATTGCGTTGCATTACGCATACTGCTGTCAAATTTGGCATACAAAGCACCATAAGTAGCAAATATCTATACATGACGGAGAATGTTGAATGCTCACCAAGCACCAATGTCTTATTTTTCAAGATGGTTACCGCCAATTTAAGGGAACGTACCTAAATATACTATCGCTTCATGTAACTATATTGGCGTCAATATTCGGCCGTGTTACTGAGAGGCACGTACGGCCGAGAAAAATAAAAAATCCTATTCCATGTACTTACAAGCCATTGACAATGATACGCGTGTTTAGTGGCAAGAGCTATGTCTAACTTCGCGGAGGGGAATTAGCTCACATGGTAGAGCGCTCGCTTAGCATGTGAGAGGTACCGGGATCGATACCCGGATTCTCCACATATTTTTTTCTCTTTTTCTCTACATTTCACTCTCAACTATGTTGTATCGTTATGATATGCATGACTGATTGCGTTGTATTTCTTTGCAAGCCTTTTACTTTCAAACCAATGAGAACGGTAAGCGTATTTCTTCACACAAACTACTCCAGCGTCGATCTTAGCGGAGGGGGATTAGCTCACATGGGAGAGCGCTCGCTTAGCATGTGAGAGGTACCGGGATCGATACCCGGATTCTCCACATATTTGTTTCTCTTTTGCTCTACATTTCACTCTCAACTATGTTGCATCGTTATGATATACATGGCTGATTGCGTTGCATTACATATACTGCTGTCAAATTTGGCACACAAAGCATCTATAAGTAGCATATATCTGTACATGACGGAGAATGTTGAATGCTCACGAAGCACCAATGTCTTGTTTTTCAAGATGGTTACCGCCAATATAAGGGATCGTACCTAAATATACTATCGCTTCATGTAACTATATTGGCGTCAATATTCGGCCGTGCTAGTGAGAGGCACGTACGGCCGAGAAAAAGTCAAAATCCTATTCCATGTACTTACAAGCCATTGACATTGATACGCGTGTTTCAGAGCAAAAGCCGGTCGACAGTCTAACTTCGCGGAGGGGGATTAGCTCACATGGTAGAGCGCTCGCTTAGCATGTGAGAGGTACCGGGATCGATACCCGGATTCTCCAGATATGTTTTCCTCTTTTTCTCTTCATTTCAATCTCAACTATGTTGTATCGTTATGATATGCATGACTGATTGCGTTGTATTACGTTGCAAGCCTTTTACTTTCAAGCCAATGACAACGGTAAGCGTGTTTCTTCACACAAACTGTGTGTCGATCTTAGCGGAGGGGAATTAGCTCACATGGTAGAGCGCTCGCTTAGCATGTGAGAGGTACCGGGATCGATACCCGGATTCTCCACATATTTTTTTGCTCTTTTTCTCTACATTTCACTCTCAACTATGTTGTATCGTTATGATATGCATGACTGATTGCGTTGCATTACGTAGCAGGCCTTTTACTTTCAAGCCAATGACAACGGTAAGCGTATTTCTTCACACAAACTGCTCCAGCGTCGATCTTAGCGGAGGGGAATTAGCTCACATGGTGGGGCGCTCGCTTAGCATGTGAGAGGTACCGGGAGCGATACACGGATTCTCCACATATTTTTTTCTCTACATTTCACTCTCAACTATGTTGCATCGTTATGATATACATGGCTGATTGCGTTGCATTACATATACTGCTGTCAAATTTGGCACACAAAGCATCTATAAGTAGCATATATCTAAACATGACGGAGAATGTTGAATGCTCACCAAGCACCAATGTCTTATTTTTCAAGATGGTTACCGCCAATATAAGGGAACGTACCTAAATATACTATTGCTTCATGTAACTATATTGGCGTCAATATTCGGCCGTGTTACTGAGAGGCACGTACGGCCGAGAAAAAGTCAAAATCCTATTCCATGTACTTACAAGCCATTGACAATGATACGCGTGTTTCATAGCAAAAGCTGGTCGACAGTCTAACTTCGCGGAGCGGGATTAGCTCACATGGTAGAGCGCTCGCTTAGCACGTGAGAGGTACCGGGATCGATACCCGGATTCTCCACATATTTGTTACTCTTTTTCTCTACATTTCACTCTCAACTATGTTGCATCGTTATGATATACATGGCTGATTGCGTTGCATTACATATACTGCTGTCAAATTTGGCACACAAAGCATCTATAAGTAGTATATATCTGTACATGACGGAGAATGTTGAAAGCTCACGAAGCACCAATGTCTTGTTTTTCAAGATGGTTACCGCCAATTGAAGGGATCGTACCTAAATATACTATCGCTTCATGTAACTATATTGGCGTCAATATTCGGCCGTGCTACTGAGAGGCAGGTACGGCCGAGAAAAAGTCAAAATCCTATTCCATGTACTTACAAGCCATTGACAATGATACGCGTGTTTCAGAGCAAAAGCCGGTCGACAGTCTAACTTCGCGGAGGGGGATTAGCTCACATGGTAGAGCGCTCGCTTAGCATGTGAGAGGTACCGGGATCGATACCCGGATTCTCCACATATATTTTCCTCTTTTTCTCTTCATTTCAATCTCAACTATGTTGTATCGTTATGATATGCATGACTGATTGCGTTGTATTACGTTGCAAGCCTTTTACTTTCAAGCCAATGACAACGGTAAGCGTGTTTCTTCACACAAACTGTGTGTCGATCTTAGCGGAGGGGAATTAGATCACATGGTAGTGCGCTCGCTTAGCATGTGCGAGGTACCGGGATCGATACCCGGATTCTCCACATATTTTTTTCTCTTTTCTCTACATTTCACTATCAACTATGTTGTATCGTTATGATATACATGGCTGATTGCGTTGCATTACATATACTGCTGTCAAATTTGGCACACAAAGCATCCATAAGTAGCATATATCTATACATGACAGAGAATGTTGAATGCTCACCAAGCATCAATGTCTTTTTTTTCCAGATGGTTACCGCCAATATAAGGGAACGTACCTAAATATACTATCGCTTCATGTAACTATATTGGCGTCAATATTTGGCCGTGTTACTGAGAGGCACGTATGGCCGAGAAAAAGTCAAAATCCTATTCCATGTACTTACAAGCCATTGACAATGATACGCGTGTTTCATAGCAAAAGCTGGTCGACAGTCTAACTTCGCGGAGGGGGATTAGCTCACATGGTAGAGCGCTCGCTTAGCATGTAAGAGGTACCGGGATCGATACTTGGATTCTCCACATATATTTTCCTCTTTTTCTCTTTATTTCAATCTCAACTATGTTGTATCGTTATGATATGCATGACTGATTGCGTTGCATTACGTAGCAGGCCTTTTACTTTCAAGCCAATGACAACGGTAAGCGTGTTTCTTCACACAAACTACTCCAGCGTCGATCTTAGGGGAGGGGAATTAGCTCACATGGTAGAGCGCTCGCTTAGCATGTGAGAGGTACCGGGATCGATACCCGGATTCTCCACATATTTTTTTCTCTTTTTCTCTACATTTCACTCTCAACTATGTTGGATGGTTATGATATGCATGACTGATTCCGTTGCATTACGTAGCAGGCCTTTTACTTTCAAGCCAATGACAACGGTAAGCGTATTTCTTCACACAAACTGCTCCAGCGTCGATCTTAGCGGAGGGGAATTAGCTCACATGGTAGAGCGCTCGCTTAGCATGTGAGAGGTACCGGGATCGATACCCGGATTCTCCACATATTTTTTTCTCTTTTTCTCTACATTTCACTCTCAACTATGTTGTATCGTTATGATATACATGACTGATTGCGTTGCATTACGTAGCAGGCCTTTTACTTTCAAGCCAATGACAACGGTAAGCGTATTTCTTCACACAAACTGCTCCAGCGTCGATCTTAGCGGAGGGGAATTAGCTCACATGGTAGAGCGCTCGCTTAGCATGTGAGAGGTACCGGGATCGATACCCGGATTCTCCACATATTTTTTTCTCTACAATTCACTCTCAACTATGTTGCATCGTTATGATATACATGGCTGATTGCGTTGCATTACATATACTGCTGTCAAATTTGGCACACATAGCATCTATAAGTAGCATATATCAATACATGACGGAGAATGTTGAATGCTCACGAAGCACCAATGTCTTGTTTTTCAAGATGGTTACCGCCAATATAAGGGATCGTACCTAAATATACTATCGCTTCATGTAACTATATTGGCGTCAATATTCGGCCGTGTTACTGAGAGGCACGTACGGCCGAGAAAAAGTCAAAATCCTATTCCATGTACTTACAAGCCATTGACAATGATACGCGTGTTTCAGAGCAAAAGCTGGTCGACAGTCTAACTTCGCGGAGCGGGATTAGCTCACATGGTAGAGCGCTCGCTTAGCATGTGAGAGGTACCGGGCTCGATACCCGGATTCTCCACATATTTGTTTCTCTTTTTCTCTACATTTCACTCTCAACTATGTTGCATCGTTATGATATACATGGCTGATTGCGTTGCATTACATATACTGCTGTCAAATTTGGCACACAAAGCATCTATAAGTAGCATATATCTGTACATGACGGAGAATGTTAAAAGCTCACGAAGCACCAATGTCTTGTTTTTCAAGATGGTTACCGCCAATATAAGGGATCGTACCTAAATATACTATCGCTTCATGTAACTATATTGGCGTCAATATTCGGCCGTGCTACTGAGAGGCACGTACGGCCGAGAAAAAGTCAAAATCCTATTCCATGTACTTACAAGCCATTGACAATGATACGCGTGTTTCAGAGCAAAAGCCGGTCGACAGTCTAACTTCGCGGAGGGGGATTAGCTCACATGGTAGAGCGCTCGCTTAGCATGTGAGAGGTACCGGGATCGATACCCGGATTCTCCACATATTTTTTTTCTCTTGTTCGCTACATTTCACTCTCAAATATGTTGTATCGTTATGATATACATGACTGATTGCGTTGCATTACGTAGCAGGCCTTTTACTTTCAAGCCAATGACAACGGTAAGCGTATTTCTTCACACAAACTACTCCAGCGTCGATCTTAGCGGAGGGGAATTAGCTCACATGGTAGAGCGCTCGCTTAGCATGTGAGAGGTACCGGGATCGATACCCGGATTCTCCACATATTTTTTTCTGTTTTTCTCTACATTTCACTCTCAACTATGTTGTATCGTTATGATATACATGGCTGATTGCGTTGCATTACGCATACTGCTGTCAAATTTGGCACACAAAGCACCATAAGTAGCATATATCTATACATGACGGAGAATGTTGAATGCTCACCAAGAACCAATGTCTTATTTTTCAAGATGGTTACCGCCAATTTAAGGGAACGTACCTAAATATACTATCGCTTCATGTAACTATATTGGCGTCAATATTCGGCCGTGTTACTGAGAGGCACGTACGGCCGAGAAAAATTAAAAATCCTATTCCATGTTCTTACAAGCCATTGACAATGATACGCGTGTTTAGTGGCAAGAGCTATGTCTAACTTCGCGGAGGGGAATTAGCTCACATGGTAGAGCGCTCGCTTAGCATGTGAGAGGTACCGGGATCGATACCCGGATTCTCCACATATTCTTTTCTCTTTTTCTCTACATTTCACTCTCAACTATGTTGTATCGTTATGATATACATGACTGATTGCGTTGCATTACGTAGCAGGCCTTTTACTTTCCAGCCAATGACAACGGTAAGCGTATTTCTTCACACAAACTGCTCCAGCGTCGATCTTAGCGGAGGGGAATTAGCTCACATGGTAGAGCGCTCGCTTAGCATGTGAGAGGTACCGGGATCAATACCCGGATTCTCCACATATTTTTTTCTCTACAATTCACTCTCAACTATGTTGCATCGTTATGATATACATGGCTGATTGCGTTGCATTACATATACTGCTGTCAAATTTGGCACACATAGCATCTATAAGTAGCATATATCAATACATGACGGAGAATGTTGAATGCTCACGAAGCACCAATGTCTTGTTTTTCAAGATGGTTACCGCCAATATAAGGGATCGTACCTAAATATACTATCGCTTCATGTAACTATATTGGCGTCAATATTCGGCCGTGTTACTGAGAGGCACGTACGGCCGAGAAAAAGTCAAAATCCTATTCCATGTACTTACAAGCCATTGACAATGATACGCGTGTTTCAGAGCAAAAGCTGGTCGACAGTCTAACTTCGCGGAGCGGGATTAGCTCACATGGTAGAGCGCTCGCTTAGCATGTGAGAGGTACCGGGATCGATACCCGGATTCTCCACATATTTTTTTTCTCTTGTTCGCTACATTTCACTCTCAACTATGTTGTATCGTTATGATATACATGACTGATTGCGTTGCATTACGTAGCAGGCCTTTTACTTTCAAGCCAATGACAACGGTAAGCGTATTTCTTCACACAAACTACTCCAGCGTCGATCTTAGCGGAGGGGAATTAGCTCACATGGTAGAGCGCTCGCTTAGCATGTGAGAGGTACCGGGATCGATACCCGGATTCTCCACATATTTTTTTCTCTTTTTCTCTACATTTCACTCTCAACTATGTTGTATCGTTATGATATACATGGCTGATTGCGTTGCATTACGCATACTGCTGTCAAATTTGGCACACAAAGCACCATAAGTAGCATATATCTATACATGACGGAGAATGTTGAATGCTCACCAAGAACCAATGTCTTATTTTTCAAGATGGTTACCGCCAATTTAAGGGAACGTACCTAAATATACTATCGCTTCATGTAACTATATTGGCGTCAATATTCGGCCGTGTTACTGAGAGGCACGTACGGCCGAGAAAAATTAAAAATCCTATTCCATGTTCTTACAAGCCATTGACAATGATACGCGTGTTTAGTGGCAAGAGCTATGTCTAACTTCGCGGAGGGGAATTAGCTCACATGGTAGAGCGCTCGCTTAGCATGTGAGAGGTACCGGGATCGATACCCGGATTCTCCACATATTTTTTTCTCTTTTTCTCTACATTTCACTCTCAACTATGTTGTATCGTTATGATATACATGACTGATTGCGTTGCATTACGTAGCAGGCCTTTTACTTTCCAGCCAATGACAACGGTAAGCGTATTTCTTCACACAAACTGCTCCAGCGTCGATCTTAGCGGAGGGGAATTAGCTCACATGGTAGAGCGCTCGCTTAGCATGTGAGAGGTACCGGGATCGATACCCGGATTCTCCACATATTTTTTTCTCTACAATTCACTCTCAACTATGTTGCATCGTTATGATATACATGGCTGATTGCGTTGCATTACATATACTGCTGTCAAATTTGGCACACATAGCATCTATAAGTAGCATATATCAATACATGACGGAGAATGTTGAATGCTAACGAAGCACCAATGTCTTGTTTTTCAAGATGGTTACCGCCAATATAAGGGATCGTACCTAAATATACTATCGCTTCATGTAACTATATTGGCGTCAATATTCGGCCGTGTTACTGAGAGGCACGTACGGCCGAGAAAAAGTCAAAATCCTATTCCATGTACTTACAAGCCATTGACAATGATACGCGTGTTTCAGAGCAAAAGCTGGTCGACAGTCTAACTTCGCGGAGCGGGATTAGCTCACATGGTAGAGCGCTCGCTTAGCATGTGAGAGGTACCGGGCTCGATACCCGGATTCTCCACATATTTGTTTCTCTTTTTCTCTACATTTCACTCTCAACTATGTTGCATCGTTATGATATACATGGCTGATTGCGTTGCATTACATATACTGCTGTCAAATTTGGCACACAAAGCATCTATAAGTAGCATATATCTGTACATGACGGAGAATGTTGAAAGCTCACGAAGCACCAATGTCTTGTTTTTCAAGATGGTTACCGCCAATATAAGGGATCGTACCTAAATATACTATCGCTTCATGTAACTATATTGGCGTCAATATTCGGCCGTGCTACTGAGAGGCACGTACGGCCGAGAAAAAGTCAAAATCCTATTCCATGTACTTACAAGCCATTGACAATGATACGCGTGTTTCAGAGCAAAAGCCGGTCGACAGTCTAACTTCGCGGAGGGGGATTAGCTCACATGGTAGAGCGCTCGCTTAGCATGTGAGAGGTACCGGGATCGATACCCGGATTCTCCACATATATTTTCCTCTTTTTCTCTTCATTTCAATCTCAACTATGTTGTATCGTATGATATGCATGACTGATTGCGTTGTATTACGTTGCAAGCCTTTTACTTTCAAGCCAATGACAACAGTAAACGTGTTTCTTCACACAAACTGTGTGTCGATCTTAGCGGAGGGGAATTAGCTCACATGGTAGAGCGCTCGCTTAGCATGTGAGAGGTACCGGGATCGATACCCGGATTCTCCACATATTTTTTTCTCTTTTTCTCTACATTTCACTCTCAACTATGTTGTATCGTTATGATATACATGACTGATTGCGTTGCATTACGTAGCAGGCCTTTTACTTTCAAGCCAATGACAACGGTAAGCGTGTTTCTTCACACAAACTACTCCAGCGTCGATCTTAGCGGAGGGGAATCAGCTCACATGGTAGAGCGCTCGCTTAGCATGTGAGAGGTACCGGGATCAATACCCGGATTCTCCAGATATATTTTCCTCTTTTTCTCTTCATTTCACTCTCAACTATGTTGTATCGTTATGATATACATGACTGATTGCGTTGTATTACGCATACTGCTGTCAAATTTGGCATACAAAGCACCATAAGTAGCATATATCTATACATGACAGAGAATGTTGAATGCTCACCAAGCACCAATGTCTTATTTTTCAAGATGGTTACCGCCAATTTAAGGGAACGTACCTAAATATACTATCGCTTCATGTAACTATATTGGCGTCAATAATCGGCCGTGTTGCTGAGAGGCACGTAAGGCCGAGAAAAAGTCAAAATCCTATTCCATGTACTTACAAGCCATTGACAATGATACGCGTGTTTAGTGGCAAGAGCTATGTCTAACTTCGCGGAGGGGAATTAGCTCACATGGTAGAGCGCTCGCTTAGCATGTGAGAGGTACCGGGATCGATACCCGGATTCTCCACATATATTTTCCTCTTTTTCTCTTTATTTCAATCTCAACTATGTTGTATCGTTATGATATGCATGACTGATTGCGTTGCATTACGTAGCAGGCCTTTTACTTTCAAGCCAATGACAACGGTAAGCGCATTTCTTCACACAAACTGCTCCAGCGTCGATCTTAGCGGAGGGGAATTAGCTCACATGGTAGAGCGCTCGCTTAGCATGTGAGACGTACCGGGAGCGATACACGGATTCTCCACATATTTTTTTCTCTACATTTCACTCTCAACTATGTTGCATCGTTATGATATACATGGCTGATTGCGTTGCATTACATATACTGCTGTCAAATTTGGCACACAAAGCATCTATAAGTAGCATATATCTATACATGACGGAGAATGTTGAATGCTCACCAAGCACCAATGTGTTATTTTTCAAGATGGTTACCGCCAATATAAGGGAACGTACCTAAATATACTATCGCTTCATGTAACTATATTGGCGTCAATATTCGGCCGTGTTACTGAGAGGCACGTACGGCCGAGAAAAAGTCAAAATCCTATTCCATGTACTTACAAGCCATTGACAATGATACGCGTGTTTCATAGCAAAAGCTGGTCGACAGTCTAACTTCGCGGAGCGGGATTAGCTCACATGGTAGAGCGCTCGCTTAGCATGTGAGAGGTACCGGGATCGATACCCGGATTCTCCACATATTTGTTTCTCTTTTTCTCTACATTTCACTCTCAACTATGTTGCATCGTTATGATATACATGGCTGATTGCGTTGCATTACATATACTGCTGTCAAATTTGGCACACAAAGCATCTATAAGTAGCATATATCTGTACATGACGGAGAATGTTGAATGCTCACGAAGCACCAATGTCTTGTTTTTCAAGATGGTTACCGCCAATATAAGGGATCGTACCTAAATATACTATCGATTCATGTAACTATATTGGCGTCAATATTCGGCCGTGCTAGTGAGAGGCACGTACGGCCGAGAAAAAGTCAAAATCCTATTCCATGTACTTACAAGCCATTGACATTGATACGCGTGTTTCAGAGCAAAAGCCGGTCGACAGTCTAACTTCGCGGAGGGGGATTAGCTCACATGGTAGAGCGCTCGCTTAGCATGTGAGAGGTACCGGGATCAATACCCGGATTCTCCAGATATATTTTCCTCTTTTTCTCTTCATTTCAATCTCAACTATGTTGTATCGTTATGATATGCATGACTGATTGCGTTGTATTACGTTGCAAGCCTTTTACTTTCAAGCCAATGACAACGGTAAGCGTGTTTCTTCACACAAACTATGTGTCGATCTTAGCGGAGGGGAATTAGCTCACATGGTAGAGCGCTCGCTTAGCATGTGAGAGGTACCGGGATCGATACCCGGATTCTCCACATATTTTTTTCTCTACATTTCACTCTCAACTATGTTGCATCGTTATGATATACATGGCTGATTGCTTTGCATTACATATACTGCTGTCAAATTTGGCACACATAGCATCTATAAGTAGCATATATCAATACATGACGGAGAATGTTGAATGCTCACGAAGCACCAATGTCTTGTTTTTCAAGATGGTTACCGCCAATATAAGGGATCGTACCTAAATATACTATCGCTTCATGTAACTATATTGGCGTCAATATTCGGCCGTGCTAGTGAGAGGCACGTACGGCCGAGAAAAAGTCAAAATCCTAGTCCATGTACTTACAAGCCATTGACAATGATACGCGTGTTTCAGAGCAAAAGCCGGTCGACAGTCTAACTTCGCGGAGGGGGATTAGCTTACATGGTAGAGCGCTCGCTTAGCATGTGAGAGGTACCGGGATCGATACCCGGATTCTCCACATATTTTTTTGCTCTTTTTCTCTACATTTCACTCTCAACTATGTTGTATCGTTATGATATGCATGACTGATTGCGTTGCATTACGTAGCAGGCCTTTTATTTTCAAGCCAATGACAACGGTAAGCGTATTTCTTCACACAAACTGCTCCAGCGTCGATCTTAGCGGAGGGGAATTAGCTCACATGGTGGGGCGCTCGCTTAGCATGTGAGAGGTACCGGGAGCGATACACGGATTCTCCACATATTTTTTTCTCTACATTTCACTCTCAACTATGTTGCATCGTTATGATATACATGGCTGATTGCGTTGCATTACATATACTGCTGCCAAATTTGGCACACAAAGCATCTATAAGTAGCATATATCTAAACATGACGGAGAGTGTTGAATGCTCACCAAGCACCAATGTCTTATTTTTCAAGATGGTTACCGCCAATATAAGGGAACGTACCTAAATATACTATTGCTTCATGTAACTATATTGGCGTCAATATTCGGCCGTGTTACTGAGAGGCACGTACGGCCGAGAAAAAGTCAAAATCCTATTCCATGTACTTACAAGCCATTGACAATGATACGCGTGTTTCATAGCAAAAGCTGGTCGACAGTCTAACTTCGCGGAGCGGGATTAGCTCACATGGTAGAGCGCTCGCTTAGCATGTGAGAGGTACCGGGATCAATACCCGGATTCTCCAGATATATTTTCCTCTTTTTCTCTTCATTTCACTCTCAACTATGTTGTATCGTTATGATATACATGACTGATTGCGTTGTATTACGCATACTGCTGTCAAATTTGGCATACAAAGCACCATAAGTAGCATATATCTATACATGACAGAGAATGTTGAATGCTCACCAAGCACCAATGTCTTATTTTTCAAGATGGTTACCGCCAATTTAAGGGAACGTACCTAAATATACTATCGCTTCATGTAACTATATTGGCGTCAATAATCGGCCGTGTTACTGAGAGGCACGTAAGGCCGAGAAAAAGTCAAAATCCTATTCCATGTACTTACAAGCCATTGACAATGATACGCGTGTTTAGTGGCAAGAGCTATGTCTAACTTCGCGGAGGGGAATTAGCTCACATCGTAGAGCGCTCGCTTAGCATGTGAGAGGTACCGGGATCGATACCCGGATTCTCCACATATTTTTTTCTCTTTTTCTCTACATTTCACTCTCAACTATGTTGTATCGTTATGATATGCATCACTGATTGCGTTGCATTACGTAGCAGGCCTTTTACTTTCAAGCCAATGACAACGATAAGCGTATTTCTTCACACAAACTACTCCAGCGTCGATCTTAGCGGAGGGGAATTAGCTCACATGGTAGAGCGATCGCTTAGCATGTGAGAGGTACCGGGATCGATACCCGGATTCTCCACATATTTTTTTCTCTTTTTCTCTACATTTCACTCTCAACTATGTAGGATGGTTATGATATGCATGACTGATTCCGTTGCATTACGTAGCAGGCCTTTTACTTTCAAGCCAATGACAACGGTAAGCGTATTTCTTCACACAAACTGCTCCAGCGTCGATCTTAGCGGAGGGGAATTAGCTCACATGGTAGAGCGCTCGCTTAGCATGTGAGAGGTACCGGGATCGATACCCGGATTCTCCACATATTTTTTTCTCTTTTTCTCTTCATTTCACTCTCAACTATGTTGTATCGTTATGATATACATGACTGATTGCGTTGCATTACGTAGCAGGCCTTTTACTTTCAAGCCAATGACAACGGTAAGCGTATTTCTTCACACAAACTGCTCCAGCGTCGATCTTAGCGGAGGGGAATTAGCTCACATGGTAGAGCGCTCGCTTAGCATGTGAGAGGTACCGGGATCGATACCCGGATTCTCCAGATATATTTTCCTCTTTTTCTCTTCATTTCACTCTCAACTATGTTGTATCGTTATGATATACATGACTGATTGCGTTGTATTACGCATACTGCTGTCAAATTTGGCATACAAAGCACCATAAGTAGCATATATCTATACATGACAGAGAATGTTGAATGCTCACCAAGCACCAATGTCTTATTTTTCAAGATGGTTACCGCCAATTTAAGGGAACGTACCTAAATATACTATCGCTTCATGTAACTATATTGGCGTCAATAATCGGCCGTGTTGCTGAGAGGCACGTAAGGCCGAGAAAAAGTCAAAATCCTATTCCATGTACTTACAAGCCATTGACAATGATACGCGTGTTTAGTGGCAAGAGCTATGTCTAACTTCGCGGAGGGGAATTAGCTCACATGGTAGAGCGCTCGCTTAGCATGTGAGAGGTACCGGGATCGATACCCGGATTCTCCACATATATTTTCCTCTTTTTCTCTTTATTTCAATCTCAACTATGTTGTATCGTCATGATATGCATGACTGATTGCGTTGCATTACGTAGCAGGCCTTTTACTTTCAAGCCAATGACAACGGTAAGCGCATTTCTTCACACAAACTGCTCCAGCGTCGATCTTAGCGGAGGGGAATTAGCTCACATGGTAGAGCGCTCGCTTAGCATGTGAGAGGTACCGGGAGCGATACACGGATTCTCCACATATTTTTTTCTCTACATTTCACTCTCAACTATGTTGCATCGTTATGATATACATGGCTGATTGCGTTGCATTACATATACTGCTGTCAAATTTGGCACACAAAGCATCTATAAGTAGCATATATCTATAAATGACGGAGAATGTTGAATGCTCACCAAGCACCAATGTGTTATTTTTCAAGATGGTTACCGCCAATATAAGGGAAGGTACCTAAATATACTATTGCTTCATGTAACTATATTGGCGTCAATATTCGGCCGTGTTACTGAGAGGCACGTACGGCCGAGAAAAAGTCAAAATCCTATTCCATGTACTTACAAGCCATTGACAATGATACGCGTGTTTCATAGCAAAAGCTGGTCGACAGTCTAACTTCGCGGAGCGGGATTAGCTCACATGGTAGAGCGCTCGCTTAGCATGTGAGAGGTACCGGGATCGATACCCGGATTCTCCACATATTTGTTTCTCTTTTTCTCTACATTTCACTCTCAACTATGTTGCATCGTTATGATATACATGGCTGATTGCGTTGCATTACATATACTGCTGTCAAATTTGGCACACAAAGCATCTATAAGTAGCATATATCTGTACATGACGGAGATTGTTGAATGCTCACGAAGCACCAATGTCTTGTTTTTCAAGATGGTTACCGCCAATATAAGGGATCGTACCTAAATATACTATCGCTTCATGTAACTATATTGGCGTAAATATTCGGCCGTGCTACTGAGAGGCACGTACGGCCGAGAAAAAGTCAAAATCCTATTCCATGTACTTACAAGCCATTGACATTGATACGCCTGTTTCAGAGCAAAAGCCGGTCGACAGTCTAACTTCGCGGAGGGGGATTAGCTCACATGGTAGAGCGCTCGCTTAGCATGTGAGAGGTACCGGGATCAATACCCGGATTCTCCAGATATATTTTCCTCTTTTTCTCTTCATTTCAATCTCAACTATGTTGGATGGTTATGATATGCATGACTGATTGCGTTGCATTACGTAGCAGGCCTTTTACTTTCAAGCCAATGACAACGGTAAGCGTATTTCTTCACACAAACTGCTCCAGCGTCGATCTTAGCGGAGGGGGATTAGCTCACATGGTAGAGCGCTCGCTTAGCATGTGAGAGGTACCGGGATCGATACCCGGATTCTCCACATATTTTTTTCTCTTTTTCTCTACATTTCACTCTCAACTATGTTGGATGGTTATGATATGTATGACTGATTGCGTTGCATTACGTAGCAGGCCTTTTACTTTCAAGCCAATGACAACGGTAAGCGTATTTCTTCACACAAACTGCTCCAGCGTCGATCTTAGCGGAGGGGGATTAGCTCACATGGTAGAGCGCTCGCTTAGCATGTGAGAGGTACCGGGATCAATACCCGGATTCTCCACATATTTGTTTCTCTTTTTCTCTACATTTCACTCTCAACTATGTTGCATCGTTATGATATACATGGCTGATTGCGTTGCATTACATATACTGCTGTCAAATTTGGCACACATAGCATCTATAAGTAGCATATATCAATACATGACGGAGAATGTTGAATGCTCACGAAGCACCAATGTCTTGTTTTTCAAGATGGTTACCGCCAATATAAGGGATCGTACCTAAATATACTATCGCTTCATGTAACTATATTGGCGTAAATATTCGGCCGTGCTACTGAGAGGCACGTACGGCCGAGAAAAAGTCAAAATCCTATTCCATGTACTTACAAGCCATTGACATTGATACGCGTGTTTCAGAGCAAAAGCCGGTCGACAGTCTAACTTCGCGGAGGGGGATTAGCTCACATGGTGGAGCGCTCGCTTAGCATGTGAGAGGTACCGGGATCAATACCCGGATTCTCCAGATATATTTTCCTCTTTTTCTCTTCATTTCAATCTCAACTATGTTGTATCGTTATGATATGCATGACTGATTGCGTTGTATTACGTTGCAAGCCTTTTACTTTCAAGCCAATGACAACGGTAAGCGTGTTTCTTCACACAAACTATGTGTCGATCTTAGCGGAGGGGAATTAGCTCACATGGTAGAGCGCTCGCTTAGCATGTGAGAGGTACCGGGATCGATACCCGGATTCTCCACATATTTTTTTCTCTACAATTCACTCTCAACTATGTTGCATCGTTATGATATACATGGCTGATTGCGTTGCATTACATATACTGCTGTCAAATTTGGCACACATAGCATCTATAAGTAGCATATATCAATACATGACGGAGAATGTTGAATGCTAACGAAGCACCAATGTCTTGTTTTTCAAGATGGTTACCGCCAATATAAGGGATCGTACCTAAATATACTATCGCTTCATGTAACTATATTGGCGTCAATATTCGGCCGTGTTACTGAGAGGCACGTACGGCCGAGAAAAAGTCAAAATCCTATTCCATGTACTTACAAGCCATTGACAATGATACGCGTGTTTCAGAGCAAAAGCTGGTCGACAGTCTAACTTCGCGGAGCGGGATTAGCTCACATGGTAGAGCGCTCGCTTAGCATGTGAGAGGTACCGGGCTCGATACCCGGATTCTCCACATATTTGTTTCTCTTTTTCTCTACATTTCACTCTCAACTATGTTGCATCGTTATGATATACATGGCTGATTGCGTTGCATTACATATACTGCTGTCAAATTTGGCACACAAAGCATCTATAAGTAGCATATATCTGTACATGACGGAGAATGTTGAAAGCTCACGAAGCACCAATGTCTTGTTTTTCAAGATGGTTACCGCCAATATAAGGGATCGTACCTAAATATACTATCGCTTCATGTAACTATATTGGCGTCAATATTCGGCCGTGCTACTGAGAGGCACGTACGGCCGAGAAAAAGTCAAAATCCTATTCCATGTACTTACAAGCCATTGACAATGATACGCGTGTTTCAGAGCAAAAGCCGGTCGACAGTCTAACTTCGCGGAGGGGGATTAGCTCACATGGTAGAGCGCTCGCTTAGCATGTGAGAGGTACCGGGATCGATACCCGGATTCTCCACATATTTTTTTCTCTTTTTCTCTACATTTCACTCTCAACTATGTTGTATCGTTATGATATACATGACTGATTGCGTTGCATTACGTAGCAGGCCTTTTACTTTCAAGCCAATGACAACGGTAAGCGTATTTCTTCACACAAACTACTCCAGCGTCGATCTTAGCGGAGGGGAATTAGCTCACATGGTAGAGCGCTCGCTTAGCATGTGAGAGGTACCGGGATCAATACCCGGATTCTCCAGATATATTTTCCTCTTTTTCTCTTCATTTCACTCTCAACTATGTTGTATCGTTATGATATACATGACTGATTGCGTTGTATTACGCATACTGCTGTCAAATTTGGCATACAAAGCACCATAAGTAGCATATATCTATACATGACAGAGAATGTTGAATGCTCACCAAGCACCAATGTCTTATTTTTCAAGATGGTTACCGCCAATTTAAGGGAACGTACCTAAATATACTATCGCTTCATGTAACTATATTGGCGTCAATAATCGGCCGTGTTGCTGAGAGGCACGTAAGGCCGAGAAAAAGTCAAAATCCTATTCCATGTACTTACAAGCCATTGACAATGATACGCGTGTTTAGTGGCAAGAGCTATGTCTAACTTCGCGGAGGGGAATTAGCTCACATGGTAGAGCGCTCGCTTAGCATGTGAGAGGTACCGGGATCGATACCCGGATTCTCCACATATATTTTCCTCTTTTTCTCTTTATTTCAATCTCAACTATGTTGTATCGTTATGATATGCATGACTGATTGCGTTGCATTACGTAGCAGGCCTTTTACTTTCAAGCCAATGACAACGGTAAGCGCATTTCTTCACACAAACTGCTCCAGCGTCGATCTTAGCGGAGGGGAATTAGCTCACATGGTAGAGCGCTCGCTTAGCATGTGAGACGTACCGGGAGCGATACACGGATTCTCCACATATTTTTTTCTCTACATTTCACTCTCAACTATGTTGCATCGTTATGATATACATGGCTGATTGCGTTGCATTACATATACTGCTGTCAAATTTGGCACACAAAGCATCTATAAGTAGCATATATCTATACATGACGGAGAATGTTGAATGCTCACCAAGCACCAATGTGTTATTTTTCAAGATGGTTACCGCCAATATAAGGGAACGTACCTAAATATACTATCGCTTCATGTAACTATATTGGCGTCAATATTCGGCCGTGTTACTGAGAGGCACGTACGGCCGAGAAAAAGTCAAAATCCTATTCCATGTACTTACAAGCCATTGACAATGATACGCGTGTTTCATAGCAAAAGCTGGTCGACAGTCTAACTTCGCGGAGCGGGATTAGCTCACATGGTAGAGCGCTCGCTTAGCATGTGAGAGGTACCGGGATCGATACCCGGATTCTCCACATATTTGTTTCTCTTTTTCTCTACATTTCACTCTCAACTATGTTGCATCGTTATGATATACATGGCTGATTGCGTTGCATTACATATACTGCTGTCAAATTTGGCACACAAAGCATCTATAAGTAGCATATATCTGTACATGACGGAGAATGTTGAATGCTCACGAAGCACCAATGTCTTGTTTTTCAAGATGGTTACCGCCAATATAAGGGATCGTACCTAAATATACTATCGATTCATGTAACTATATTGGCGTCAATATTCGGCCGTGCTAGTGAGAGGCACGTACGGCCGAGAAAAAGTCAAAATCCTATTCCATGTACTTACAAGCCATTGACATTGATACGCGTGTTTCAGAGCAAAAGCCGGTCGACAGTCTAACTTCGCGGAGGGGGATTAGCTCACATGGTAGAGCGCTCGCTTAGCATGTGAGAGGTACCGGGATCAATACCCGGATTCTCCAGATATATTTTCCTCTTTTTCTCTTCATTTCAATCTCAACTATGTTGTATCGTTATGATATGCATGACTGATTGCGTTGTATTACGTTGCAAGCCTTTTACTTTCAAGCCAATGACAACGGTAAGCGTGTTTCTTCACACAAACTATGTGTCGATCTTAGCGGAGGGGAATTAGCTCACATGGTAGAGCGCTCGCTTAGCATGTGAGAGGTACCGGGATCGATACCCGGATTCTCCACATATTTTTTTCTCTACATTTCACTCTCAACTATGTTGCATCGTTATGATATACATGGCTGATTGCTTTGCATTACATATACTGCTGTCAAATTTGGCACACATAGCATCTATAAGTAGCATATATCAATACATGACGGAGAATGTTGAATGCTCACGAAGCACCAATGTCTTGTTTTTCAAGATGGTTACCGCCAATATAAGGGATCGTACCTAAATATACTATCGCTTCATGTAACTATATTGGCGTCAATATTCGGCCGTGCTAGTGAGAGGCACGTACGGCCGAGAAAAAGTCAAAATCCTAGTCCATGTACTTACAAGCCATTGACAATGATACGCGTGTTTCAGAGCAAAAGCCGGTCGACAGTCTAACTTCGCGGAGGGGGATTAGCTTACATGGTAGAGCGCTCGCTTAGCATGTGAGAGGTACCGGGATCGATACCCGGATTCTCCACATATTTTTTTGCTCTTTTTCTCTACATTTCACTCTCAACTATGTTGTATCGTTATGATATGCATGACTGATTGCGTTGCATTACGTAGCAGGCCTTTTATTTTCAAGCCAATGACAACGGTAAGCGTATTTCTTCACACAAACTGCTCCAGCGTCGATCTTAGCGGAGGGGAATTAGCTCACATGGTGGGGCGCTCGCTTAGCATGTGAGAGGTACCGGGAGCGATACACGGATTCTCCACATATTTTTTTCTCTACATTTCACTCTCAACTATGTTGCATCGTTATGATATACATGGCTGATTGCGTTGCATTACATATACTGCTGCCAAATTTGGCACACAAAGCATCTATAAGTAGCATATATCTAAACATGACGGAGAGTGTTGAATGCTCACCAAGCACCAATGTCTTATTTTTCAAGATGGTTACCGCCAATATAAGGGAACGTACCTAAATATACTATTGCTTCATGTAACTATATTGGCGTCAATATTCGGCCGTGTTACTGAGAGGCACGTACGGCCGAGAAAAAGTCAAAATCCTATTCCATGTACTTACAAGCCATTGACAATGATACGCGTGTTTCATAGCAAAAGCTGGTCGACAGTCTAACTTCGCGGAGCGGGATTAGCTCACATGGTAGAGCGCTCGCTTAGCATGTGAGAGGTACCGGGATCAATACCCGGATTCTCCAGATATATTTTCCTCTTTTTCTCTTCATTTCACTCTCAACTATGTTGTATCGTTATGATATACATGACTGATTGCGTTGTATTACGCATACTGCTGTCAAATTTGGCATACAAAGCACCATAAGTAGCATATATCTATACATGACAGAGAATGTTGAATGCTCACCAAGCACCAATGTCTTATTTTTCAAGATGGTTACCGCCAATTTAAGGGAACGTACCTAAATATACTATCGCTTCATGTAACTATATTGGCGTCAATAATCGGCCGTGTTACTGAGAGGCACGTAAGGCCGAGAAAAAGTCAAAATCCTATTCCATGTACTTACAAGCCATTGACAATGATACGCGTGTTTAGTGGCAAGAGCTATGTCTAACTTCGCGGAGGGGAATTAGCTCACATCGTAGAGCGCTCGCTTAGCATGTGAGAGGTACCGGGATCGATACCCGGATTCTCCACATATTTTTTTCTCTTTTTCTCTACATTTCACTCTCAACTATGTTGTATCGTTATGATATGCATCACTGATTGCGTTGCATTACGTAGCAGGCCTTTTACTTTCAAGCCAATGACAACGATAAGCGTATTTCTTCACACAAACTACTCCAGCGTCGATCTTAGCGGAGGGGAATTAGCTCACATGGTAGAGCGATCGCTTAGCATGTGAGAGGTACCGGGATCGATACCCGGATTCTCCACATATTTTTTTCTCTTTTTCTCTACATTTCACTCTCAACTATGTAGGATGGTTATGATATGCATGACTGATTCCGTTGCATTACGTAGCAGGCCTTTTACTTTCAAGCCAATGACAACGGTAAGCGTATTTCTTCACACAAACTGCTCCAGCGTCGATCTTAGCGGAGGGGAATTAGCTCACATGGTAGAGCGCTCGCTTAGCATGTGAGAGGTACCGGGATCGATACCCGGATTCTCCACATATTTTTTTCTCTTTTTCTCTTCATTTCACTCTCAACTATGTTGTATCGTTATGATATACATGACTGATTGCGTTGCATTACGTAGCAGGCCTTTTACTTTCAAGCCAATGACAACGGTAAGCGTATTTCTTCACACAAACTACTCCAGCGTCGATCTTAGCGGAGGGGAATTAGCTCACATGGTAGAGCGCTCGCTTAGCATGTGAGAGGTACCGGGATCAATACCCGGATTCTCCAGATATATTTTCCTCTTTTTCTCTTCATTTCACTCTCAACTATGTTGTATCGTTATGATATACATGACTGATTGCGTTGTATTACGCATACTGCTGTCAAATTTGGCATACAAAGCACCATAAGTAGCATATATCTATACATGACAGAGAATGTTGAATGCTCACCAAGCACCAATGTCTTATTTTTCAAGATGGTTACCGCCAATTTAAGGGAACGTACCTAAATATACTATCGCTTCATGTAACTATATTGGCGTCAATAATCGGCCGTGTTGCTGAGAGGCACGTAAGGCCGAGAAAAAGTCAAAATCCTATTCCATGTACTTACAAGCCATTGACAATGATACGCGTGTTTAGTGGCAAGAGCTATGTCTAACTTCGCGGAGGGGAATTAGCTCACATGGTAGAGCGCTCGCTTAGCATGTGAGAGGTACCGGGATCGATACCCGGATTCTCCACATATATTTTCCTCTTTTTCTCTTTATTTCAATCTCAACTATGTTGTATCGTCATGATATGCATGACTGATTGCGTTGCATTACGTAGCAGGCCTTTTACTTTCAAGCCAATGACAACGGTAAGCGCATTTCTTCACACAAACTGCTCCAGCGTCGATCTTAGCGGAGGGGAATTAGCTCACATGGTAGAGCGCTCGCTTAGCATGTGAGAGGTACCGGGAGCGATACACGGATTCTCCACATATTTTTTTCTCTACATTTCACTCTCAACTATGTTGCATCGTTATGATATACATGGCTGATTGCGTTGCATTACATACACTGCTGTCAAATTTGGCACACAAAGCATCTATAAGTAGCATATATCTATAAATGACGGAGAATGTTGAATGCTCACCAAGCACCAATGTGTTATTTTTCAAGATGGTTACCGCCAATATAAGGGAAGGTACCTAAATATACTATTGCTTCATGTAACTATATTGGCGTCAATATTCGGCCGTGTTACTGAGAGGCACGTACGGCCGAGAAAAAGTCAAAATCCTATTCCATGTACTTACAAGCCATTGACAATGATACGCGTGTTTCATAGCAAAAGCTGGTCGACAGTCTAACTTCGCGGAGCGGGATTAGCTCACATGGTAGAGCGCTCGCTTAGCATGTGAGAGGTACCGGGATCGATACCCGGATTCTCCACATATTTGTTTCTCTTTTTCTCTACATTTCACTCTCAACTATGTTGCATCGTTATGATATACATGGCTGATTGCGTTGCATTACATATACTGCTGTCAAATTTGGCACACAAAGCATCTATAAGTAGCATATATCTGTACATGACGGAGATTGTTGAATGCTCACGAAGCACCAATGTCTTGTTTTTCAAGATGGTTACCGCCAATATAAGGGATCGTACCTAAATATACTATCGCTTCATGTAACTATATTGGCGTAAATATTCGGCCGTGCTACTGAGAGGCACGTACGGCCGAGAAAAAGTCAAAATCCTATTCCATGTACTTACAAGCCATTGACATTGATACGCGTGTTTCAGAGCAAAAGCCGGTCGACAGTCTAACTTCGCGGAGGGGGATTAGCTCACATGGTAGAGCGCTCGCTTAGCATGTGAGAGGTACCGGGATCAATACCCGGATTCTCCAGATATATTTTCCTCTTTTTCTCTTCATTTCAATCTCAACTATGTTGGATGGTTATGATATGCATGACTGATTGCGTTGCATTACGTAGCAGGCCTTTTACTTTCAAGCCAATGACAACGGTAAGCGTATTTCTTCACACAAACTGCTCCAGCGTCGATCTTAGCGGAGGGGGATTAGCTCACATGGTAGAGCGCTCGCTTAGCATGTGAGAGGTACCGGGATCGATACCCGGATTCTCCACATATTTTTTTCTCTTTTTCTCTACATTTCACTCTCAACTATGTTGGATGGTTATGATATGCATGACTGATTGCGTTGCATTACGTAGCAGGCCTTTTACTTTCAAGCCAATGACAACGGTAAGCGTATTTCTTCACACAAACTGCTCCAGCGTCGATCTTAGCGGAGGGGGATTAGCTCACATGGTAGAGCGCTCGCTTAGCATGTGAGAGGTACCGGGATCAATACCCGGATTCTCCACATATTTGTTTCTCTTTTTCTCTACATTTCACTCTCAACTATGTTGCATCGTTATGATATACATGGCTGATTGCGTTGCATTACATATACTGCTGTCAAATTTGGCACACATAGCATCTATAAGTAGCATATATCAATACATGACGGAGAATGTTGAATGCTCACGAAGCACCAATGTCTTGTTTTTCAAGATGGTTACCGCCAATATAAGGGATCGTACCTAAATATACTATCGCTTCATGTAACTATATTGGCGTAAATATTCGGCCGTGCTACTGAGAGGCACGTACGGCCGAGAAAAAGTCAAAATCCTATTCCATGTACTTACAAGCCATTGACATTGATACGCGTGTTTCAGAGCAAAAGCCGGTCGACAGTCTAACTTCGCGGAGGGGGATTAGCTCACATGGTGGAGCGCTCGCTTAGCATGTGAGAGGTACCGGGATCAATACCCGGATTCTCCAGATATATTTTCCTCTTTTTCTCTTCATTTCAATCTCAACTATGTTGTATCGTTATGATATGCATGACTGATTGCGTTGTATTACGTTGCAAGCCTTTTACTTTCAAGCCAATGACAACGGTAAGCGTGTTTCTTCACACAAACTATGTGTCGATCTTAGCGGAGGGGAATTAGCTCACATGGTAGAGCGCTCGCTTAGCATGTGAGAGGTACCGGGATCGATACCCGGATTCTCCACATATTTTTTTCTCTACATTTCACTCTCAACTATGTTGCATCGTTATGATATACATGGCTGATTGCGTTGCATTACATATACTGCTGTCAAATTTGGCACACATAGCATCTATAAGTAGCATATATCAATACATGACGGAGAATGTTGAATGCTCACGAAGCACCAATGTCTTGTTTTTCAAGATGGTTACCGCCAATATAAGGGATCGTACCTAAATATACTATCGCTTCATGTAACTATATTGGCGTCAATATTCGGCCGTGTTACTGAGAGGCACGTACGGCCGAGAAAAAGTCAAAATCCTATTCCATGTACTTACAAGCCATTGACAATGATACGCGTGTTTCAGAGCAAAAGCCGGTCGACAGTCTAACTTCAGGAGGGGGATTAGCTCACATGGTAGAGCGCTCGCTTAGCATGTGAGAGGTACCGGGATCGATACCCGGATTCTCCAGATATGTTTTCCTCTTTTTCTCTTCATTTCAATCTCAACTATGTTGTATCGTTATGATATGCATGACTGATTGCGTTGTATTACGTTGCAAGCCTTTTACTTTCAAGCCAATGACAACGGTAAGCGTGTTTCTTCACACAAACTGTGTGTCGATCTTAGCGGAGGGGAATTAGCTCACATGGTAGAGCGCTCGCTTAGCATGTGAGAGGTACCGGGATGGATACCCGGATTCTCCACATATTTTTTTGCTCTTTTTCTCTACATTTCACTCTCAACTATGTTGTATCGTTATGATATGCATGACTGATTGCGTTGCATTACGTAGCAGGCCTTTTACTTTCAAGCCAATGACAACGGTAAGCGTATTTCTTCACACCAACTGCTCCAGCGTCGATCTTAGCGGAGGGGAATTAGCTCACATGGTGGAGCGCTCGCTTAGCATGTGAGAGGTACCGGGAGCGATACACGGATTCTCCACATATTTTTTTTTCTACATTTCACTCTAAACTATGTTGCATCGTTATGATATACATGGCTGATTGCGTTGCATTACATATACTGCTGTCAAATTTGGCACACAAAGCATCTATAAGTAGCATATATCTGTACATGACGGAGAATGTTGAAAGCTCACGAAGCACCAATGTCTTGTTTTTCAAGATGGTTACCGCCAATATAAGGGAACGTACCTAAATATACTATCGCTTCATGTAACTATATTGGCGTCAATATTCGGCCGTGCTACTGAGAGGCACGTACGGCCGAGAAAAAGTCAAAATCCTATTCCATGTACTTACAAGCCATTGACAATGATACGCGTGTTTCAGAGCAAAAGCTGGTCGACAGTCTAACTTCGCGGAGCGGGATTAGCTCACATGGTAGAGCGCTCGCTTAGCATGTGAGAGGTACCGGGATCGATACCCGGATTCTCCACATATTTGTTTCTCTTTTTCTCTACATTTCACTCTCAACTATGTTGCATCGTTATGATATACATGGCTGATTGCGTTGCATTACATATACTGCTGTCAAATTTGGCACACAAAGCATCTATAAGTAGCATATATCTGTACATGACGGAGAATGTTGAAAGCTCACGAAGCACCAATGTCTTGTTTTTCAAGATGGTTACCGCCAATATAAGGGATCGTACCTAAATATACTATCGCTTCATGTAACTATATTGGCGTCAATATTCGGCCGTGCTACTGAGAGGCACGCACGGCCGAGAAAAAGTCAAAATCCTATTCCATGTACTTACAAGCCATTGACAATGATACGCGTGTTTCAGAGCAAAAGCCGGTCGACAGTCTAACTTTGCGGAGGGGGATTAGCTCACATGGTAGAGCGCTCGCTTAGCATGTGAGAGGTACCGGGATCGATACCCGGATTCTCCACATATATTTTCCTCTTTTTCTCTTCATTTCAATCTCGACTATGTTGTATCGTTATGATATGCATGACTGATTGCGTTGTATTACGTTGCAAGCCTTTTACTTTCAAGCCAATGACAACGGTAAGCGTATTTCTTCACACAAACTACTCCAGCGTCAATCTTAGCGGAGGGGAATTAGCTCACATGGTAGAGCGCTCGCTTAGCATGTGAGAGGTACCGGGATCGATACCCGGATTCTCCACATATTTTTTTCTCTTTTTCTCTACATTTCACTCTCAACTATGTTGCATCGTTATGATATACATGGCTGATTGCGTTGCATTATATATACTGCTGTCAAATTTGGCACACAAAGCATCTATGAGTAGCATATATCTATACATGACGGAGAATGTTGAATGCTCACCAAGCACCAATGTTTTATATTTCAAGATGGTTACCGCCAATATAAGGGAACGTACCTAAACATACTATTGCTTCATGTAACTATATTGGCGTCAATATGCGGCCGTGGGACTGAGAGGCACGTACGGCCGAGAAAAAGTCAAAATCCTATTCCATGTACTTACAAGCCATTGACAATGATACGCGTGTTTCATAGCAAAAGCTGGTCGACAGTCTAACTTCGCGGAGGGGGATTAGCTCACATGGTGGAGCGCTCGCTTACCATGTGAGAGGTACCGGGATCGATACCCGGATTCTCCACATATATTTTCCTCTTTTCCTCTTTATTTCAATCTCAACTATGTTGTATCGTTATGATATGCATGACTGATTGCGTTGTATTACGTTGCAAGCCATTTTCTTTCAAGCCAATGACAACGGTAAGCGTGTTTCTTCACGCAAACTACTCCAGCGTCGATCTTAGCGGAGGGGAATTAGCTCACATGGTAGAGCGCTCGCTTAGCATGTGAGAGGTACCGGGATCGATACCCGGATTCTCCACATATTTTTTTCTCTACATTTCACTCTCAACTATGTTGCATCGTTATGATATACATGGCTGATTGCGTTGCATTACATATACTGCTGTCAAATTTGGCACACAAAGCATCCATAAGTAGCATATATCAATACATGACCGAGAATGTTGAATGCTCACCAAGCACCAATGTCTTATTTTTCCAGATGGTTACCGCCAATATAAGGGAACGTACGTAAATATACTATTGCTTCATGTAACTATATTGGCGTCAATATTCGGCCGTGTTACTGAGAGGCACGTATGGCCGAGAAAAATTAAAAATCCTATTCCATGTACTTACAACCCATTGACAATGATACGCGTGTTTAGTGGCAAGAGCTATGTCTAACTTCGCGGAGGGGGATTAGCTCACATGGTAGAGCGCTCGCTTAGCATGTGAGAGGTACCGGGATCGATACCCGGATTCTCCAGATATGTTTTCCTCTTTTTCTCTTCATTTCAATCTCAACTATGTTGTATCGTTATGATATGCATGACTGATTGCGTTGTATTACGTTGCAAGCCTTTTTCTTTCAAGCCAATGACAACGGTAAGCGTGTTTCTTCACACAAACTACTCCAGCGTCGATCTTAGCGGAGGGGAATTAGCTCACATGGTAGAGCGCTCGCTTAGCATGTGAGAGGTACCGGGATCGATACCCGGATTCTCCACATATTTTTTTCTCGTTTTCTCTACATTTCACTCTCAACTATGTTGCATCGTTATGATATACATGGCTGATTGCGTTGCATTACATATACTGCTGTCAAATTTGGCACACAAAGCATCTATAAGTAGCATATATCTATACATGACGGAGAATGTTGAATACTCACCAAGCACCAATGTCTTATTTTTCAAGATGGTTACCGCCAATATATGGGAACGTACCTAAATATACTATCGCTTCATGTAACTATTTGGCGTCAATATTCGGCCGTGTTGCTGAGAGGCACGTACGGCCGAGAAAAAGTCAAAATCCTATTCCATGTACTTACAAGCCATTGACAATGATACGCGTGTTTCATAGCAAGAGCTATGTCAAACGTCGCGGAGGGGGATTAGCTCACATGGTAGAGCGCTCGCTTAGCATGTGAGAGGTACCGGGATCGATACCCGGATTCTCCACATATTTTTTTCTCTTTTTCTCTACATTTCACTCTCAACTATGTTGTATCGTTATGATATGCATGACTGATTGCGTTGCATTACGTAGCAGGCCTTTTACTTTCAAGCCAATGACAACGAAAAGCGTATTTCTTCACACAAACTACTCCAGCGTCGATCTTAGCGGAGGGGAATTAGCTCACATGGTAGAGCGCTCGCTTAGCATGTGAGAGGTACCGGGATCGATACCCGGATTCTCCACATATATTTTTGTCTCTTTTTCTCTACATTTCACTCTCAACTATGTTGTATCGTTATGATATACATGGCTGATTGCGTTGCATTACATATACTGCTGTCAAATTTGGCACACAAAGCATCCATAAGTAGCATATATCTATACATGACCCAAAATGTTGAATGCTCACCAAACACCAATGTCTTATTTTTCAAGATGGTTACCGCCAATATAAGGGAACGTACCTAAATATACTATCGCTTCATGTAACTATATTGGCGTCAATATTCGGCCGTGTTACTGAGAGGCACGTACGGCCGAGAAAAATTAAAAATCATATTCCATGATTTGATTTGATTTAATTTAGTTTTAACGGCATTTTAGCCTGTAAGGCCATATCGTGCCATGCAAAGGTTATTGAGTCTCCATTGAGTTAAACTTGATAAAACCCTGAAATATAGATTTAAGTGTTGCATAGGTGAAATAATAGATATCATAGACAAAACCCTAAAATAGTTTATTTAAACGTACATCACATGAATTTCATCAAATGTAATACCCTGGAAAATAATGTACAAAGAAAGCTTAATTATGTATTTGTGGTTTAATAAGTTGAAACATTAATCTAAGCTCATATGTGGGAAAGAACAGGATTCTGTGTGGTTTTGATTTGATTTGATTAGTTGTTAACGGCATTATAGCCTGTAAGGCCATATCGTGCCGTGCAAAGTTATGACTTTTTATGTCGAACTTGATAAAACCCTGAAATAATAGGTCTTGCATGAGTACAATGATAGATATCCTGGATAAAACCCTGAAATAGTTGATTTAAACGTACATCACTTGATTGGTATCAAATGTAAAACCCTGAAAAACAACGTGGAATTTTGTATAGATATGGATAAATTACATAAATGTTGTTTAATGTGTTGAAATAATATCCTACGTTCATCCGTGGGGAAGGACAGAAATTAATATCTGGTACGTAAGAGAAGAGAGTCATATTCGGTAATATAGGCCAATGTCTTTGATAAAATTGATAATGGTGTCATCTTTAACTGATTTAAAGAGAGCACAGAGTGATGGTGCACTAAAATATCTTTTTCGAATGTGAGAAAAATCAACGCAGTTTAATAAGATGTGTTCCACAGTAAGATTATGCTGACATGGAATACAAAATGGGGGAGGATCTCCTTTGAGGAGGTGTCCGTGTGTAAAAAATGTATGTCCTGTTCGCAATCGTCTCAAAACCACGTCGTTTCTACGATTGGTTTGCCGTGGGTGTTTGATACCTATGATTGGTTGAATCTTGTGTAGTTTATTTTGAGATTGGGAAGACCATTTTTTTTGCCAGATTGATGTGATGTGCTTATTTATCTGTGGTTTCAAGTCTGTACATGGTATATTTATTTGGCAAATCTCTTGGTCAAGTGCCTTCTTGGCTTCTGCGTCTGCAAGGGTATTGCCGGCAATACCGATGTGACTTGGAAGCCAACAAAAAACTATTTCTTTGCCTCGGTCAAGTAGGTAATTGTATTGTGTGATAACGTCAAATATAAATGGGTGATCTAAGCGTTGGTGATACAATGCCTGCAGGCAAGAAAGTGAATCTGAATAAATGATGAAGTTATTATTATCTGAAGATTGGATATATTGCAATGCCAATAAGATCGCTTTTGTCTCAGCACTAAAGATAGAACATGTGTCTGGCAGTCTAGTGCTAGCAACGTGCTGTAAAATGACAGCAGCAGCTGCTACCTTGTTAGAGGTCTTTGATCCATCAGTGTAAATAGCCGTGTGTGTGGAATAGTTCAATCTCACTTGGTAGAGTAGTTCAAGGAAAAGGGCAGGGTCTGTATCTGATTTATTATATGTCGTCAGATCAAAAATGATTTCTGGAGTTCTCAGTTCCCATGGTGGAGTAGTAGACAACTGGAATTGTCTAATGTTGTCAAATGATAGGCTGCTGTTTTGAAGAATGTTTTGAATACCGATGCCAAATGTAGGTATTGTGGTAGGTTTGTTGAGGAATAATTCACGGTATTGAGGATGAAATACGTCTTCATATGTCGGATTGCTTGGGGTAGATTTGAGTTTTAATGCATACTGAAGCGCCAATTTTTCTCTTCTTAGGTATAATGATGGTTCATTGGCTTCAATATAGAGACTTTCCGTGGGTGTTGTGCGGAAGGTTCCCATGCACAATCTTAGAGCTTGGTTATGTATAGGGTCAAGCATTTGTAAATAGGATTTACGTGCTGTCCCGTATATCGTACAGCCGTAATCTAGTTTTGAACGAATAAGTGTTTTATATATATTTAAAAGAGTTTTTGTGTCAGATCCCCAATCAGTGTTGGATAATACTTTTATAATATTTAAAGCTTTGGTGCATTTTTCTTTGAGTTGTTTTATGTGTGCTATGAAATTCAGTTTTTTGTCAAATACAACTCCCAAAAATTTCACCTCTGGAACAACTGGGATGGGGTCATTGCCCAGATACAATGTTGGGTCTTGTTGTTGGCGTCGCTTATTACAAAAGTGCAAGCATACCGTTTTTGATTTTGAAAATTTAAACCCGTTTTTGTTTGCCCAGTTTTGTAGCTTATCGAGATTCACTTGTAACTGCTCTTGAATTGTTTGTATATTTGTACCTCTGAGTCCGGCTAAAAAGTCATCAACAAAGAGGGACGGGTTAATATTAGGTGTTATGCATTTAACAATATCATTTATCTTGATACTGAAAAGTGTGACAGATAAAATGCTTCCTTGTGGTACACCCATTTCTTGGTTATGAAAATCAGAAAGTGTGCTACCCACTCTTGTTTGAAAAAGTCGGTTTGTTAGGAAACTGGAAATGAAATTAGGTAAATTGCCTCGGAGGTTCATGTTATGTAGGTCTTTTAAAATTCCGTATCGCCAAGTCGTATCGTAAGCCTTTTCCAGATCAAAAAAAATGGCTATAACATGCTCTTTTTTAACAAACGCTTCTCTGATATAAGTTTCTAGACGGACTAAATGGTCTGTGGTGCTACGATTTTTCCGAAACCCGCTTTGAAATTTTGTTATTATATTTTTAGTTTCCAGATACCATACCAATCGTTTGTTTATCATTCGCTCAAGAGTTTTGCAGAGACAACTTGTCAGTGCAATTGGTCGATACGCAGATGGATCTGCGGGGTTTTTCCCGTGTTTTAAAATAGGGATAATTGTTGCTGTTCTCCATGATTGTGGAATCTGGCCAGTATTCCAGATATTGTTAAATATATCAAGGAGAATTTCTAAGCACTGCTTAGGAATATTTTTGATGAATTGATATGGTATCTCGTCAGGTCCAGGAGATGTATCATGAGCATCTGTTATCGCTTTATTTAGTTCATCTAATGAGAAAGGTCGGTTGTAATTTTCTTGGTAGGCAGTTTGGAAGTTTAGGTTTCTCTTTTCAGATATGTCCTTGTGCACTGTGAAAGTTTGGTTACAGTTCTTGGAGGAGGAAGCCCTTTCAAATTGACAAGAAAGAGCTTCTGAAATGTCTTTGGGTGTGTCTAAAGTGGTGTCATTGATTTTCAAATTATTGATTGATTTAGAGTTCGATTTTCCGCTAATTTTGCGTATCATTCTCCATGTTTTCTTTGTCCCAGAACGAGTATCTAATTTGGAGACGAACCTTCTCCATGAATTTCTTTTGGCGGTTCTTATGATACATCTTGTCCTGGCTCGTATTAATTTATAATTTTGCATGTTATCTGGGGATGGGTGTGATTGCATTAGTCTTTGGGCTCTTTTCCTTTCAGACACAGCTTGTAGGCAATCATTGTCAAACCATGGCTTTCTTTGATATTTAGAACTGTTGGAGGTCTTTGGGATTGTATGGCATGCAATATCGTGAAGCGTTTTAGTAAAAAGTTCTATAGCATCTTGAGTATTTTCAAATAGGCCATGTGTTATATTTTCCAGGCATAAATCCTTGAATGTTTCCCAATTAGCTTTCTGTAGGTTCCAGTGAGTAATTTGGTTTCTTGTGGTAGGATTATTGTTATGGAGAATGATAGGAAAATGGTCACTGCCATGAAGATCAGTATCAACTGCCCAATCAAAATCAAGATATATATTAGGATGGCATAAAGTTAGATCTATTGCCGATTTGCCACCATTCCCTGGATGTATATATGTTATAGTACCATCGTTAGATAGTATCAGGTCGTTTTTCATAATAAAATCGTGTATAACTTTTCCTTTTGGTAGTGTGTCTTTACAGCCCCATAACGTATTGTGCGCGTTAAAATCTCCGAGTATAATAAATGGTGTAGGAAGTTGTACGAGAATATTCTCCAAATCCGTTTTGAGCAAGGGGCAACTGGGTGGAATATATATTGAGCAAAGAGAGATAGGTTTGTGTAGTGTTACCCGTGTGGCAACAGCTTGGAGATTCGTTTGTAGAGGTATTTCACTGTGAGGAATATTTTCATTTATATAAATAGAGACCCCTCCTTTCACTTTGTCTTCTGTATCTTGACAAGGTATGTCATAGCTGCTATATTTTGGAATGTTGATGTCGCCTTTATCTTTCATGAAAGTTTCCTGAAGACAAATGGCAACTGGGTTATATTGTTCTAAAAGGCTATGGATTTCTTCTATGTTTGCTCTAAGACCTCTACAGTTCCATTGCAAGATGGAAGCCATGGTTTATCCCTTTGGGACAGTGTCTTTTGTGTTTTCGTGTGGCTCATCTCCATCTTTGTTTGCGGACCATTCCACTTCCATCTCTTCGAGATGTTCGAAACGAGATGATGTAGTTTTTATTTTGTCGGTGTTCTGATGACGTTTATCAACTTTCTTTTGACTGGGTGGTTTTGTTTTTGCCATATTCGATTGTGTTTTAGGTTCTTTTGTTGCTGTGTTTTTTTCTGTTTGAGATGTCGATGAAGATGTTTGAACTTTGGTGGCTTGTAAATCAACATTGCTCGATGTCGTTTGGAAAGCAAATTGGGCTCGAGGATGCCATGAAATGTCAGTGTTTGTCGCCACTGACTTCATTTGAATCTGTTGCTTTTGTTGCTGCTTTGAGCTGGTTACTTGGGCGTAGCTAGTTGCAGGTTGTTGTGTACTGGTGCTTTCTATTAACTTTCTTGCATCAGGGAAAGAGATGTTTCGAGTGACACGAATCTCTTGAATGGATTTCTCAGTTTTCCAAACAGGGCAATCTTTTGCATATGAGTGATGGTTGCCTTTACAATTTATGCACAGTATTTCATTGCTACACGAGGCGTCATTGTGACCAGACTCGCCGCAGCGAGCACAAACGACACCTCTTTTGCAGCTGTTTTTACTGTGTCCAAATTTTTGGCAGTTGAAGCATCTAAGCGGATTGGGGATGTATGGCTGGACTGGGATACGTATGTAACCAGCCAGAATACGATCAGGTAGGGTTGGGGTGTTGAAGGTTAAGATGATAGTGTTGGTTCGTATTTTGTCTCCGTTTTTCGTGATTGAGATTCGTTTGGCTTCAATGACACCAACGTGTGAGAGTTCCGCAACAATTTCTTCATCGGAGCAGGGTTGGAGGTCTCTACAGCGGATAACTCCCTTGCTATTGTTTAAACTTCTGTGAGGAGAGACATCTATTGGGATATTTGCAAGGAGTTTGGATCGCAATAGATTTTCCGAGTGGGCTTTGCGTGTGACTTCGATGAGAAGGTCACCTGAACGCAATCTCTGAACAGATTTCGGTTCGCCAGCAAGTCCTTGGATACCTTTAGCTATTGCAAAAGGAGACAATTTGTTGAGAGGGTTGTTGTCATCTGTTCCATGAACTATTAAGTATCGAGAGAAGATTTGGCTATCAATTGGAGGAGTTTCTGGTGGAGAGTCACTCCGTGTTCTCTTGTTTTGTTTTGAGTCGGCTCCCATGATTGGGTGTCTAACTCTTTAAGTTGTGCATGAAAAGTATAGTTGAATGATCAGCAGAACAAAGACAAAGTACGATGCGTGATGGCAAAGCCCTGAAAGAAAGGCGTACGAACTGAATGAGCACAGGTCAGGGCGCCACGCAGCGGTACCCAATGGCACCAACCGGCCGGCCCTGAGTGAGCGACAATACCTCAAGTTAGAAAACCAAAAATTAAAACCCTGAAATAAGTATAATATTCATCCACAAACGACCTTATATCCACATATAAGTGACGACAAGTATCTTGCAACCACACACAATACAAAAATATTCGGAAAACCCTGCAAAATGAAACCAAAATAACATCAAACCCAGTGTCAACAAAACACGTCTTTCCGCTTCAGCGGCGTCCTCCGATCTCTCCATATTCCATGTACTTAAGCCATTGACAATGATACGCGTGTTTCATAGCAAGAGCTGGTCGACAGTCTAACTTCGCGGAGGGGAATTAGCTCACATGGTAGAGCGCTCGCTTAGCATGTGAGAGGTACCGGGATCGATACCCGGTTTCTCCACATCTCTTTTTCTCTACATTTCACTCTCAACTATGTTGTATCGTTATGATATGCATGAATGATTGCGTTGCATTACGTTTGATTTGATTTGAATTTGTTTTAACGGCATTTTAGCCTGTAAGGCCATATCGTGCCATGCAAAGGTGTTTTAGTCTCCAATGAGTCAAACTTGATAAAACCCTGAAATATAGACTGAAGTGTTGCATAAGTGAAATAATAGATATGATAGATAAAACCCTGAAATAGATTATTTAAACGTACATCACATGAATTGTATCAAATGTAAAACCCTGGAAAATAATGTACAAAGAAAAATGAATTATATATTTGTGGTTTAATGAGTTGAAACATTAATCTCATATGTGTGAAAGGACTTGATATTAATATCTGGTATATACGACGAGAAATTCATATTTGATAATATAGGCCAATGTCTTTGATAAAGTTAATAATGGTGTAATCTTTAATGGATTTAAAGAGATCAGCGAGTGATGGTGTACTAAAGTATTTTGTTCGAACGTGTGAAAAATCGACGCAGTTTAATAGGATGTGCTCCACATTAAGATTATGCTGACATGGAATACAAAATGGGGGAGGATCTCTTTTGAGAAGGTGTACGTGCGTAAAATAAGTATGTCCTGTTCGTAGTCGTCTCAAAACTACGTCGTTTCTCCGATTGGTTTGCCGTGGGTGTTTGATACCTATAATTGGCTGAATTTTATTTAGTTTATTGTTTGATTGGGAAGACCAGCTTTTTTGCCAGAGAGATGTCATGTGCTTGTTTATCTGTGGTTTCAAGTCGGTATATGGTATATTTATTGGGGACATGACTGATTGCGTTGTATTACGTTGCAAGCCTTTTACTTTCAAGCCAATGACAACGGTAAGCGTGTTTCTTCACACAAACTACTGCAGCGTCGATCTTAGCGGAGGGGAATTAGCTCACATGGTAGAGCGCTCCCTTAGCATGTGAGAGGTACCGGGATCGATACCCGGATTCTCCACATATTTTTTTCTCTTTTTCTCTACATTTCACTTTCAACTATGTTGTATCGTTATGATATACATGGCTGATTGCGTTGCATTACGCATACTGCTGTCAAATTTGGCACACAAAGCATCCATAAGTAGCATATATCTATACATGACCGAGAATGTTGAATGCTCACGAAGCACCAATGTCTTGTTTTTCAAGATGGTTACCGCCAATATAAGGGAACGTACCTAAATATACTATCGCTTCATGTAACTATATTGGCGTCAATATTCGGCCGTGTTACTGAGAGGCACGTAAGGCCGAGAAAAAGTCAAAATCCTATTCCATGTACTTACAAGCCATTAACAATGATACGCGTGTTTCATAGCCAGAGCTATGTCTAACTTCGCGGAGGGGAATTAGCTCACATGGTAGAGCGCTCGCTTAGCATGTGAGAGGTACCGGGATCGATACCCGGATTCTCCAGATATTTTTCCTCTTTTTCTCTTCATTTCACTCTCAACTATGTTGTATCGTTTTGATATGCATGACTGATTGCGTTGTGTTACGTTGCAAGCCTTTTACTTTCAAGCCAATGACAACGGTAAGCGTGTTTCTTCACACAAACTACTCCAGCGTCGATCTTAGCGGAGGGGAATTAGCTCACATGGTAGAGCGCTCGCTTAGCATGTGAGAGGTACCGGGATCGATACCCGGATTCTCCACATATTTTTTTCTCTTTTTCTCTACATTTCACTCTCAACTATGTTGTATCGTTATGATATACATGACTGATTGCGTTGCATTACGTAGCAGGCCTTTTACTTTCAAGCCAATGACAACGGTAAGCGTATTTCTTCACACAAACTACTCCAGCGTCGATCTTAGCGGAGGGGAATTAGCTCACATGGTAGAGCGCTCGCTTAGCATGTGAGAGGTACCGGGATCGATACCCGGATTCTCCACATATTTTTTTCTCTTTTTCTCTACATTTCACTCTCAACTATGTTGTATCGTTATGATATGCATGACTGATTGCGTTGTATTTCTTTGCAAGCCTTTTACTTTCAAGCCAATGACAACGGTAAGCGTATTTCTTCACACAAACTACTCCAGCGTCGATCTTAGCGGAGGGGAATTAGCTCACATGGTAGAGCGCTCGCTTAGCATGTGAGAGGTACCGGGATCGATACCCGGATTCTCCACATATTTTTTTCTCTTTTTCTCTACATTTCACTCTCAACTATGTTGTATCGTTATGATATACATGACTGATTGCGTTGCATTACGTAGCAGGCCTTTTAATTTGATTTGATTTGATTAGTTGTTAACGGCATTTTAGCCTGTAAGGCCATATCGTGCCGTGCAAAGTTATGACTTTTTATGTCGAACTTGATAAAACCCTGAAATAATAGGTCTTGCATGAGTACAATGATAGATATCCTGGATAAAACCCTGAAATAGTTGATTTAAACGTACATCACTTGATTGGTATCAAATGTAAAACCCTGAAAAACAACGTGGAATTTTGTATAGATATGGATAAATTACATAAATGTTGTTTAATGTGTTGAAATAATATCCTACGTTCATCCGTGGGGAAGGACAGAAATTAATATCTGGTACGTAAGAGAAGAGAGTCATATTCGGTAATATAGGCCAATGTCTTTGATAAAATTGATAATGGTGTCATCTTTAACTGATTTAAAGAGAGCACAGAGTGATGGTGCACTAAAATATCTTTTTCGAATGTGAGAAAAATCAACGCAGTTTAATAAGATGTGTTCCACAGTAAGATTATGCTGACATGGAGTACAAACTGGGGGAGGATCTCCTTTGAGGAGGTGTCCGTGTGTAAAAAATGTATGTCCTGTTCGCAATCGTCTCAAAACCACGTCGTTTCTACGATTGGTTTGCAGTGGGTGTTTGATACCTATGATTGGTTGAATCTTGTGTAGTTTATTTTGAGATTGGGAAGACCATTTTTTTTGCCAGATTGATGTGATGTGCTTATTTATCTGTGGTTTCAAGTCTGTACATGGTATATTTATTTGGCAAATGTCTTGGTCAAGTGCCTTCTTGGCTTCTGCGTCTGCAAGGGTATTGCCGGCAATACCGATGTGACTTGGAAGCCAACAAAAAACTATTTCTTTGCCTCGGTCAAGTAGGTAATTGTATTGTGTGATAACGTCAAATATAAATGGGTGATCTAAGCGTTGGTGATACAATGCCTGCAGGCAAGAAAGTGAATCTGAATAAATGATGAAGTTATTATTATCTGAAGATTGGATATATTGCAATGCCAATAAGATCGCTTTTGTCTCAGCACTAAAGATAGAACATGTGTCTGGCAATCTAGTGCTAGCAACGTGCTGCAAAATGACAGCAGCAGCTGCTACCTTGTTAGACGTCTTTGATCCATCAGTGTAAATAGCCGGGTGTGTGGAATAGTTCAATCTCACTTGGTAGAGTAATTCAAGGAAAAGGGCAGGGTCTGTATCTGATTTATTATATGTCGTCAGATCAAAAATGATTTCTGGAGTTCTCAGTTCCCATGGTGGAGTAGTAGACACCTGGAATTGTCTAATGTTGTCAAATGATAGGCTGCTGTTCTGAAGAATGTTTTGAATACCGATGCCAAATGTAGGTATTGTGGTAGGTTTGTTGAGGAATAATTCACGGTATTGAGGATGAAATACGTCTTCAGATGTCGGATTGCTTGGGGTAGTGTGGAATAACTCGGCAATGGGGGAGAGGCTTGTAGCAGTGTGGAATAACTCGGCAATGGGGGAGGGGCTTGTGGTAGTGTGGAATAACTCGGCAATGGGGGGGGGGGCTTGTGGCAGTGTGGAATAACTAGGCAATGGGGGGGGGGGGGGCTTGTGGCAGTGTGGAATAACTCGGCAATGGGGCGGGGGGCTTGTGGCATTGTGGAATAACTCGGCAATGGGGGGGGGGCTTGTGGTAGTGTGGAATAACTCGGCAATGGGGGAGAGGCTTGTGACAGTGTGGAATAACTAGGCAATGGGGGGGGGGGGGGCTTGTGGCAGTGTGGAATAACTAGGCAATGGGGGGGGGGGCTTGTGGCAGTGTGGAATAACTCGGCAATGGGGGGGGCTTGTGACAGTGTGGAATAACTAGGCAATGGGGGGGGGGCTTGTGGCAGTGTGGAATAACTAGGCAATGGGGGGGGGCTTGTGGTAGTGTGGAATAACTCGGCAATGGGGAAGAGGCTTGTGACAGTGTGGAATAACTAGGCAATGGGGGGGGGGGGGGCTTGTGGCAGTGTGGAATAACTAGGCAATGGGGGGGGGGGGGCTTGTGGTAGTGTGGAATAACTCGGCAATGGGGGAGAGGCTTGTGACAGTGTGGAATAACTAGGCAATGGGGGGGAGGCTTGTGGCAGTGTGGAATAACTCGGCAATGGGGGGGGGAGAGGCTTGTGGTAGTGTGGAATAACTAGGCAATGGGGGAGGGGGCTTGTGGCAGTGTGGAATAACTCGGCAATGGGGGGGGGCTTGTGGCAGTGTGGAATAACTCGGCAATGGGGGGGGGGCTTGTGGCAGTGT